>BOPP01000037.1:7048882-7078471 GCA_017312745.1 Gryllus bimaculatus
AAGTTCAGGATGCAAAAGTGGGAAACGCTAAATGCAAAATACGTAAACCCAATTCCAATGATGCAAGTCGTTAGAAACAGAGGACGTCAGAAAGTAAAGCTACAATGAAGTTGTTAACGGGCCTCGCTAAAGGGATATTTTAACTCACGGCATAACCTCATTTAATATACTCCAACACTTACCGAGTGAGAGCTGTATATAAAGCGACGTATCGCTTACCGTGAGAATCACTGCTCTAAGCTCAGCAGAAGAAAACAATCATCCAGACACAAATAATATGGAAATGCAGTATGAGCCAAAAAATGCGCATAATACGTGATTCGTTAATTATAGAAAAAATTAATATAACCAATAAAGAAAAAACAAAAAATCCACGAACATGGATCGCTTACAGGTTATCTGTGTCAAAATTCTTGTCAGGCCGTTGATCAAAACCTCCAAACAGCTGCTACGAGAGTCAGTCTATCTCCAAAACGTTCCCAATTCAGACACAATATTCTGGGTTGAAATCGAGGGAGCCAAAACTATTGAGTTAGGAGAACGAATTTTCAAAAATTCGAAGAAATATTTATTAATAATTGCTTATACAGCCCAACAACTATTTAACTTACATATTCTTATACCATTTTAATTTACAACTATTCGGAACACGAGCAATTATGAGAATCTTTGCAGGCTGTGCACATTTGTGAGGAGCATTGCGTGACAGTGCAAGTCATATGGAGGGAACGCGATTGCTCATGATTTGAGACGACATGTGGAGATTCTTCACACACGTAGGAGACATTTACGACGGCTCTGGTCGCGACTGGACATCATAAGCATTCGGGCAGCTTTCATCAGCCCCCGGGACATTCCGGGGCCGAGACGCGGCGCAGAGCCGGGCGATCCAGGTGGGGCCACAGACCAGAGCCGCGGGACCGGGCGCCGCGCCGACAGCCGGCGCGGCCAACCTCGCCGTGCGCCGGCGGGCGCGCGCCCAGACAATGGCCCCATACATTCCGCGCGGGGCGCGGGCGCGGGCTGCGCAGGCGGGTAGGGCGGAGCGGGGCGGGCGGGGGCGGGCCGGATAGCCCAGCGCGTGCGGGCGGCGGGCCCACCTGCGCGCTCCGTTATGAAAGGTTAGTGTAGACGCGCTCCCGGGGCGCCCTCCCGCCCGCAGCCTCCGCTGCCGCCACCGCCACCGCCGCGCCGCCCAGTCGCCTGGGCAATTAACATAAAGCGCCTTGATAACAATAACCACTGAATATGCTGCCGGTCTAATAGCGGGCGCTTGACGCCTCGCCGAGCAGATAGAGACGTCGTCGCGCGGCTGCGGGATGCGGGGCGCGGGAGAGAGAGCGAGAGAACGGGCCGAGGGACAATCGGGCGGCAGTTGCGACGTGTATTCGCCTGAGCATGTGATGCCGAGCGATGTTAATGCTTGCGTCAATGGGGGCCTTTAATACGTCACAGTAATATCCAGAAATTAATGCACGATTATAGCGTATTTGCCGAATGCTGGAAGCTATGAAATTCAGAACGAAAGGGTATCAAGTTATGAACAGCTTAATACGTCGAAGGCTGTTAATGTACTGGAAGGGGGTGTTGATAAAGACCACACTTTTTTCTTAAAATATTTAGAATGCCACCAAAACAACATCCATAAATGCAAATTCAATTATTTACGACGTTCAACTGTGTGGTAATATTTCTAATTACGACACACACGAACCAAGATTTCCTGGTTGGTTAAATTGCAAGATCCCTCAACTTTGAACGAATTGTTGAACGATAGTTGAACAAACGCAGAATAACATGTTTTGAATTATATTAGACACATGAATATTCCTTCCCTTGATCTCTAGTGTAAACCACTTGTAGTCTACTTCTTACCACTGCGTCAGCTCCATGCGATTTCCACTAAAAGCTGAGATATGTTGAAAGAAATTGAAATTTGAAAATTGATATTTGTTAAAGAAACTGAAACATATTGAAACAAAATGTCCTAATATAGATACAACTGCTCATTGAGAGCATTTCCTTCCCACACGTTCATAAGATCGTGTACAAAATGTTAACAACGTAATACACACCCGGAGTTTTAATAGAATTAATCACATATCTCAAACTTCACTACGACTATCATCTCATGTAGATTTAACTAGCTACTTCCCAGTTAATTAAATGCACACCTATAGCAACATCCATCCCCCGTCTCTGCAATCCCAATCCAGCCTCCACCTTTCATTACCAGTGATTAGCAGATGCAAGGCAAATTGAAAGCCCATTGACAGCATAACCAACCCGAGATTTATTCCCTTCGCACAACGACAGTGCCACACCATCTGCGAAACTCACATAAAACAGTACTCCACGACTACAGTAGTCGACGTCCCGTGTACGGGTGCACTGACCGCGCGACACTGCTCTCGCCGGGCAAAGATCACAGATCAGGGCACTTCAAACGAGACTCGCCGCCGAAGGACAAACTGCCACTCCCGGGGTGGCTCGTAAATATCCCAAGCCGCTGTCAGCGGGTTACAACAGGCGGCACCAGGGTCTCCAGGGGGGAAGCGAACAGGCGTCGGGCCGCGAGGCCCGGAGTCGATGCGGAAGACGCGGCGGTGAAACCCCCGAGTCAAACACGTGATGGTGATGAGGGGCATGACTCCAGTGAATCCTCTCGAAGAAAGGAATACTTGAGTGGATGCGGGTAGTGCCATTGGCTGTAATTGTGAGAGCTGGGACTGAATAGAGGCTAATATGAAGATGGTGATATAATTTCTGAGTGATGTTTGATCTGGGATATGCGTAATAAATAATATAGATCTGAGAAATGGAAGACCTTGAAGAGCAACAACCAACAATATTAGCAGCATTGAAGGAAACATTTCATAAATAAAATGCGGGAGAGTTTGAGATGTGAACGTATCGGAGTGGATAACCCTAATTTACAGATGGTCAAATGAAGAGAAATCTGGACGATAGCTGTCGAGGATGTGCGTGACGTCGTGTTACAAATGACATAAGAAACCGAGATCAGATGGCGATGCTAAAATGCTCAGATGGCAAGGTCTAGAGTAGCCGAAGGACAGAAGCTGGCGGCGGGCGAGGAGGCAGCAGCGGGTGTCACGAGGTCTTACAGGCGGTGCGTGCAGCCACCATTAAGGAGGTATGACGAGGAATTGACTTTACGCGCGGTGCAATGCTGTCTGCGGCAGTTAAGTAGCAGCAGCTCAGACTAGCGGCAGCCACTGACGTGACAGCTCACAAGCAGTTACGTTGGCCAGCTGACTATTAACGACGAGCGTAGGCGAATTCTTTCTCTCTCGAGAGGGTTACACCATGAGATGGAATCGTAAACCATGATTGGTCAACGTCACAAGCAGAGAGGTTATAAGAAATAGAGAGCATATATCTCATTCGAAACCAGGCGCTGAAAGCAAGAGTAAGCCAAGGTTATCCATGAAAAGGAAAATCTCAAAATAAATGCGTATTTCTTGCCACCCGAAAAAAGTGTTGCTCTTCGTGACTTACCGTTTGTCTTCAGCAAACTGCAAAACATGCTCCCATTGCCGAAAGAATGTGTACAATACATTCATTCATTCATGTTTTACGGCCATATATGGTTACTTAAACGAGGGGGCTAGGGGTTCTGATGGGAACTGACGTTTCATTACATACACTAGAGATTATTAAGATTAAAAAGCATCACTGAGTTTCAAAATATTTACTTTCAGGAAATTGCTTAACTCCTCGAATTTTTATGAGGGTATACAGACATATCACGCTAATATACACCGTTTTATTGAAAGTTCTAAAACTGAATGATTCTTTTTTGGTTTCAAGTCATTCTAGAGACTTGACACCATGAAAAACGCCTTCTTCCCACATCACTCTCAACAAAAGACTATCACACAATGTTCGTGCGCTATAAACACGGCAAAAAAAGCCTTCTTTGTAACAGTACATGTGTCAAGAAGGCAGGAACTACGAACCGCGCAGCCGAGACAAATGACTGACCGATCGGCCTTCAACAAGGCGGAACCGCCGACATACAGGCAAAACACACAAAAAAAGCGTCCGTCGGTAGCAACGAGACGTCATACAATGCGTCATCTCCTCCAGCGCGGCGTAGACGGCGCCGCCTAAAGGCTGCACAAGTGCGGGGAGCACGGGTTGCAAAAAAAGAGAGGGCGCGGCGGCAGAGTCACTTGCGTGGCGTGCGACGCGACGTGCAGAGAGCGCGAGGCCGGGGTGGGGTCGGGCGTCCCAGAGGCGGCGGCAGCGGCGGCGGCGGCGGCGGCGGCGGCGGCCGGTCAAAGAGGCTCGGGGGCGGCCGCCAGAGAACCGAGGCGCTCGAAAAAGCCAGCGTCCTTAATTGAGAGTGGGGCGGAGCGGAAGCGGCAGAGAACGCTGAGGGAGATAGACGTGGAAGTGGCGGTGGCGCTGGTGGGGGCGGTGGTGATGGTACAAACGAGGATCAATGCGGTGACGATGGTGCTCGCTAAGGGCGGCGGAGACGTGGGACGGTTTTTTTCTTCGATTAATTGATTAGTGATTCTGGGCATTAGTCCCGTTAATGTAATTCATGTTTGATTGTTTTTATCAGGAGGTGGCGGTGATCTTGCCCCGATGGATCAAGAGATCCGGCGCCGACCTATTGTCGGCTACGTGGGTTTCCCCAACCATGTATCTCCCACAATCCCTAAGCTAAGAAAGTGTAAGGGCTGAGCATAGTACAAGGAAGAGGCAGGTAAGATCACACGTGGTCCGTGGCCAGTTTGTTAGGATATGGTATTTACCTGGTATTGATCGGGGAGACCATGGAAAACTACCAATCAGAGCAGCCGGGCGCTAGAATTCTCCTGCAGACAGACAGAATTCGACCTAGCTATCTAGCTAGTGCCCACGGTGGCTCGTTTAGTAGCATGCTGCAACCCCTGATTCGATTCCCGCTCAGGGCAAACATTAATCGAGCGTTTTCCGAGCAATGTCCCAGTATCTAGTTGTTGCTTTGTGGCAATAACAAAGCTCACTTCTCAGGACGAGAATACCAGAAATACAGCGAAGGGTTGGCCACACGAACCTCTTAACCCATGGCTGCAAGGTCGGAACTGGTAGCCCATAGCTCGTAAAGAGCTGTTGTGCTACACAACTACATAAACATTATTTATGTGTTTATGTACGCAGGTACATATACACACATATAGCTAGTGTCGCAAATCCTATCACCGAACCTAGGACGTCTCGGTTAGAGGCACTGCAGTGGCATCAGTTGATGCCCTGAGCCACCTCCCCTGGTTCATGGGGCATTGGCTGGGATGACTGACTGAAACTTTGGTGGGAGATGTGACGGTGGCGACGACGACCACGGTCGCAAAATTATTACCGACAAGTGTATCGTTACCCAAAGAGAGGCAAAAGGAGGGGAAAAATCATAGCTCCCACGAACGGGAAAGGCTACACCGGGAGCCACGAGAATGGAAACATACTAGGCGACACAAAATGAAATATGAAAGAACCCATACACGCTGTGGATGTGGCAATGACCAATCCACGCAAACACGCGCGACGGTGGCTAAAGCATGTAGGCGATGGATAAAATTGTTATGAATGCAATTCATCATATTCCTTTCTTTGGCATACGGAATCGCCGTTGCTCCACGATCAGGGTATCGTTTGTAGGCACACATGTCTTAGAGTGCAGCCTTGAAACTGGACAGGGCAAGTAGCTAGACAGACCAGTCAGACAGCCGCTGAAGTTGACAGAACCTGCATGCAAACGCAACTACCCGGACGAGGAAAACCCGGAGTCTGTAGCCACCTTCAAGTTACGATTAAACACGAGACGCGCCAACAAGGAAGGGTAAAACTGTCACGAGAGGTGAGAGTGTGTGGGGGCATGCACTGTAGAGGCTGCGAGAGAATCGGCGAAGAAGGTGGTGGATCATGTGATAGAGGTGATAGGTAGCAGAGTTTTAATTGCAATTGTGCAGTGGAGAAGCCGAAGTCACGTTCGCGGCGGTTCCATCGATGGAAATAATTGAGGCGATGGTATTTGCAGCAGACAAAACTTTTGTAACTAGAACGGGTAGAAAAATAAATACCAAGGCAGTCAATAATGCAGGTAGGTGGTAAAAAAATTAGTAATATTCTTTGCATACGTATTTCCTAATTAAGATATAAATTGCTTCTGTTCTTATAAAAAGCTTACAAGAAAGCCTTGGAATGTTAATTTTATTCTACGATTAATTGTTAGAATATATTCGTGATAAAATGTAAAATTAATTTCAAACGCTAAATGGGGTTATTATATTATTCACAAACATCTGCAATGTTTTGTCAGTTTTACAGCTGCCTTCTTCCAAAAACATGATCTCCAAAACAAACACATTAAAAAATATCACATACTTTTTATACCAATGGCAGTTATGTATTCTACCGTGTGTGGAAATCTTTTATCGCCAGGAAGCGCATGTATTTCCATCGTAGCTGCTAAAGAATCAAACATTTTTGTACATCAACACAAAGAAGTTACTTATTCCTTCGTTATCAGCCAAAATAAGCATGGCACAAATATACAGCACTTATCTTACATAACAATTAAATCAACACGGAAGTCGAAACCTAGTCGAGGTCACAGACCTGGTAACGATAAAATAACAAAGAAAGAAGGAAAAAAATAAAAACGAAGAGGAAATAGTTTTTAATTTCAATAGTTTTCAAAGAAGAAAACAATTTGTGTTAATGACGGTACAGAGAGTAGAACATGGTTTTACGATCAATAGAGCGATCTAAATGCAAGAAAGTAACCAATATATTTTTATCAGTCTATTGTTATCAGCGTTGTGTGAGGTCTTTCAGTGAGGTGAAGCAGTCTTTCTCAAATACCGTACGTGTCATTTATATAAAGATTTAGCACCCTCTCAGATCATTCTGATATTTCATGATACATGACAAATTTGTCAGATGGTGACCCTGTGCTAGAAAAGAAAGATAGTTTTAAAGTCGCGGAGTACCTGTAGCGTGATATAATTCCCAGGCAAATACACTTTATTTCCCACAGATATCTTCCAAACAATATGTTATGCCATTAAACATAGTGTGTATCACTGCCTCATATTCATTATGATCTATTTCTCCCAACAATTTTGAAGGACTGTGAAGACTCAATATGTCGTTACGTATTCTGTGCAATCGAGGCATCAAACAGCATCCAATACATAACTAGCGCATCACAACCGTAACCAATGACATGCGTGAAGGTCGACCCCACTCAGGCCACAATTTTTTTCACCCTAATAAAATCCCTACTATTACAATGTGTTCGCGTAGTCGTGCTGCTTCGAATCATTCATTCTGACACTGACCAAAATACGCGCACATCGAATTAACCTTTCCAATCAATGTCAATCGGTAAAAAAAAATATGCTGTTTTTACAAAAGGGTCTCTTCGAACTATTATTGAAAATTACCATTAACCTCAAAAGATATCATCATAATAACCTAAAACAATCTTTGTTAAAATCAATTCAATGCCTGAAATATGATCTTACGAAATAAATGTTTTTACGTTTAATAATGTCAATTATGATGGAAGTGTTGGATTCACAGTAAGGATAAAACTTCCGTCACTTTTCCACCAGAAATGCATCATGGACCGACCGCGATTTGAATCCCGGTATCATAGCGTGCTCTCCGCTGCGCTTAGGGTGCACGCCACTGCGCGAGCAATGGAGTCCAACTCCAACCCCACCACTGGAAGCCCTTTCCGAGGACACAGAAACACCACATTCTCCGACAGAGCGCACATACCAGAGAGCAAGCGAGCGCACTCGACTCGGCCGGCGCGGCGCGGTGCTGCGGGGAGGACGTTACCGGCGCTGGCGGTCACGACGCGACGCGACGCGACGCAACGACAGGCGGCGGAGGCGGCAGTGAGTCTGCAGGCGCGACGCGCGCTTGTTTGCGCGCGGGGACACGGCGGCCAATTAAGAGCGGTTCTATTTACGGCGCTGGCGGCGGCCGCGACGCGACGCGACACCGCGCGCGTTGACGCCGACTCGACGCTCGCGACGCGCGGCGCGCCGTCTCGCCATACGTAGAGGAGGCGCCGCGAGCCCGCCAGCTTATGAAAGAGATGGAATGTTATCCAGTTACTGGTAGAGATGCTGGTAAAAATAGACAGAGGTGTTGAGAAGATTGAGGGAGATGGCGTTGCGGCTACTTGTATCAGGCCCCGACTTCATTGGGGTTCCGAATTGTTTATCATTCAAAACATATACAAATATATTTACTTCTAATTAAAATTAATCGATCTAAGATCCTCAGCACGGAAAGATGAAATATGTTTTTGTATTGGGTTGGGCGGCAGGACTTCGATTGAAAAAAGGGGCCACCGCGAGTCTTGTGCCGGCCAATTAATATTCTCTATGCATCCCTGGCAAAAGTACGAGTAATTGTATTATCGAAGATTAGGCAGGTTCTTATACACACTGATGAGTTATGTGCATCCATTGGAACAACGAATCAACTATAGAAAATGGAATACTCACAAGTGACGTAATATCATTTATCTGATATGGCGTACAATCTCCAAAGATTTGAACAACAATGTATCTGCATAAATATGAAGCTTGTGAGCGTACCTCCGCAAAACAGAAGTTATGTCGTTGTTCAATTATAAGCGCAAGAAGATCTCCAAATTTTTCAAAATTCACCAATACAATTAAATAAATATAAAAACAGATATCAGAAAACTTTCTGGAATGGACAAAAAGTATGCTATATCGTGGAGGGTAATTCTCTCGGAATGCACACTATTTTTTGTGTAGTACGCAATATACACATTTTTTCGAAACTACAAATATTACTTTGCGAAGTCACAAATGCATTACTTTGCAATTAGCGATGGTAAGTTGAAATTATATAATATACCCAGGTAAAACATTGATAAATTTGTGTCTTTTTATTATTATTATTTTATTATTTTGTTTCAATTGAGTTATGTCTCAAAGTAATTGCAACAACGATTTTTCTTGTACGAAATATTAAAAATTCAACAAATCATTGCTTTAATGCTTTAATTTACATAAACTGTAAAGAGACTAAAAGATACATCACATAAGTTATTGGTATTTAAAACCTATGAAAACATCCTGCCGCGAATATAAAAAAAAATGATTTGTGCCCAGAAATAAGAAAAGAACACCTTATAATATATTAGTATTGTTCTTTACTAGTTTATAATCCGTAACACATTATTCTTTACTCACCCAGAATTCAATCCAAGCTCGTCACAGACATTTGAACTTCCCGCTCTTCGGAGGTAACAAGACTGCCCGCCAGAGCGCAGTTCACGTCCACAAAATGCAAATCAATAAACAATATCTTCCATAAAACGCAACAAGGTACAAGTATTATTAATGGTAACGATGTGAAAAAACATACGAATTTCACGTACTGTGCAATAAAAGTATATAATTCAAGGTACAAATGTGTAGAACATAAAATGTTTTTAAGTGCCACACGTATTACAATTTTCAACAGAAATGGCAGTCCAGCCTAACCGCTATCACGTCAGCTACGGCTAACATTTTTTGCTCTTTTTAAATTATCAAGAATAGGCATGCTTTAGCATAGCCTCAGAATTAACAAAAGCATAATCCATCCTTCCTTAGAACGCACCCTTCATTATGACCCTTTCCTTAGACCTAAAAGAATCAATATCCTCTCGAAAATGTCTCACATTGCCATTATCTCTCTCTCGGAAATTTCTCTAATTATCGTCACCTTTCTCAACAATACCTGCGTCGAATGTAGCATCATCGCGACTCCCAAGCCGAGACAATTACACTCGCCGCGTGCTTTAACCAACATGGACTCGTCTTGACTTCTACCCCACCCCGCCCCCACGGGGTCGCCGTCGAACCGCGCCCAGGCTGAGCGGAGCGTCACCACGTCGTAACTTGACTCTAATAGCCCGCGCCGGCGCTCGCTCGCGCAGATACCGTCTGCACAGGGGCGTCGGTCCGCCCCGAGGACGACGCGATGGGCGATGTCCGGCCGCCCCGCTAATGGCCGCGAGATGGGCGATGGCGCGCCGACGAAGCAGCGCTGACGCGATCGACGCGCACTCTCCTCTATGCAAATGCGACGGCCGCCGCGCCATCTTCCGCAGATAATGATAATGAGCGCTAATTGCGTGCGATCTTCTAACGAACGGCGCCGTTCGGGAGCTGCGATCACCCACCGGGAATCCCAACAAAGGCAAAACGCGCCCGCAGATGTCACACTTACGCAACGCAAGACAAAATCTCTAGTCATGTCACTTACGTTCGGAAAGGTAAGTGGAAGGGTCGTGTCAGTAAGTCGTAGATTGTTTAATTACAAAAATCTCATTGTTTAATTTTAATGATACCCTGATTAATGCAATTTTCTTTTTGACCAGTTGAACAAGTGCTAATTACGCAGATTACAATTTTGTACTTCAATTCTTATTAAAATATTAAAAATGAACCATCACATAGTTTTCATATTTAATCTCACCGGGATCCGAACCAGAAGCTATTAGTTACCCAGAAACGTATCCTCATCTGTTCAGTGTATGTAAGATCCCTGATGGCTTTAAGGCAAATAAATTGTCACGAATGTAAAGTTTGATAACATTGCACAGTCGGTGGAGCAGCTGCATGAATCACAAAGGTCCTGAACACCAAACCCGGTGGGATCAAATAGTTACACTTTGCGACAACCCATTTTTAGTACGAATACGTTTTGCATTAGCGCATTTTCAGCATCTTGGTAACAAATTTGTTTTTATGGGCAAACCCCGTCTGATACAATTATTAGCCTACAATGTGTCAGGGTTTTCATTATATTAATCCTCATGCCAACTTGTATTTTGTACCGTACAATCAAAATACTTTAACACACAACAATTTCACTCCTTAGCTGTATTGTATCAGATAACAACGCGACTGAACTTCAAGCACATGATGGAATGTCTACACTCTATTGATTCAATGTTTGCTCTCCGTACAAATGATTATTACGCTCTGCTAAACGTAGCTAAAGGCAGAAAAACAGGGCGCACAAACTGCCGTCACTGGCACGGGCCGTCTCATCGAACAATAGTAGTTACCTTTTCTTTATCGCCCTATATAAGGCACATCCAGATCATATGCTGCTAGGACATTTAGACATTTTCAAATTTGACACCACCTTGGCACCCAACGGTATCGACTGTTTTTTGACTCTCACGTTCGTCGCCAGGGACCGGCACAAGCGCGTCTGTCTCTATATTTACTCATTACACGTGTAGTTCCTAAACTAGCGAATATGGATTCTTATTAGGACGGATGTTGACGGAGGATTCAATTTAACAGAGCATTTGGCCAGGGTTCTTTTATGTGCCTCAACATGACATGGCATTCAAGATTTTCCGCATTCTGACAAACAATAGCTGCAAAACGAACAAACAAACAAAAGCAAACCTCACCCGGGGTAGAGCACTCCACGTTGTGTTTAGGAATGTGACTACCTCAATTACCGATGAATCCAGGCAATATTTAGCATGAAAATAGATAAAGAAAAAATAATCTAAAATCAAATAATATTTTAAGAAATATCTACGAAGTCATCTTTCATTGACAAACATTCTAAAAATTCTTCCCGAATTCCTTAAAGCTCGCAGTCCAATCGCGTGTCTAAATTTCGTAACTGAGCGCCTCACTCCTTAATTGACCACCGCACCTTTGGTTCCCGGAAGCAGTAGAGAGAAACTCCGTTTCCAATAAACACGTAAACAATAACGCTAACGAGAGAGTCAAACAGCCCCAACAGAACGCACGGAATTCGATAGCTTCTTCGCGTGTGAGCGCCTGCCATAAAGAAGACCACTAGTAAATGTCCACAACTACTTACAGTAACCAAAGTACAGTAACGCTACCAGAGACGTACAAATCCGTCAAAGTATCGGCGAGCTGTAAATAAGAATGAACGCAATCGAAACACAAATTACTTATTTTTAACTTACAACTTCATCTCAGTTCATCGATAAATTAATATAATAAATGTTGACAGAACACTAAGTTAAAAATTTTTTCGTCAAGTTTATGAAAAAATAAATATTTCGTAATAATAAAATACATTTTACAAAAGATATCCATCAAATGAATGCTCCATACGAAGTTCATAAAAATAACTATTATTATCTAGGTAGCACTGCTTTCAAATTCTTTGAAGCACACTTTCAATCAATTGCAACACTTTTATGTGAAATAAAAACATATATAAACAGTTAAAAAATAATATAGTATATTATTGAGCTAGAATTTTCGAAATGAAATCTTAATGGCTACTGTCAAAAGATAAAATAGTAATCCAAAGATCAGTCAAAGAATATTTGAAAAAGCATCTTCACAATACTACATTGGAATAAACCGTTGAAGTTAAATGTGATTTTATAAAGTATGTTTCACAAAACAGAATTTACACAGATGACTAGTCCTCTTACGTGGTTAGAAACACTCTGACAATCAATACCCCAAAATTCAAAAATACCCTGCGGAATCATGGCATACTACCATTGTACACATATGCGAAAACCTCAGGAATCCACCCGCCGAACAAGGCGAGTGTGGAGGACATTTTATACGATCTCACCGGCGACAGCCAGACAACCGCCGCCGTGGCCCCGCGGCAGCCGCGCCAAAGCAAACGAGTCGCCCGAGCAACGAGGCCGGCGGCGGCGGCGGGTGCCGTCGTCGTTCTTCGCAGCCGGAAGGCCTCCATAAAAATAATATTTCTTTGTCTTTGCGTCTTTTACGACGTCCAATTTTAAAACCAACAAATTTTAATCATTTTACGGCGGCGAGGTGTATTCCTAATGCAAGGCTCCCAGCACCTGGGCCCGCAGATAACACGCGGAGGCCCTCGCACGGTGGCCCGAAATAAGTCAAAATGCACACAAAAATAAGAGCACTCATGATATAAATAAACGAAAAGCCAATCCTAAAATATGTGTCTAAACCGGGAACTTTGCATTGCCCTGATTCAATAGGTAGCGTGTCTGTTGGCATCATTAATCAGAAATTTAAAATTCTAGCTTAACATTCGGACATGGTAAAGTACATCCTTCCCCCTTGGAAGCCTAAAATGTACGAATGAAAATACATCAACTTTTCACTCAAGAGTCTAAGCAAAATATAATACAATTCCGGCAAGACAAATGGAAATATTATTATAGTTGGTAAAAGTGTCCTTCTCAACGACAGTACATGAAGGGATGGCATAAAAGAAACTAAAAATCCGTAACAAGAACATTGATGTCAAGAACCTACATAAAAGAAGACATGACGGATAAAACATTTTGTTAACCCCTCGTTCTCTAGGCAAAAAAAAAAAAATGCAATAAGGGGCATTCCTTTTTTAGGCAAATAAACCCAGAAAATAAATATAGAATCAAGAATTGATAAAAAAAATATATAGGCCTACCTATAATTTTTCTCGGAGGTCGCCACAAATAGTCCACATGTGGATTTTCATGTTGGCCCTCCAATCATTTATCCATCGCATTTCCACATCTGCGCGTCGGTGCGGCCCACTGCACGGGGAGCCTCGCGAGGCGAAGCCGCTCGAACGAGGCGCGTCGCGCGAGAGAGGGGCCGCCAGAACGCGCACAAAAAACTCGCCCGGCGTTACGGTTACGCATAGCATTAATGAATAGATTCCGTGGCCGTGTAAGCTTTATTGCACTAAATTATTATTTCATTAAGAGCGTGTTGAAGCGCGTAGTCCAAGCGCGGGTGCGGGACGGACGGGCAGACGGACGGACGGTGGCGGCGGAGAGAATGCAAGATGTTCAGCCAGCACGGATAGGCGCAGACGATGGGCGAGAAAAGGGATGAGGAAACGAGGGATAAGAGAGGAGGCGGAATAATGGGAGAGATGAAGAAACTGCACATTCCCTAAGCATCCTTTAAAGTATCTTCGTGGAAGCGAAGCATTGCTTGTTGACGGAGTTACAGTTTTGGAAAAGGCACTAAGTTTTCGGAGAGAGAAATTTCGAAAGTGGCGCAACTGAGGAGTTGAAATTCCATAGGCTTTGATTTGTCGAAAAATAATATGATTTCTAGAAATACCCAAGTAACTAGGTAGTTGACAAAATAAAAAAATGGAAATATTTCTTTTCTCATGACGCAGAGCGTAAATAGGCAATATAGAATACGAAGAATCAGGTTTAACTACACCAACGCAAATAACAAATCGAATTAAAATACATTTCAATCAATTTGTGACAGCTTTGTGACTTTTATTCTTATTATCACATTCGCACCGGTATTAAGATAGATTCTTATTTATTACGAGATTACTAATCAACTATTACAACTTGAAAGTGAATTAAAAGTTCTTTGCTCAGATCATTCTACAAAAACCTGTAATCACATCTCATAAACAGTTAAACTTTAGATTTGTGTTCACAAACACTTTAGGTACTGGCGATATTTTGTCTTATTTATACGTTAAAAATATTTGTTGATTGAGTCTTCAATTAGTTAGATAGCTTCTGGAATGAAAGCAAAAACATTAATTTTAGAGATACATTACACTAATCTTTTACATGCAACCGTTCTATGAGTAAGCATGTCTATTCATTACTTGAAGTCGATAACGACGAGAACGCGAATATAATTCACGTAAAATAGAAATTTACCTAGATACTCCATCTAGGACAAGAAGTTATTGATTCACGAGCGTCGACACAGCAAGTAATAAAGTATCTTTATTATCATTTGTGTAACATTTTACCTTATTTACGTCAAATACAAGATGTTTAAAAAGTGGCGCAGTAAGATTGGTGAAAACGTTTTCAGAGCCATCCCAACGGGTTCCCAGAAATGTGGGAGAGGTGGGGGGAAAGGTACTTTAGCAACATTATAACCGTTAAAAAGCGTCTTTAACTTTCTGAATAAAGTAAATCCTTCAAGGGTTGATTGCGGCGAAGGTTGAAAACACCCACCCTGTGCTGGCAAGAGCCGACCGCAAAGCTAAAGCGAAGTGCATCCGCGGACGAAGCGGGCGCAACGGGGCGCAGGTTAGTTACCGCGCCGGGCGCGCTAGACAAGGAAGAGGCGACAAACGCCACGGACAGCGCGCGGGCACGCCCTCCGACGCCCCACGCCCGTGGCGGGGCCACGAACCCGGGACCCGCGGCGTCGCCGCCTGTTAGCTGCCGCGCGCTGTGTGCGTGAGGGCCCGGAGGCGTAGTCTAGCAGGGGGACTCAAGGACAGAAATGAGGGACAAGGCAAAAGAAGCAATTAAAATAAGGAAAGTCTAAAAAAGAAGGGAAGTGCTTTCTGAGTGAAGGTGAAGGAGAGGGATAGGAAGAGAAGAGAAATGAGTAGAGAAGACAAAAGAGAAAAGAGAGACGAGAGAACAGAGGAGAGAAAAGCGAGGCGAGAGAAGAGAAGATGCAAAACTAACACATTCGAAACTGTTTGAAACTGACATGTTGTAAAATGATTGTGACAGCTACATTACATACAATAATGCGGGAGGCCTGGACCTGACTACAATGTTTGAACCTGACTCTGGTGTTTTCTCTTAGCTCCACTGTACACGCTGTGCATCGAAGTAACAACTACCTTCTGATACCAACATCACTGCACATAACCCGTGTTACCGCAAAAACCTCCTTTCCCAACCGCCATTCCCGTCCTAGCTTTAACATTGTGCTTATATTCAAATATTTTGGCTGCTTCCGTGACACAGCTTGTTTGATAGTTAAATTAATGATATTTAAGCGACTAAATGTAGGGAGTTATAAAGATATGATAAATAAACTAGTGGTGCTAAAACAGTACGTACTTTCTTGCCCGCAAAATTAGGTGAAAAGTACTCAAATTTTCGAAAACTTATACCTGAACTTATTTCAAAATCTATCTTTAAGTAACAGATTTCGTTGAGGAAAAAATTTATATCTTTAATATTTTCGTTTTTCAAAGACTCAACAAATTTGAATATTTATAATTCTCGAAAAAACAGGGCTTTCAACATGAGACCTACTCCGTTAGACGTTGTTTAGATCATTCAACAACAACAAAAAATCAAATTTAAAAAATGGAGTCTTTTTTGAAAATTTTGAGAATATCCCATATGCTTCACGTACAGCCCTTCCAAAATTAAAATATCGGTTTCAAATTCAAGGGGCCGTTACATCAGCCAGATCAATAGAGGAATATCAATTTTGGAGAAAATCGACTGAACGGTTTAGCCGTTACCATTGTTCACAGACGGACAGAAAGACGTTTTCCGTCATTCGATTTTTCTGTATGAATGACCCAAATACATGAATTCTGGCCACACCCCGTGAAAGAGGATTTTTCCCCCTAAATTTAGCAACTGGATTTATCTTCTTTCTTTTTATCAGGGACCTGGAATAAGAATTTTTCTGCCGATAATTTGCAGTTTTTCGCGCCTTACATCTTTCAATTGCGTAAGCGAAAGCAAGAAAATAAAAACAAAGGAAATACAAATCTTACAAGAATAATCTGTAGAGAATGCATTTCTTACAAAAAGTAGCTAGATTTTCATCCATTTGACTGGCTATCTGGGTGTTCTCTAACGATGCTATCTATTCTGGACTATTCTTACCAGGGTACTTGGGCATTGATTAATATTCACAATCATTCTCATTAAGAGAGAACAACTGGACGACACCTTTGTAGAAGAATCACCTAGTTGTCATGTTCCACATTTCACTTATCTCGAGAATAATCCATAAGGAAAAAGCCTGATGTCAAACCTCTGCACCCGTGAGTTGCCTCACAGTCATTGTCATTGCCACAATATTTACCACCGCAGTGCAGCCAATGTCAATGCTAATGTCAAAGTCAGCTCCGCATTTAGGGCCATGGACGTTTGCACAAGCGCGGACCCGCCCCCGCACAAGACCATCTGCTTCTTGCCATTGCTATTGCTTTTCACAATCTCACTTCCTCCTCCTCATTAGTCGAGGTGTACGACGGGAGTGGACGTCAGGTAAGCCTTAGATCGCAGGAAAAGATGGACGACTATTCAAGGAGGAAATAATGACATCCATCCTTGAAGTTGAAATTTTTGACAGATTTCGTAATAAATCCTTGGTTTGGCATCGTAGAGTCCAATCATACACGAGACCGTCTATTCTTAATGAGCCTACTTTCATTCTCGATTCATATTTATTTGCTTTAAATTTTAACATTGTAGTCCGTTTTCAGCTTACTTCATTTTATTAGGCTATTTTAACAGCAGAGAAAAATATGGAAAAACAATGCCACAGAAAATACACATTTTCCTTCTATGTATCACGGAAATCAAATAAATAGCATATACAAATGAGTTCAAGAAATGAATGGGAACATTTATGTTGAGATGCCAATTATTCCAAAAAAACTTTATTTTTGCCTACCCGAGGGCCATGGCTACGTGCAGTTGAGTATCCCTCCGAATCTCTTGGAACTTGCATTCTTCACGATGCAGGCTACCCTATCAGCATTCGTACTGAAAAACCAGCGTGACAGATACGTTTGCTTCCTTGTGTGATAAGAAAGCGATGTGCTAGGCCGTCAAAAATGTAGCAAACTGTAGAAGCAAATCCAAACTGCAGAGCTGCACCGAGATAAAAGCGGCCCCGCACGGCGATTTGAGCGGCGCGGCGGTGGCCGGGCGGCGGGCGCGAGGGGACGGGCGGGTAGAGGTTCGAGGAGCGAAGATCCGCGGGCGGCGCGGCGGCGGCGGCCTGACAGCTGCAGAAAGACTCGTTACCGCGCGGTGCCGCGGGGCGGGGCCCGCCGCCTGCCAATCTCCGCGCGCCGGGCCGCGCCGCACTGCCAGGACGCCGCCGCTACATTCGCACCTCGCCTCATTTCGCTCCACCCCGCGCATCCCCGCTTCTCCCCGCCCCGTCTCGCATCGTCCCGCTCCGCCCCGATTCGCCTCTCTCTGCCTCGCCCTGCTCTGCCCAGTTCCGCCTCGCATCGCCTCGCACTGCTTCGCCTCATCCAACGCCGCCTCGTCGATTTATTTGCATTAGTGCTGGAAGCCGAGCCCGCCCACGTGCCGGAGGAATACAATCGGAGTCCCCAGTGAGGTAGTCACCGCACAGGATGGGGCAAGACGCACACAATTGGGAACGTTGTTAAACGAATTTTTAACATTATATCACGTATCACTTAACATGTCATTGTCTTCTTACTCATCTCCGCTCACGTTCTCTTGTTTTCTAGACACCGGCAAATCGCAGCAAACTACCACTCACCGACCGACATCCCGAATTACAAAACCCCATTCCCTGGCATTCGCGTAGGGTACAAAAATATGTCAGACAAATAAAAGTACTATACAATTCCAAAACTGTCAATACTTTAATGTGAAAATAAATTTAATAAAGGAATAAGTAATTGAGATTACTGTGATATTCGTGTTTATGAAATGTATTATATTTCCTTCAACTTGCCCTATTTACGTAAAATAGTTTCGATTCGTCTGAATAACAGATCGTCACAAAATGTTACAACAGCATTGCCATAACTATATAAAAATGAAAGCATTATATGGAAGAGCTTAGATTTTAAACTCATGCAGGTACACACAAGTTCCATAATGACCTTGACACAACACCCTGAATTTTATATATTAACAAGCATTATTTTCTAGCCACTCTACATGGAAGAGCATATCTCTGAAAGCGACTTCTGCGAATTCTGTGTTTTCGATCAGAAATTCTGTCTTAGAACTCTTCTCGCAATTCTGTTTACTTGTTTACAAAGGATGCAGTCATGTCATTTCGCGGCTCCGACATTTCAAGTCGTGTTTAAGTATCCCTTTAAATATTTTCAATTTTGTTTGCAAGATTGTCTTCATTGTTTGCGAGACTGGGGCTTCTTTCGAAACAGCAACGGGGCGTGACTCGACGGCTCAAAACGTCCCTTCAAGTCCCTTGAATGTTTCTTTTCCCAGGAACGTCTAGCAGGATTAAAAACCCTTCTCTTTCCCGTTAGTTGCTGTCGCTGGCTTCTCAGCAGGTAGCCACAAGCTACAGACAGTTCTCCTACCACGTCGGAAGAATGCTCACGTGCCACTGCGTTAAGATTAGATTTATGATAACTCTCGGACAACATAACTGTACAGGAAATATTAATTCCCTGATCAACGAGTTTAAAAATTCTAATGCCTCAGCTGTGATTAAAATTAAGTCACGACAAAAGGCAAGTGATGGAAGAAATACGAATTTGTAAGTTTTAAAATTTTGTTTCCGAATATTTACACTCTTTCTTATGCGCTTAATTTATTGACTAGAATCCTTACAGAAAAAAAATGTACACGTTTGTTCCAAGTATTTCCTTGTTTCCAGCAGCCAGAGAACGAAACAAATACGGAGATATTCGAAACCTAACCATAATGAACACCGCAACTTGGAAAAAACGAAAAACGGTATTTTTTTCTAAGATGCTTGGAAACTTCCATTATTCAGAAGTGAGTTGCCTAAAAAACATCCATCTTCGAAACATACAGCCAAGAACTAGGAAGTTTCATCTCATGTTTCACGAAGTAATAATTCTACTCTAATCATAAAGAATTACCACAACAGTTTGTGTCAATGTTTTACAGAACTATGAATGTCAATGTTTTACAGAATTAAATGCACAAAACGTTCGTAGACTTATATGTGGTTCTCTGTATACTAAGAAATGGGAGAAATTAGTTCTAGTGTAGCTTAACTTTGCACTCCATAAGTAGAATACAGTTTCTTGATGACTCCTTAACGATCAAACAAACGGCAATTCTTTCACTCAATAACAATTTCTCTCGTTGTAATCTATGAAATAAACAGCGAAAACAACATCAGATCATTTAAAGATAAAATGTGACGATCCAGAAAGATACAACACTTAATGATAAAGAAATCTATTCATACTACACATGAACACAAAGGCATTCCAGGTCATTTTTCTACCTTCACGCTAACAAATAAAAGTAGTGCGGCTGTGCGACAATCATTAATGTCCTTAAGCATAAAGTCGTTTCTACTATAATGGATCACAATGGAAGCCTCACAGCATTCATCATTTACTTATACACAATATCTTATCGACAATGGTTGACATCACTTGAATTCATTCATTTACTCAACCAAAGCTCACTCAGGTTTTTTTTCCCAAATTACGCATGTCTTTTTCCTGGAAAGCGGTGCAAACTTCAACGCGCGACCATTTATTTGAACCGAACCCAAAAATAAATGGGCAACTTTGCATTCAAACTCCGAGCGAATTCACAAACCCCACAACCAAACCCAGCGTCCAGCGCGCGACAAATCTTCGCCCTCCCAGCCGAAGAACGTCCTGTGCGGCGCTGGTTCGCACCGCAATTCATCAGCACCGCTGACGGTCGCGGGTGCGCCCAGCACTCACTCGCCGCAAAAACGAATCGCATTCCGCAAGCACTGCGGATGCATAATCGCACGCAATAAATACGTCGAAAAAAAAATAAAAATACGACACGCGGCATCTCGTCGCGACACGCACTCGTCCACTTAACGACAGGACCTCCCGATCGGAGGGCCGCCGCCATCTTTAAATTATCGCCGTCCGCGCCAGAGGTGGCGGGGTGAGGACGGAGGGACGCCGGCGAGGACGACCGCGGGCGGCAGCTGTACGGCCGGCGGGAAACCGGTACCCGGGGCACCGGGTGTCCGCTTGTTAAGCCTTTTAATATCTTTCGCACGCAAAATCAAACACACTTGCGGGAGAGTGAGGAAACACTCCTGCGGAGACGCTCACACACACACACAAAGGCCGTTTTTCGCCGCGAAAACCTGATTATAAAACAAGCATTTATTTACAAACAGAAAGAGAAAAACTTTCCAAAAATCAACTCCTCCCGAGAATCACGAAGACCGGCGTTTTCTGGTACGTCCGCGCGCGCGCGCTTTTGCTCCTTTTTCCGGAGGAGAAGGAGAGAGAAAGAGAGAGAGAAAAAAGAAAAAGAAAAAGGAGAGAAAAGTCCCGGCACCTCTCCTCTTGTATGTCTTCTCCAAATTTATGGCTTTCCAGTTTATTATTAAATCCCATTGCCGACTTTCCGCAGAGATGCTGAGCGCCTGTTAGCAGTGGCTCCTCCCCGCCGCCGCTGATAATTTCGCCCGTCCCTCTCCTCCGCCCCGTCCTACCTCGTCTCTCCCCACCCCCACGCCGCGCCACGCCACGCCACGCCACGCCACGCCACGCCAACGCCGCGCCGCGCCGCGCTGCCTGCCGGCCGGCCGGCCGGAATCGCCACCACACAACTGGTTGTGCGGCGGGTGGAGGCGGTAAGAAATTTTAACAAGTCGACGGCAGCGGCGGCGGCGAAGAGACGAACTCGTTGACCGCCATGCACGCGGTGCGGCGACGCTGGAATAGAACGATGTCGAGATGACGAGGATGACGGTTAAAGCAGAGAGACTTACAGAAGCCAAGTGCACCCCATTTGTGCACCCTCAACGTTCCCCCTCCCCCCTACACACACAAGTGCACCCCACTGCGGGAAAATTGTATCTTTTTATACAAATAATAAGTACTATTTTAAAACTATCATGCATACAATTTATATAGTATTATGTTCCAATTTTAGCTTCAAATTTCTCAGTTGAGATGCATTATTTTAGGTTAAGTTATAGTTAGGTATAGTTATTTTAGGTTAAGAAAATAAAAAAGATCCGTGAAAATATTTTCCAAAACAGTTTGCAATTTCATTACTTAAAATGAAAATAAAAGTCTGTGATGTTTTCTGGCGCAAAAAGTTATCATTGTTTGGCAATCGAAGCTTGGTATTCAACCTCAAAAGTCAATCAACAAAGAAACATGAAAACACCCGTTTCTAAATATGAAAATCGTCCTTTATAATATTTACAGGTGGAACCATCAAAAGAAGCCAACTGTCGATCTGCAACTGATGCAGGAGAAAATTGCAAGAACCAACCGTTTTCGGAGAGGGGCAAGCCGAAAGGTACCAAGCGTTCACGGCAGAGACAGATCTCGGCGCACATCAGTGTTTTTCCTGCACTTAGACCACGACTTCCTCCTCTGCTGCTCTGCTGCCGTCGTCTTCACCATCGCCTGCGGCATTGCATCGCCTTCCGCATCGCACTCAGTCACCGCCTCCGCAACTGTTTTTTGCTGCACCCCAGATCTCGGTTCCACACACGCCTCCCACTCCTTCACCCGCACCTCCTCTCCATTGCCATCGCCTCCATTTTCACCTACGTCTCTACCTCCAACTTCAAATCCACCTCCAATCCGTGACCTCTTCTCCCATCTCCAGCTTTACTTCCGCCTCCAATTCTTCCTCTCCCTCCCGAACATTTCCTTCGCCTCCAAATCTTCATCCACCTCCAACTCTACCTCCGCCTCCAAATCTTCATTCACCTTCCAACACTTCCTTCGCCTCCAACTCTACCTCCCCTTCCATCCAAACCTCTACCCCCGTCTCCACCTCCGCCTACATTTTCGCTTCCACCTCCGCCTCCAAATCCACCCTCACTGGCTGCTCGCTCACCCGCCCACCCGTCGCCGATAAGCAGAGAGGCCCGACGGCCCGTCCCGTCCCGCCCGCGGCGCGGCGCAGGGGCAGCGAGCGCAGGGCGTCGCAGGGGCGTTGCAGGGGCGTCGGAGGGGCGTGACGGGCGGCTGGCGGCCCAGCGGCGCTTCCGGGTGCCCGGCAGCAGCAGCGGCGGGAGCCGTGCGTCGACAGCCGGTGCCAACTGCGAAGCCGGCCCGTCACAGCAGCCTTGATATTCCCTTTGATTATCTCAAACAGGTTTGCTCGCTTCTTCTCTCCCAAGGGGGGTGAAAACTGGCTGCGAACATTTCACAATCGGGACCACAAGCCGGCGCTGGACGTAAGGTTTCACACGACGGCATTTCTACTATACAATAGCATAAGTTAGGTTGCTTAAGGAATTTTGAACTGTAATAAGAATATTTCACGTAAGACTTCTGTATCAACATGTTCACTCAATATTTAATAGTTTTTAGAAACCAAAAAAACTGTATTATTTTAGTTTTTCTAACAGTGGTTAAGACTAGAGAGTAGAGCAAAATTGTCTGACTCCATTGCTTTGAAGTCAACCAAACGAATCATGTGGGAAGCATCTAGACCAGATAATTTTAGCATTTCAATCTGGATGGCAATATGTAGTAAATATAGGCTTTTCTCAGAACCACTCACCTGATTTACTTAGTTCCGTGTCAATACTGCTACTTCATTTACATACATTTACACATGATGCATGTCTAAAGAAAAGCTGAAGAAAAGAAAATATTTTCGCGTATATCACGGGACCGTCACTTTTTGTACGAGTCATTCGAAGTGCACCAACTGAATAGGAGGTGGTGCTGAACAAGCAGAGGCGCCACAGCACATGCATGTTACCCCTTCTCCCCACTTGGCGAAACATCATAGAACCGTCTTCAAATTATCACTCCGCCGATTGTTATCGCCACTCCATTTCGCCGTACACGGTCGGCCTCCGCCCGCGCTGAACAGGTTCGGGACGCAGTGCGCGCCGCGGCGGCAGCCCCTCCGTCGCCCGCGCGACAGGCAGCATCCGCCCCCTCCCCTCCCTTGCCCGCTGCTCTGCCGTCGTCCTCCACCTCCTTCCCTCTTCCCCACACATCCCAACTCCTCTTCCGTCTAGCAGCGGATTCAGTAAGTATTTCGAGAAGGGTGGGGTATTATTTGTTCGGAATCTCTACATTGAAATCTTTGAACTACTATTTATTCAAAAACTATTAGCTCGGGAATAAATACTACACATACGGGAATACTGTTTTGCATGAGCGGCGATCAACAAGAGGTTTTTGTGCGGAATAAACGTAATAAAATTACAACAACAAAAAGCGTTTCCTGGCGGAGGGGTCATACGTCTTCCCCGCCTCTTTCTCACAGATCAGTCACCCCTGAGTCAATCTCCATTTCCTCATCGCGCCTCTGCAAGCGCCTTCTGCACCTCAAACAGAACTTCTTGATCCCCATCTTCACCGCCGCCCCGTTCGAATTCACCACCATTTTCCTCCTCTCCCTCCCCTTCGTCTCTTCCCAACTGATCCTGTGCTTGACCCATTCAGAGATGATGTCCCCCTTCTCCTTGACATTCTTCTCTGTCGTCAACACCATTTCGCCCTCGCACATCCTTCCTATTCCATCTTCACAGCCAGCACCGCCTTCTCTGCACCTCCTCGCACCACGTTGTTCTTTTCGTGCACCGCCGTTAGCGCCTGTTCCTCCTCCTCCACCATCTCTTCATTCCAACAGCCGTCGCCGCGCCGCGCCGCGTCGGCGAGGCCTGCTCCATCCGGGAGCGACAGCGCCGCGCAGTGGTTCGCCGTCCGGCCACGGGATTAGGCGAGCGGGAATTCCTCGCTCGCCCCCGCTCGCGCCACCCGCCGCGATCGACTGGCCGCTGCGCTCGCGGGCCCGCTACCGCGATGCAGCTAACTACGAGAAGACCGCGTCTCGGGCTGTTAGGAGGTGACGAGTGAGATACTCGTTTCTGAGCGAAGGCCAGAAACGCCTTGTCTTCCCCTCTTCTGCATATGGCGCTTTTGGCTTCCGATCTATTACTAAGGATCCCACACCAATGAACGATGATGATGAATGTCGTTCTCTTTTCTCATCTTAGGCGAAAAAGAAGAACGTGGACGCCTTTATGCCCTTTCCTCGCTGGACAGGCCACTACAAAGATGGTGGTGGGCATTTGCTCCCACCGAATGACGGTTTCCTCTAATGGTAACGATTAATACCATTTGCATTTCCGATGGTAGGCGAGGAAGAATGTTTACGCCTTTACGCCATCGTTTTTTTTCTGGCCAGGAAACCACAGTGCTGGTGGCGTGCATTTACTTCTTAATGCTTGAAAAACGATAAAAGATTATCACCAGAATACTGATGGAAGATGTACGACAGATGGGGCAATAACTGCAAAATTCAGCTGCGCGAACTTGAACGCTGTTCCACGTTCCAGCGCAATATAAAACTTCAAATTATGCGAAAAAAACCTGAATTTTACACAAATGTAGCGAATAATCACGGAATTTACCCAGTATATTTGTTTTTAGTAAAAGAGATATCAGATATTCAAAAAACATCATAATTTCATATATAAATAATGATTGAGTACTTGAAGAGTACATCAAGATGAAAAAAAGTAATGTACTATTCTCAACACGATTACCTAAAATATGAATTGCCTCCATTTCACTTTGCTCACTCCGCACCACAGCAGCAAGAGAGAAAGTCGCCCTTTTTGCCACCGCCATCATGCAAACTTCGTGTACTGCCCGGTTCCGCCGGTAAGCCTCTAGCGCGTGCATGTTCTCGGCACCAGCGTCTTTGAGGCCGTCCTCACCTCGTAAACGAACAAAACATATCGCAGGGAAGGAGAAGCGGGTCGGGGTGGGGATGGGGGGGGGGCGCTCCCACGCCCGCGGGGGAATTCCGGGCCGGGCCGGGGCCGAAGCGAGTCCCGCTCCTGCTGCGCCCCCACGCGGCGGTGGGTTCGCACCCGCCCACGCTCCGCTGCGCGCGCCGCCGCAGCCCAACCGCAGCCGTCGTGGCCCGCCCCTCCCCGCCCCCGCGCCGCCCAGGCGGGCAAACACGACGCTTCATAACTGTGGCGAATCCCGACTCGCTTTTGTTCCACCACACATGTGGAGGTTTCACATCGCTTGAATCCACTGCTCGAAAAGTGTTCGTGGAAGAAAAAGAATGCGATGCTTGGCGGTTTTTGTGCAAGTAAATACAGATGGAGAGTGATGGAGAGTGATGGAGTAGGACGTATGCAAAACAGAACTCCGAGGAAGCTATTCTAATAACTAGACCGTAGTTCGAACAGGTGAACCCTCACCCTACGTGCTCCAGTCCCACCCCCCTCGCTTGGCTCCGTCCTCAACCGCTCGCACACCACACAGCACGCCGACAATCAAACATGATGTTTCATACCTGTAACAAACCCCGCTTCGTTTCTGTTCACATAAACATGAAGACGGAGTGTAGCTGAATGGCGAGAATATTTTGCGAATACCATTCAAAATAAATTGGTTGGAATTCGAAGCGCGGGACACTGATGGCAACCAGCGCGCCCACCTGACCGGCCCCACAGGCAGGCAAACAAGATGCTTCATTAAAGAGACAAATCGCGTCTGTTCCAACAAGCACAAGTTGCCAAAAGTCCATTGACACCCTACCAATCTTAAATTATAAATAACGGGTTTTGAATACGTCAAATTCATCACCAGAATACAGGATACTCAAAACGTGGATGACACCAGAACAGTCTGTGCCCAATGATAGAAACAATACATTTTTGTCTAAGTGAATGAAGAGTCAAATAGAAAGAAAAGGGCAAAAATCAAAAGCCCTTCGAGGAAGTCATTGTTCATAAAAGCCCTTTATTCGAAAAGCGGTCCATTCAGCCATCGTACCCCTGGCCACGTGACCGCCCTTTCCATCCTCCCGGCAACCAAAGACGCACACAACTCGATCCTTCATAACCGAGTTTGCCCAAATCCATCATTACACCTTGTCAAATATGAAAAAGAATGTAAATATATTTATTTGAATTTGACTTAATCGTAGGGGGCAGGAGAAGTTATACAAGACAGTGGTAGAGAAGGCACAGTAAACGATGGTCATGGTCACTGAGTCTACGTCAATAAAATGAGGCGACACTTTTGCAGAACTAGCGGCATCTTAGGGTAGGCTAATAAGAACTTCGAAATGCATGGGTGATCCCGTATTGTGGCCTTCCGCATTGTTCTCGGCTCGGGTTAAACCACGGCGTTTTTCCATTTTCGTGCACGAGAAGTACTATCAAAGAGAATGTGATAGCAAGCAAAATGCGAAAAACGGGAGAAAAATTAAGAATGCACCCTAAATAATCTGATCGCAATTACGCAATTACCGCAATTACGAGTCGCAGAGGCGTCCAGAAGCGTGTCTCAGTGCGCCCAGAAGCAGTTTCTCCGTGCTTCCGCCATCTGCTCTCATCCCGGTTTCTGGCCCCGCCTCGTCCGGCGTTCACATAAACGTTAAAATTCTGCGTCAAATCTCATTTGACTTTCGTTAAAAAACAAGTGCATATTTTACATCGCAAAATCATTATCCCGACAACCAGACGTACGCATCTCCACAAGAACCGAAGTACAATTTCTAATGAGTGCAGTCCAGTAAGAATTTCTGAGGCGTACGGGTGGGGACGAATCGTCGCTCTCAAGACGTTTTCATGGTTCGCGTCAAAAGCATACCATTAAATTCTGTACATATTTTTCTCTGTAAGCGAATAAAAATGGAATGCGAGGAGTTAGAGAAGAAAATTTTCTTCAGAAACCAAACGAGAGCCAATCAAACGTGTATCTAACAGTTAGGCCCTCAGTCACAGCTGTGATTTATTTCTTACGCCCACATAATATGTATCAAAATTATTATCAAAACAAAGGAGGTGGAGGCGTTCCATTTGGGCTACTTGAATTAGTAAAAATGACTACATGATTCTAATGAAACAGGGTTCCAAATGTCCCAATTTGATTTCGAGAAATGAACTCTCCGGCACAAAAGAGACGATTCGTCATCAATCATGCAACCCAAGATTATTGTCTGCACATATAAGGACCCGCTTCTTCTCATGTACCGATTCATATACACACTTATACACAAATATATATTTATATTTTATTTTATATGCACAAATATATTGTTTAAAATGTATAATATTAGTTTTTATGTAATTTGCTAAGTTAAGTAAAATAATGACTTATTCTCGATTAATTCTTTCCTTCTATCATAATCCACACTGATATGCTAGAATACCTATTACAGTTTACCAATCAAATCAGATCAATAATCACCTAGTGAAACTACTCACCAATCACCGTGCGTGTTTTCACACGCCTAAAACGAGCCTGACCCCACCTCAGAACCGCTCTCAGCACCTCTAGTCATTCGCAAACTCCCCCCATCTCCCACTCCCCGACCCGTGCACCGCCCCCGCACCCGCAGCCTGCCGAGGCGATGAGAGCGCTAACCAGCCAGCCGCGCGGCCGGACGGCTTCGCGAAACCCCGCGCGTCGCCTCCTCCCTCTTGCGCCGCCGCCGCCGCCGCCTCGGGCCCCGATAGCTCTGGACGTTCACACAATGTTTATTTGATTTGGTAACCCAACTGACACCGTGTAATTTACTCCAGAAATTTAGGGGAACTTTCGACCCACTGCATCGCTGAGCGCACCGCGACGACGGACGGGCCGAGGGACGTCTCGGGAGAAGAGCAGTTCGGAAGAAAATTTGGCGTGCCCCGGTCGGTCGGGCCGAGCGGCGGCGGCGGCGGCGGCCTCTGCCGGCTCCGGCGCGGCAGATAATAGGTTGAAAATGATGTATCTCGGCAGGAGTGGATTTATTGGCTTAGAGAAACCCTGGTATTATGCGCCCGCCCCGCGCTCTGCCGTCCGGCCGGAGAAGCTCTCTCGCGATGCCCGCGGCCGCCGCCCCCGCTCCGATAGCCCCGATGCAGGGGGCAGGGGGGGGGAGAACCGGCCCAATCCAATAGGTCATTACCAATTAAATATCCAATCCATTTAATGATATACCTTAAATATTCTTTCTTCTAAGGCTCCGGGTTGGGGCGCTAGCTCACAAAACATACACGCACACACATTCACTACCACACTTCTACACACAGTCGCACGCATCCACTCGGTCGGCCGCCCGAGCGTATTCGAGAATTATGCTAATGTGGCAGACGTCATGAACAATGAATAACAAACAACGGATAAGAGATTTTGAAAAGAAGACCGCTAATAAATTCTCTCCACATCACGTCGATAAGAGTAACAATGAAAACGAAAACAAAACGAAAAAGACTCGAGCGGAGAGCGATAGGAAGGCGACGAGGAGAGAAGAAGAGCGCGGGGGAGCCGGAACAAAAGCAGCACGAGGAGGCGTGACGTCACGAGAAGCTCAGACACAATGCGGGTAGCGGGGACGGGAGCGGGGTAAGAGAGGAAGCGAGGAAGTATCAGGGTAGAAAGGAGGCGGGAGCGGGTTGACGACAGCGATGAAGAAGAACCGGAAGGGAAGGTGAGTAGGGTGCGGGATGAGACGTGGGCGGAGCACATGCAGGAGAGTTGAGGAAGCGCGGAGAGACAGGAATGGGAATGAATGGAACGGTAGTGAAGCAGGAAGGAGGAGGAAGCAAGTGGAAAGTGAAATCGGGAACATGGCAGGAGCGGTGGGGAGCTCGTGGAGGGCCAGCATGTGGGGAGCGGCGGAGCTGGACGCGAGAACAAGCGGAACGGAGCGGGCGGCGGGGGCGTACAACCCGACATAGCGGGATGCGAGGACGAGCGGGGCAGCGAGGAGGGATGGGGGAGGAGAAGCGCGGGTGCGTAGCTGTTGCTTAAACAATTTATATGCAAAGAAAGGCGGCGCTTCGTGACTATGCCCCGTCGGGCCGGTCTCGCTGCCTCGCGCAGCGCCCGCCTTCCTGGCCGGTCGAAGCCTTCTGCCTCGCTGCCCATAAGGTTCCGAAG
>BOPP01000037.1:7084475-7136260 GCA_017312745.1 Gryllus bimaculatus
TCCCGCCGTCGCCTCCTCCTCCACCACCGCCGCGCCCTGGAGATATACCGACGCTTGGGTAGATTTTAACGTTTACGAGGAGCACAGCACAGCACAGCTCGCGCCGACGGACCTCGGTCCCGTAAAACAATTGTATTGTTCGCGGCAACGACCCGCGAGCCAAAGGTTTATCGCACCCCCCGTAAACGAGCAAGAATAAAATAATAAAAAAAAAGTACCTGCGTATTATTCAATAGGATTTCACGTAGTTCGACACCTGCTCGGGTTCGGTAAATCTCCGGCTCGTTGATGGCTTTAGAGCCACGAATCCGCGCGGCGCCCGGGGCCGTCGCTTCCCGCACGGGTTGACCTCCCGGCGCCGGGGTCGCGCGCGCGCGGACGGGTCCCGGAGGTCCCCGCGCCGAGGTAATTTACACCTGGCTGCGCGGAGGGGCGCGGGCCGCGAGCGCGGGTGGTCCTCCCCGCCCCTCCCGCGGCTGGCGCTTCCGCCTGGCGCGCAGGCACGACGCGGCGCCGGCCGCGGCCCCGCCAGCGAGCAGCGCTCGGGCGATCTGCTCGAAGGGCGAGGGGAGGCGTCACGGCGCCGATAGAGAGCTTGGGAACCGACGGACTGGGGATGTCGTGAAAATTAAGATCTGTTATGTCGCCACTCGAAATTTACTGCTCGACAGGCGATGTGGTAATACTATCGATAAAATGTGATGTGATCACAAGTTTGCTTTTAATACAAGGTTGGGTGAAAGAATTACCTTTTTAATTTAATATTTTTATTTAAATACAATTTTTAAAGGCAAAGAGATTAATTTTTAGTGTACCATTGTATAATTATGTGTTGTGTTAATTTTTTGTTTAACATTGTGAATTTATGTTCGTTTTTTTGCGTAAAAGTATGTAATTATGTGTCATTTTATTTAGTGTAAAAGCAATTTCTTTTGATAAACATGAAAGGCAACTTTTCAACCTGCTGAAGCAGGACTTTGGGCTTAGGCAACTTTGCCCTCAAAAGGATTTTGCAGGCTCAATAAATAATAAATAAATATTTTTAAAAAAATGTTTAAAAAGATTTTTTAGATATATAATTTATTAAACTTAAAGTACATTAACATATTTTAACATATACTTTTAATAAAATACTGTGATATTTCAAATTTTATTTAAATTCTGTTCTCTAGTATATTCCGTTATCAAATATTTACGTGATTTAAATAATCGTAGAAATTATTAATCATTAATAGAAAGATACTCAGTGAAGGGAGTTGTGCGAAAATTCCCCTGCGTGCGTAATTATCAGAAAGTGCATAATTTATTATGGAGAAGCGAGAGGTCTTTATTGATTTCCCTTAAGTTTCGAGTTAAAATGAGGGGTAAACCTCTTCAAAAATACAATCGAAATTACTTCTAAAGTACTATAGAATTAAATATTCTTTATCCGAAAATCGCCATTGAAGTTGAAAAATTCGAGAAGACTACACAGAATCATTCCGATACTGAAAAGCAAATTTCAGAAATCAAATCATATCTGAATGGTAGAATATAAACTCTTATTGATGTCAATTCGAAAACATCGTTTTCATTAACGACTTTTTTCGTTCATTATTTTTCTTTCCATCTGGAACATCACATTTTGTGTTTTGTAACTCTGTGAAATTTCAACCAATTAGGTTCCTCTAGTCATGTTGCACGACTACCCTCATCTCATCCTTCTCTTCAGAACCTTCATCCCGAACTCTTCTCCGAACCGCACTGAGATAAAATCTTGTACGCAATATATCATATCCAAAGTTCAAGTACGTAATAGCACCCCTTCAACCTAAGTAACAAGGGCCAATTTCCAGAAACCATAAAAAGGCCTAATTCGTCTTTGCCATTTCGGACTATCTTTGTTTAATTCTATGTTGACGTTGAGAATGCTATTACGGCAAGGACTGTAATGTACTTTCCTTTGAAACTGAAAGCAGAGCTCACGGTGTTCTTAAAACTAAAAACTCCTCAATTTAATAATATAAGTTCTGAAAGAAATCAGCTAAATTCAACAATTTAATTCATTCTATCACATTAACAAATTCAATATTTTAAAATATTGAAAAGAAAATATTTCAAACAAGTGAAATTAGTGTAGTATACAAAATCTTCAATAAACAATTTATAACCTATAAAAAAGATCCCATCTCGACCTAAGAAAAGTACAATATTTACCTAAATGGATACGATTGCCCTTAGAAATATATCGAACAAAATAAAGGAACATTTAAAAATGAATAGATGAACACAAAGAACATTTTAAAACAAACTAATAAATTGAATTCAATTTCAAAACACAAGATAAACGAAATAACCGAAACGAACAGGACACAAAACAGGAATAACGAAATAAACGAAAAAAACAAATCTGATTTCGAGGTTCGAATATACCAGGTTCTCGAAAGGCTATTACATTGAAGAAAACTATTAAATTTTTAAATTAATTACAGCATTATATACAAATTATATACAGCATTATATAATTAAATTTCAGTAATAACATAAAATATTTAAAACATCTCACACATAAGTAAGTAACTAACGACAAAAGAATCAATTTTGTTTGGATTACTTTATTTTCTTACCAGTGCTTCGTTGCGTTGAAAGAACGGTCAATTAAAGGTCACCGAGTATTACAGAAAAATAGTCATACTCCAATCCCATTCCACAGAAAGAGGAAGAACAGTGCTTCAGAGAATTGTGGGCACGATGTCAGTACCAAGGCACCGTATCACATTACCACAACGAATTAATGACGAAACGGGTATCTACGCCAAGTTCTTTCATCAGCGACCTCGGCTAATCGACAGTCAAAGATTAAAACAAAAGATCCCAAATGGGAGTACCCTGTTGGGAGTGCGAGTGTACCAAACAGCGTTCTGAGAATTGAAGAGGCGCACAAAAGCGGAGGTGTGGGGAACTTGATTCTGTGGCTGCAGCGGAGACAACAAATTGCCCGTGAATACCCTCGAAACCGTATCAATACATACTAATAGACAACACTCACAAAATCAAGAAAAATATACAAATTAACACTTAAGCTCTTGGAACACTGATTCCATTTCAGCATTGGAAATATTATTTTCTTCTGGGTGAATGAATTCAAATGGAGCGTATACAGTAAAACATCCCGTGCAAATAAGTGTGGATTTTATGGAAATGTCATGTTCACCGCAAAGTTTCACTTCTTCCTTCACACCAACATTACTTCACGAACATCCATCCCATCACCACCATTTATTCATCTCACATGTTTTGTATCCGTGCGTCTGGCCCAGTCTACCAGAAAAGGATTCGACCTCATGAGAAGAAAATGAAAAGTAATGACAAACAAGATTAAAAAGCAGCAGGAAGTAGGAAAAGAAGACATAATATGAAGTTGAAGGGGGAAAAGAGAAATAAGAAGAGAAAATGTAGTAGAAGAAGAAGAAGAGGAGGAGGAAGAAAAAGTAGTGGAACAAGGAGGAAAAAGCGCAAAAAAATATATAAGTAAAAAAACGAAGAGTAAGAAGGATTTGGGAGCGAAGGAAGAGGATGATGGGAGGGAAGGAGAAGAAGATGCAGAGGAAGAGTAATGGGGAGAAGAAGCAGGAGAACAATAAAGAACACGAAGAGAAAAAGAAGGATAAGGAAAAGACAAAGGGAAGAAGCAGAAGGATAAGGAAAAGACAAAAGGGAAGAAGCAGAAGGAGATGGAAGAGAAAGAGAAGAGATAGAACACAGAGAAGAAGAAGAAGAAGAAGAAGAAGAAGAAGAAGAAGAAGAAAGTCTCGCCACGTAAAATAAGGCAAATTCAATTCAATTCAAAAAGAAAGGAGCAGCTGATGTGGAGTCTCCGGGAACCCCCGGGAGCCTGCACAGGCGGGCGTTCCGCGAACGAGCAGCCGCGCAAAACCCACGCGTTCGGGGCGATGACGCCGCGCGAGCTTATCAGGGCGGGCGAGCGAGGCCGCCGCAGCTGTCGCGAACGCGCGCGCGGGGCAGGCCGGGAGAGCGCGCGGCGGGCGGCGCGCATTCCGCGCTCATTAACGCGCGCGGGACGCCGCCGGCGAGGCAGACGTCTTCAGCGTGGCCGGCCCCGCACGACGCGCCCGACGCAGTGCCGCAGTGACAAGTGATCCAGTGCGTCTGTGCGCTCGCGTGTGGCTGAGTGGGTGTGTTCTCCGAGTGGCGGCGGCAACGCCAGCAGAAAGCCTGCAGTCAGAGTGGTAGGTGTTTGTGTATCTTTTATCGTGTTTGCGGCGCGATGTCATTGCCGGCGTCGAGTCAGCCACCTACTGCGGTGGTTGGAATCGTCACACGTAATTACGTTCGTAATCTAGAGCAACAAGAAACTGTCTGGCGATGTCGGTAAGTCAGTAGTACAACTCCTTGTTTACATACGAAATAAGAACGCAATCCAACGATCTTCTACTATATTCAATAAATTAAGTTTTTGCTTCAAAATATAATTTTTGTCTCCGATACCTGGCAAAGTTAACCATCAATTCACAAGTATACTTTTCACAAATATCATTACGATATTTGATATACACTCAACTTCAGATTAATCTAGCAAGTACTGATATTTTATTGTGGGGTGAAGATGCTCAGCCGATAATCTCCATTCAAAACATCTAGAAGATCACACTTCTATAATTAAAACTATAATGATAAGATCAATAGGTGCAAATTCAGCCTCCTTTATTTTGAGAAGTTTTAAAAGGGGATAGGAAAGACTAAAAATGAATAAATACACTAAAAAAACAACTGATAAATCTCCACACATATGTACACATTGTAATATTTTCTGTATAAACTACGGCTGATACGTATCGACGATCCAATTGCATTTCTTGCTAATTAAGATCGTGGAGTATTTAGTAAATTGGAATTTCAAGTGAGTATATGTATTTCATTATCCAAAAGTGGCAGAGGAAAATCTCGCTCGGCAAACAACGCATTAAGCGAAATGAATATTCTACGGATATAACAGTGTGTGCAAAACATTTATCACTGTCACATCACTGTCACGCACACATCCTTCACATATTTCCGGCAGTGAAACGCGTCTAAAATATTCACAGAAACCTTCAGCTAATGTAAATTTTCAAATTCATCGGAACTAAAGCTTAAAAACATTCATTATTGAAAAAATTACATTTCCAAAAGGTTATTGTGTGGTTCTCCTTTCCACCTCACTGCGATGACATTTAGAACATGCATGTCATGCTGAACGCGTACTTATATTATATTCTGAATATATTTGGGTTAAAGTCTAGGAAACCCTTATTACCAAAACACCTGCAGGTTAGCATTTCTACCGGCGACACTTCAATAAAAACTCTAATTTCAAAAAGGCATTTTAATCTCGAACAGAATAAATCATACAAAATAACACAATTTCGCAAACTGCTGGAAAATAATGGATACGTTTAAGAGAAAATTCAACGCTTTCGTATATCGAAGATTCGGTTTGGGCACATCTCTCTTACAACACAATGTCAGCACCCCATTCGTCGTGTTCTGAATTTGAAGATGGCGTATGTTGTTGCCGGTATTACACTGTAAAAGATATTTGACGAATATCTTTGATGAAGGATACTTTGACAAAGAAATTTAACAAACCTATTACATTTCGCCCAATATTTTATGTAGTTTGGCTCGCGATTAAGATGGATGACGAACAAATAGTAGTGTTTGTGCTACTTTACGCGTAATAATAACTTATCTAGGTTTAATCAACGCCACCACTATGGCGTTGGTTTAATGCTGCAGAAGTAAAAGGTAAAGAGGAGACGTTTGAGGGTGACGCCATGGGTCGCAGTTGCACATTGTGAAGCATAAATGCATTGTGAAGCAAAAACTTAGAAATGAATTATTAGAGGATGGACGAGGAAATATTCAATTTTCCTTGCCATTCTTCTTCCTTCTTCCAAAACAGGGTCCCCTGATTTTGAAGTAAAAAAAAAATCTTGAATTCGGCACTTTCCAACCCCCACATTTTTCACTACTCGGTAAAATATGTCATATGCATCAAGTTGTTGGTATTATTTTTGTAGTCCGAATGAACAGTATTACATACAAATTTTAATTGCTCATACTCATAAAATTTTGATTGAAGCAAATACCACACAGCCCACTATTGGTCGCCAATTTACCAAATGTAAAACTTGGACGTATGAGGCTACATTTCATCAAATAAATTTTATAAAAGAAACCTTTTATAAAATGTTAGCTATTGTATTACACTGTCATATTTTATTTAACGAAAGATCTTTGACAAATATCATTTATGGTGTAATTGCGGCTTATGTTACATTCTGTTACCGCCAAACGACGGGTCAACGACATCTCACTTTACGCAGAAACACAAAGCGACTTGCAATTACAACACACCATGACGTCCGAAATGAAGGAAAGAGGGCATTTGCGTATTTTTCTTTCTCACTCTTTCTTTCCATCTTTTTCTCTCTTCCACTCGACACACACCGATGAACAGAGGAGGTCTTATGTAGCCCACCGAGGGATCTCTGTCATAGGAACGCCGCTATCAGCACCACGCGTAAAACCCAGCGTGTTCGCGAGCGGAACCGGAACGAGTGCGTGGCTTTAGGCGGGAGGGGGCGGGGCGCGACGGATGCGGCAAAAACCGCTTATGATCCAGGGGCTTTGCGGCTGCGTGAGGCACTATGACTAAGAAAAAGGTCGAATCACTCGTTAGATACGGGTAACTCGAGAGGCAAGCCATGAGATCTATGGTACCTTTCAAAATGAACAGGGTTAAAAAAGTATTTGTAAACAATCATACAAATGCATAAAACAATATATTTGAATTTATTTTAAAATTTTTAAAAATAAGCGTAACTGAAAAATATATCATTTTTATATGTGTCTCTGAATTTAAATTCGAACTATTTTTGGTTTAAGAAGTTTTTCAATAAATGGATGCGTGACAAAAAATTAGATTGGTAAATTAATATACTTTTTATCTTGAATGGATCTTCAAGGAATCGAATACAAAACACATCTATAATAGTATTTCACAACTTAGTGCCCGGAGAGCCGAACAAGCGTAATATGTAGACAATACCAGTTATATTTGTTATATACATTTAAAGAAAATAAATAAGTAATATAATTAGAAAATATGTTGCTACTGATTCAATATTTCAAAAACTAGAATTATTAAGTGTTTTTTAAAATATTTACAAGAAACAATATGACAATATTCAATGAAATTGCTTTGTTTTTACTTTACTTCTGTACATACCATCTAGGCAAACGCACACAGACTGAACAACTGCACACTGTCTGACAGTGAGACGTATAACATCATAATATATGTAAATGTATTGTTAAATATTTAAAAGATCAATAAACGCTATTGTAAATGAAAAACGTTCATTGTGCAAATATAACATAACCTCATCCTGCTGAGAAATACTATGATGTAACACTACTAATCCTACGAATGGTTCCATTTGTTGCAAGAAATTAAACACGTTATAAATAGCATTCGCCATTCTTTGCGGAGATTTTATTATACAAACAATATGAATCGAATTGTAGTCATAAGAAAAGTGAGCAACTATCCTGGCCGAGTAACTCAAATTATTCTGACCGAATTATTATTCAAGCGAAAAATAGCGAGCATAGTCACTCATATACAGAGCGCTAGGGAAAACACATGAAAAGAAAACATTGATAATATGCATCATATCCCAATAGATTAACGCAGCTTGTTGCACTGGAAGCACAGATGATTGGCAGCCGCATGTAATAAATATCTTTTGACGTAAGGGGACGTATGGTGATATCTCAAAGGTTACGACATATCTTCACCTCTCCCATTCATTAAATCTAAAGAGACACTCTGACATAGCACGTCGTACGTCAAACGTCTCTAGAAATTATTACATACGCGCTCATTTAAGCAACTATTCCATTTTAAACGTTCTGAAAACAAAACCTATCAAAAGTAGAAGTAAACGGATTGTACAATATATTCTCGGTTATCGTTTCGCCCCATTTTTTTTCTTCTCGTACACGTGTTCGTTTCTTATACAACTATCATCTCAATCTTTCCTGAAAATCCCTCCGTTAGTGCTAACGAAATCCTAATCCATGTCACGTGCAAGCGTTGCGCGTAAGCTCTGAACAACAGTCGCACGGGCGCTGCACGTGAAATGGCCTCAGGGAATACGTCCAGCCATCAGCATCACTTCGCAGACGAGGATACCGGCGCCTTTACTCATAGGGCGGGCAAGTTCTTTTTTAACCAAAAGAAGGAGGTGGAAAAAAGTAGCTTCATCCGCTTGCACCAAACGGGCCGTCCTTTCAGAGAGCACTTGGGCGAACCGGGGAAGGGGAGGGCGAGGAGAGCGCGGGCTTTCAGCAAGTTACGGGCGGGCCGGCGCGCGGAAATTTGTGCGAAGTGCGGGCGCGGGCGAGACGCGCGCCCGGTCGCATCGGCGACGGCGAGGGCTGCGTTAACCTAACACAAGGGGATTCGTCTTAACGATATGCCATGCTTCAGCCCACGAGAACCGTCAGCGAGGCGTTCGAAGGAAGCACGTGCGCGTCGTTCACGTCGCATTGACATTCGCTGGGTCATGCACTTTCCAATCTCAAGTTTTGTCGATTAATTTCAATTACAATAATAGACTTGGTAAGCAGAAGCAATGCGAGGGTTCTTTTCTTTTTCATATTATTCTTTCAGGTTATAAGTAAAATGGCAAATATACTAAACGATTTAATTTTAAGATTTTATAATACTGATTCTAAAAGTTATCGATACAATACTTCCTATTTCAGCCTTATCGCCGAGAATTTCCAGGAGTTGATGTGCTTTGAAATCCTAACTGAAGGGGGAAAAACTGTTACACAACGCAAGATCCAGAAAGGACACGTACTCTATTATCGCTTGTTTCATGCCATGACTTGTAAGAAGACTGTCTTGTATGACTACATCTACGATACATTAGGGCCGTTTGATTATTTAGTAATTGATATCACATATTTTGGCAACCTTATGCAGCAAGTATTTATTAAAGTCTTAAAGAGCGACAACGACACAATCTCTCTGTAAATAGTTATGGTCTTACTAAAAGCTCACTGTTGTTTCGGGTGGGCGCCACCGGCTAGTGCATGAATGCAGTCTTCGTAGAAGCACCCAAGGGCGGGCCTCGTAGAAACCATGTCGTTCTTACCTGGAACAAAAGCAAGAGAAAGGCAGATGAGAAGATGCGAACAATTACGGATAAGCACAATGAAATTGTTGTGCACAACTCCCCTGCATTGCACAAAAGCAATAATCACGTGGCTTGATGATTCATAGGATATGATCTTTGTGTTCTACCTCTATGAAATGAATTGTCGAAGGAACTTAATAGGAAAACCCTTTATATTTTAATCATTCGTCTTAATAATAATAATAATAATAATAATAATAATAATAATAATAATAATAATAATAATATGTTTAAAAATTCGTTTGTTATTTTCTGAAGAGATTTCATTTCGCACGCTCTAAGTGTATGTGTAATCATTTTCCTCTACGAACTGCAACGCATATTACGTAAGTTACACTTAGCGTTAACCGCATAAAAAAATTAACTGGCGATTTAAAAGGCCACGATGTACTTCGGATTCTCGAGGTTACGACTACACTGAAGTCATTGCAAAAACAGTGCTGACACAGAGGGACATACAAAGCTGACACAGTCGGACTAACTTTGGAAGTGACATGTCCCTCATTTAGAGCAATGGAGGATAAGAAAGTAACTTCCAGGAAAGACGTTTCTGTTCCCGTTGAACTAACACTCCGGGTGGCGGTACATAAAACTGTCGTTTGTAAATCAAAATTAGTAACGTACAATGTTTCCCTCTACATTACCTGGATCTTGCGCGCTTTCTAATCGAAGAATAAGAGAAGAAGAATAAGACAGACATTAGGTACGTTTCAAGGTTTCCAAGTTTGCCGAAAGACACTTTCTACCTCATGAACACAGAAAGAAAATACATTATCACTTTGACACAACGACAACGTCTCGACAGGCCCCCGCACAATAGCCGTGACAAAGACATTCCTCGCAGTTAAGTCGTTAAAACCAACGAAAACGCACTTTCTCCACCTCGCGACCACCTACCGGCCGGGGAGTCGCCTCGGCGCGGGCCACCTCCCGCGAGACGGAAGGCGGCGCCGGAGGGGAAGAAGGAGAGGAAGAAGCTGTGAAAGTGCGCAGCTGTCCTCGGGCGCCGCTCCTCTTTGTGGCTTTTACAAGGCAAGGACATCTTCCGACAGGGCAGGATAAGAGGAGCGGGCGCCTCGCGGCGCAGGCAGGGCCGGCTGCGTTCCCGGCCTCGTGCCCGAGGCGGCGTGCGCGCGCGACAAAACGCCCCCGGCCTAAAAGCGAACGCCCGTCGTATCTCGCGATGCATCGCCCGCCCGTCTTGCTCGCCGCCCTTTTCGGGCTTTCGGGATGAAACGCCCGTCTACCCGCCCGCTCTCTTTGGCTGAAGGGCTCGCTCGCTCGCTCGCTCGGTCACCCGCGCGGGCGGTGGCGGCTGGGGAGACGGCGCCGAGTGGGTGAGGTGAAGATGGAGCACGGTGATGACGACGGTGTAAGCGTTGATGGGCGGTGGGAGGAGAGGTGTCCATGGTGGAGGGGGAGGGGAGGCGAGGAGGATGTCAGTGAGGGGCCTCTTTGGCGAAAAAGAGCAGCGGAGTGCTCCGGCCACTTTGCTTCCCCTTCGAATGCGGCTTGTCGGCTCCGTCGTTCCCGCGTGCGGCCGCCCGAGTACGGGTAAACTGGGGCATCGTGTATATCTTCTATACCCGAGCTTAATACCTGCGAGGTTTGCGAGCGATGAAGTGAATAAGCACTTTGCGAGCAGCGTATCTGTGATCAGCAACTTCGCATTAGGATTATCCCGCGGTGCGGAAAACGATGAACATTCGATATACTGTCTTTTGTGATCTCCTGTACTTGCAATCATCTAGAGTATTTTACTTATACTATAGTATATTACACTTACAGAAGGATGATATACTACGAGCGACGGATCATACTCATTTAAATACACAAGACGGTAGAGGAAATTCACAAAAGAAACTACTTAATTTTTATTATTTGAACCAAACCGGAAAAGAAATGTAACTGTAACAAAGGGGATTTACCGACTCTTATTACCTGCGTGAGGTAGTCTAACTCAGAAAATAATCCAAGATTTAAGTACCAATTAAATACTTCAATTTTTTACTAACAGAAAAACGTCTTCTCTCACATAAGGGTTGGGTCGTATTTTTTTGTAGCTCCATCAAAAAAAAAATCGAGTCCTATTTCATAAATGATGAAAACATTACAGTTTCATGAGGTCCAGACCACAGTATTTGATCTCATTACAAAATCATTATTTAAGTAATTTAGAAAAGTGATACATTCAGGGTGGAAATAAGTTAATCAACAAAACGAACGTAGTCACCACGTGTTTGAGGAAAACGTTTTCAAGTAATTACACGCTGCAGTAAAAATTACACGAAAAAATGTTGAATCATCAAAAGGGAAGAACGTTGCATCCTCTCTGCAGCCCCTACGCGGGCGGGAAACGCGTCTGGCGTAACCTAAGTCAATTAGTGAGAGCACCATCTCGTCGATGAGGAGAGATCGACAGGTCGTCGAGTCGCGTCGCGCCGCGCCCCGCCCCGCCCCAAAGGCGCGCGCGGGGGAGGGGGTGTGGCGAGGGCTTCGTGGCGCGGCCGGGCCTCTAACGAGGGACGCCGTCGCAGCCCCGGCGCGGACGCGCGCGCGGGCCACGGCCCGGGCGCGAGAGGCCCGGCAACAATCTCCGATTAACCTCGGGTCCCGAGAGGTTAAGTGGCCGGCGTTATGAATGACTGAAGGTTCCCGAGGGAGGTTGCCCGCGGGAACGCCACACGGTGCACCGCTCGACCGCAGGGCGTGAAGGGCAGGGGGCGGGGTGGGAAGGAGAGGGGCGGAGGGGAGAGGTTGCGGCGGGGAGCGGCACACCTTTCAAATTACAAGCGCGAGGCAGGCGGGCCTTTACGTCCCCGAAAATCTCGCCCGGTTACGAGGAGAAGCGCCCCCCACCGAGGCCCTGCTGCCCGCGCCGCCCGTGGGAGCGGCACCCCCGCGCCGATCGGCGCCTATTTACACTAGCGAGGTACCGGCTAAGTACAGTGTTTAGCCCTAAACGCAACACAATACGGAATTAACGGATCCCCAAGTTAACGAGGTAAGAGCGGGAGAGGGACGCCTTTCGCTCTCGAGGAAAGCTCCGAGAGCACCCCTTTTACTCGCTCGTCATCGAGGCGGGAGGTAGCGGGTGTTAACGACATGACGGGCTGGAAGCTTGGCAACTTTCAACGAGAAGGACTGAGCGATAAGTTTGCTTAACGTAGAGCAACTGACGAGGTAGTAGGAGTAGAATGCTGTTCCTAGAATATGAATCACATCTTAATTCGCTTGGATGGACCGCTAACTTGCTTGGCTATATTAAAAAATATGATGCGGTTCAATAATTATTTTATGAAGTCGGTGAAGATACTATTTAATACAGACGTAAGGATTTATTTAGAGTCAACTTGAGAAAAGTTTCTTCTAGTTCTTTGTGCCTTTATAAAATTATTTATCCATTTATAGTTGCATGACTGCGTACAAATTCGATAGTTATTAATTTAGTAGTATTGCATGCATTTAACATTAAATAGGTTCTTTTAATTTCCATCGTGCGACTCAATCACGCGATTCTGGATCATGAAAATGAAATTACGATGCCGTCTCAAAATATAATTACTGACCTCACAATAGATACTAGCAATTTCACGAATGAAGACTATAACTTTGTCACCCCAGTACCAGATTGTCGTAATGGGAAGTTGTTCTGATGAGCGATAAAAGCATTGCCTTGAACAATCTGAAAACATCAAATAGTGGTTTTCGAATAAAAATATTTTCAGTCTTCTTTCGATACAGATTTTTGTTGATTGCAGCCGAGCACTTAAATGAAATTATTAAAATACGTTTTACAACCACCTTAAATGAGATTAGAGAAGTTAAACAGACGACATCACGGTTATTTAAGACAGATGATCCAGGATTAATAATCTACTTCTCTTCATAGAGACCAAACTATACAGTCAATCGTAACATTCAAAAATGTTGGAGGAAATAGTACATCTCTTAATAGAAGGTGGGTGACAATCAAACGAGATCAAAAATTCTGATTAAAAATAGAATATCTGTCTCTTGTCCATGAGATACAGAAATATCGTATTCCTTTCTTACACATCAGATTCAGCTCGCTCACTGTTCCCTATTTAGTTCAGATATACAATACTGCAAATAATATTATTATTTTTTTGTTACGGTAAATTGTAAACTTGAAACAGCATTTACAAAAAAATATGATTCTCACTATTCATTTTCAATGCTGATCACGCTCTAACGAAAAAAACCTTGCGTTAGAAATGCATTATGCGAGAAGCTGTCCATCTCGTTTATTACTGACACACTTTTTAAATATCTGGGGCGCCGCTCAAGGTAGAGCCAGCCGTCCTAGTCGGGATGCCCTGTCGCCGGGAGGCCGATTGGTGACAAGTGCCTGTCGATCCAGAAAGGCGCCGAGGCGCGCGGCGGGCAACGCACTGTCAATCCGAGCTCCGTCACCCGGCCAAACGTTGCGCGGAAAACATATTGACGTAAATGAATACCCCACGGAACAAAAACGAGAAAAAGTTTCGCAAGAGACTAAAAGACCTGTCACCGATCTTAATGGAAACGTCAAAAACTAAGAACTTCAATCTAAATAGCGTTTGCCGCGAGTCAGAGAGAAAGAAAAAAAGCAGCGCACTTCCCTCTTATTAAAAAAAATCCCTCTCTCCAAAAATGAACTGCGCCCGTCTCTCAAGCTTTAATACAGCCGGGCGCGGGCTCTTCCGCTCTTTCGACTCCGATTCAGGCGGCGGAAAATAAATCTGGCCTTAATAACGTCTTGTTATGCGGGCAGACGAACGGAGTTGATGGCGGACGCACGCGGGGCTGGCGGCGGGGGGTATTATCTGCTTCCTGCATTAATTAACCGCAGATCATCAACTACTTAACAGCTCGTGCGACTGCTGCCGCTACGTAGGAATTAATTCACGATGCGTTATTACAGGGCAATACACACAAAGAGAACCATTAACAATTCCAGCCGCGGGCGATATGATAATATGCTCACAAATAGGAAGTTAACGCGGTCGAAACGACACGTCGGGCCCCGGGGCGGGCGCTCAAAAAACGAGGGCGCGCGGGGGACTCTTATCTCGATATCGTAATGGAGACAGGCGCGGGCGAAGGGACGGGCGGAGAGAGAGGCCCGCGGGGAGGAGGAGAAGGACGAGGGATGAAAGATGGCAGAGGAGAAAACAAACAGTAGCGTGAGCGCAGGGACAGGTGTGGAACGGGCAACAGGGACGGGGACAGCCCAGGGGCAAAGGAGCAAACGCACAAGGATAAGATGAAGTCGAACGGAAGCGGAAATAAATCATGCTATCAACAAGAATACACCTAAGGAAAAATTGGGGTTAAAATAATCTGATATCAAATTAACGAGTTGGAGTAGCTGAGTATTTTAAGGAGCATTTTAAATTTTTGAAACACAAAAGAAGTATGGAGCATATTTGAGAAAAATATAGAAAACTACGAGACGAATCGACCATAAAAAAACCTTCAAAATCTTAGGTAAAATTAATACAATCATCGGGACTTGCAAATTAAGAAAATGGCTTAATACCAAACAAATTAAACAGATAAATTAGTCAAAATAGTGATAAAGTCATCAAATGCGCAAATCTACAAAACAGGTAAAGAAAACGGAATGGTAACAAGAAATATATTAAAAGGAAAGTGTATGTCAGCGAAGGGCTGTCTAAAGAACATATTTCAAGAGCGTATGAGCAACGAGCTTATCTGGCTGATATCAACCTTCGTGTCCAGAAATGAAAAGGACTGTCGAACCCTATTCTAAATTTATTACACAAACAATCGCATATAAATTGAGGTAAACTTCAATTATCAAAGTACAAGTATGGTAAATCCTTAGTGCATGCCACATTAAAACCCCATTGAAACCACCAGAGTTTTGCGCTCCCCGGCATCCGTGAGCCGCTCACACACAACACAAGAGGCTCCGCAGAAAAGCTCTAGGTGCAAACGGCTCCATCTCACCACCATTCGGTGCATTCCGCGACGGCGCACCGCGGCGTGGCGCGGCGCGGCGTCGCGACGCCCGGGCTCCAGCTGCTGCGGGCGCGCCTGGCCTCGGCTGCTCCGCGCCGCGCCGCGCCGCGCCGCGCCGCGCCGCGACTGACCTTCGGAGTAGCTAGACAAACGACCTCTTCCTACGGGAATGACAAGTAACAATTAACCAACTTCCAAACCCCTTGAGCCACCCGGGGCCGCCGAAGATTTATCAAGGCGCGCGCGCCGCCACCGCCACCGCCGCCGCCGCCGCCACAGCTGCCATTCGGGCCGCGCCGCTCGCCAAAAGTTTTTATTTTGACACGTTTCATTTCGTATTGATATTCACCGTGCTGACCTTTTGGGCGCCGCCGCTGCCGCTGCTTCGAGTCGGGAGCAGTGAGGAATGCAGCCTATCTATTCCGATGCCCACTTTTTGCGAGTGATCGCAATGTAGGCGAACAGCACGCGAACCCCTGCACTGGAATACTTGATTGTTTTTTACAATTCTTTCTTGAAGGAAATGAAATCTATTTAAAGGTTGTTACTCACTCACGAGAAAGAATAAACATTCCCGGACAGTAAATTGTTGCTCACCTAAGGAAGAATTGACTATAAGCATGTGATTACGATTTCATAATCCCCATAAATTAATGTCAAACTAATAATATTTTGGAACAAAGAGCGATTTTAGTATTTGTGTGAAGCAAAGAGTATTGGCTGGGCTCTTTAGTAGCAACTTCATATAAATAGCTAGCGATGAGAATTAATTAACATGTCAATAAAAATACTAATTTTGTTCAAGCACTTCAAGCTAACAACACAAATATTCAAAATAAGTGTCACTAGTAGTTATGAACCCAATGCAGAAAATAAACAAAAATTCAAAATTTGTTCTCCGAATGTAGTTCCGGCCACTACACATACCCACACTTCACTGCAATGATATTGCAAATGAGAACGAATTATATGATATACATTCTTTTATAAAGACGCGAGCCAAGGACTAGCATAATTCGTCATCTATGTCATGTTTTTTATTAGACAAGTAAAAAAATGCAAGGCAATAATGAATCCATTTTAGTTTTCAAAATTGTTGCACCTATACTTCCATTTATAACCTGATCTAATTTGCCTTAGACGCTTATTGGTCCTGAATAGAACCACGCTACCTCGCAGGAACACACAACTAAACTACACTTGAGACCCCACCTGTTTCATCCACGAAGGTTCCCATCACGTTCAACCAACTGTGTGCCTCTTCCCCTGCACCGAAACGTCGGTTGCCCGCCCCGTCCCGCCCCCTCGGCCTCTTCCACATCTCGCAGCGGCCCGGGGCGGGCAGGAGGGCGGCGCGACGACTGGACGCGCGTCGTAAATCGAAGCCGGGGGCGTCGAGGTGGGGGTGGGGAGGGGCAGGCGTCGCCGCGCAGGGGCGGACGGCGCGAAATACGCGCCTGTCGCCGCCCACGACGCGGGGCAGCGTCCCTGCCATAAACACGGGCGCCGCGCCGCCGAGGCCTCTCCACGGTCGCGGCGCCCGCGTCCGCCCTCTGTCGGGAATGCTGATATGGTGGAAGCTCGGTAACTTCAAAAATCGATGACTGGGCTGCCTTCGGCTTGTCGTTTACGTGCCGTACGCTTCCGGGATTCGATAACGTATGAGGTAGAGTACAATTTCTGTAACTCGAACACAGATAACCCAAATGATGTTCCAAGAGTTTCACCTTTTTTTATAATCACAGCGTTAGGTAACTCGAACCTTGTGTCGAGCCTCGACAAATCCCACTATTATTGGCACTTCCAACCTTGGTAACTCCACTTCCAAATGACTATGTCCCAATTTCTATTTTACTTCTTCACCTACATTTCATATTCGCAACTGAAATGTCATAATGTCATGAATGTTTATTTTGATTCTCAATACGCTTTTTAGGACGTAACTTAGATGCAAGAAGACAAAGCCTAGAAAAGAAAGTGAAACAAGAGAACTTCTACAGAAAACGGCTTTCTCCACCACAAATTCAACATGGATCTACTAGAATTAGAACTCAGTGGAGGTGGAAAGTCAGCAGCCTGACTGCTACCCCACGACACGCCCACTTATATCGGTAGTTCACTCGATTTTCTTTCCTCTTCACATTCGAGATAACACACTAAAAAGAGGAATGCGCCACCGCTGGGTCTCTTCGCAATGAGGTGGCGAGACGTTTTTCCTGATGGCTGATGAATCAGTTATATTCAGTTGCAATCAGTCCTAAATTTCACCACTTAAAATTACGCGAGAAAGTTGAAGGTTTTCAGTTCTATCTCATTTGTGGTCATATATTCTGATTGGCATATCTAAAGCTTCCAATAAGCCAAACAGTTTCTGGCGAATGGTATTCACTGCCCTGAATAAATCAAAGCACTATTCTCATGGATCTGTTGGAAGAAGTAAAATAAGATCTATTGAGCGTAATACTGAATAATTCCTAACAAGATAAATATGGGTGACCACAGATGAAGTTAGGTTCAGCCATTTCTCACATAGACACACACGAAATAATATAGTGTGTGATTCCAACCTTTAATGAAACAAAACGCTTAGGCAGGCCTTTCCATTTGGTTCGTTTTTAACCTAGTTGCTGAATAAAATGGGTTACATATACGTAAGTCTATTGACTACATATTTGTTCAATAGTCCTTCATAATAAATATCACGCTTTGCCAAGGAAATATCATTAATTCTGGGCAAGGCAGAGTTAATACTACGCAGTCAAAACCTTGCAACCTCACTTCCTACAAGCATGCTGTTCTACTTCGTATGATATCACGCCCAGGGTGGACTGGCGTATGCATGGGCCTCGGGGTGAACGCACATACGAAGTAACGGGACGTGGCGCCGCCGCGGGTAGACATCGGGGCCGCGAGAGGCGAGCGACCCCCGACGAGGGGAAAAACTCGCGGGATACAATTTGTAGTGTTTAAGATTTCCATAGGCGATAGGTGCGGTTTCCCCGGACGAGGGCGGCGGCGGCAGAGGCGCTCGTCCGGGAGGGAGGATGATAAATATCCCCGGAGCCTCTTAGTCACACCGGGCAGAGGAGGCGCGCCGCGCTGACAGGGCCCGCCACCTGCCGCCGCCCCCGCCGCCCCGCCCCGCCCACTGCGCCCCCTTCCGGCGTCGGATTGCGGGCCCACGTCCCCCGGGGCGAACGCCTGCCTGTCCCGCCCTCGTCCGCCCTTCCGCCTCCTTCGTCCACCCTTCTCCCTGGTGCACTTGACATCGCCTTCCCTAACGGCGGCGCCTGACATTCGACAGGTCTCGAACGACTAGTCGAATGCCGAGCAGAATGCAGAGTTGAGGAGATGAGTTGCTTTTTATTTGTCGATATTTTGGTGTTTTTCCTATCCGTAGCTAACAATTTTTCGTAGCATGGCCGACGAACCGAGCACCTAGGCTAATCGAGATTCAGCGAGCTTACGGTATTCCCGGAATGACGCGTGTGTGGCGCCTAATATAGTGTCACCTCGTTCCTACCATCTGTGTCTTTTTCTCGGTTTTCTTCTGACCTCATAGAAGTGCTGGTGGTGTAGGGGTAACGTGCTTGACCGCAAATAATTGGGTCCAACATTTTGCTTCACCTAAAATGTTTCTTCCATCTGCCTCAACCAACTCGTTCTCATCTTCCTGTTTGCATCGTCTATGTTGGTTCCCAAATCCACTAGTCCAATTATATAGTTTTTTTTCCCCATCTGTCTCGCACCCTTCGCCACCCCCATCGCACCCTCAACTCCTTTGTTTTTGGACAATCGTAGGGTTACATTTCTGGATAACAAGTAAATTTCTAGAAAGTATTGTTCTAGTATTTTTCAACTATTTCAAGCATTTTGCACTTCTACACTTTGAAAGGGATCTCCTTTGGAATCACCTTGTCAACAGGGATTCGTAATTATTCAAAGTAAATAGACATCCACATGAGCAGGACGTTCACAGTCGTAGTAACGTTACATCAGTGCGCAAGCTAAAGAACAATATTATACGTGGATGTGGTTGAAAGTGGATGATTATCTTTGCTCAGATTTGAACCCCGGCAACTCCTTTCTGAAACATTCTTCGCACTAACAACATTCACGAGTGGCGACACACAAGAAAAGTAATGTGTTCTACGAATGTTACAAATGATTCTAAAAAATAAAATTAAAATAAACGCACAGCTATGAGTCTATTAACTTCTTTTAATAACTGCGAATGCAGAAGAAAAGGTGGGAGCGTCACTATTCCTTTAGAAATCTCACAAACACTTGACAAATTCGCACGTGACATACTTCTCAGACAGCTGTTCAAGCTTCCTCGAATTTTTACTCATATTGCATGGATTCATTTATACTTTTTTCTGTCGCGAAATACAAAATTTATCCCCAAAATCGGCATCCGCTCCCATAAAATATTTAGTTCAACATTAATTTAATTATTAACAAAGTCAGACTTTTTCTAACAGAATTTTTTTGAAATAAGAAAACGCAGCAACTAGTGCAACACCTTGTTTAAATAATGCTCGTGAAATGATATAACAATTAGGAAAAAATCCTATAGTCAAGAATTTCTTTAGAGGATGATGGCAAATAACATGGGGCCTGGAGAATTCACAGCTTAAAATGCTGAAAATCATGAGCGACAATACCTCACTCTTTGTATAGTACTAAACATGAACCACAATGTGTTATTCCGCCATTCAAACACGAACACACTCTTAATTACATGCACTATAAATAAATACTGATATATCACTTTTAGACAAAACGGTTGAACTCGACACTCGGACATAATTTATTATCAAGCAAAAACAAGTTCTTTTGCTCAGTACCATGAGGTGAACAGCCTCGTACGTCGGCACTTTGTTTTGTTCTTTTTCATCCACCTATCCATTAATGAATCAATAAATTAACAACTAGAGAGACAAGTTAAACAGGCTACATGTCTTAACTATTATGGTTGACGCTACAAGAGAGGAGCGCATGTTCAATGCTAGAAAAAGCTGAAGCGGGTATGCAACACATAATAAAAGAACACGAGACGAGATCCCGTTTATAAAGTCTCGGGCCATCTTTGACGCATTGGTCACCATTGACTTCACGGTATTTTAATGACGTATAACATTGTGTAGATGCTACGCTCACTCGAACGCGAATGACATAACAGTTCTACCGATAACAATGACGATTGTAAGAGAAAGCGAAATGCAAGGTGTTTGCTTCGAATAAATGATATAAGAAAGGATAGTTTTTTGCACTGATATTCCGATTGAGTGGTTGTTTGTTTGGTTATTGTTTGAATGTATCCGGGCACTCAACTGTTGTAGTCATTAGTCCCTTACGACATTTGTACCACGGGAAGTGGCTTTGTTCTTCCCCAGCTGAATGCCGAAATCCGGCGCCAATCTACACGTCGGATTGCGGTTTCCCCATTCAGGTATCTCCCACCCGGGCTGCGTCCCAGCCGAAACGCGGACTAAGCTCCCGACTCTTCTACCGACATGTGCGGTAATGTAGTGAATGCCAAATGTGCATGTAAGTAAGGGGTGAGGATAGGACGAGAAATAGGAAGAAAAGACTGCGCGCGTTTGTTAGGGTTGATCGAATAAACCTTGGAAAACTACCGACCAATCGCTAGAATTCTCCTCCAGGCAGCGACTGAATTAGACATAGCTGAAAATCCTGCCAATGTCAGGACTAAAATCCTAGGACCTTCCGGTCACAGCTACTACAGTGACATCATTTTATGCCTTGATCCACCTCAGCCCGTTCGGAATTCCGATATTAACATTCACTTTTAACGTAATATATTATCACATTCCCTTCAAGTGTAACCTTATGCAAATAACAAATGTTCATACCCATGATATTAATTAAAAATATGTGAACGTGAACAACTCTCCCACGCTGGCAACACTGTGTGCCACCCCGAAGGGGTTTTCGGACAGCTCCTTCCGCTGACGGGGGTGAGGGTCCGCCCCCCGCTCCTAATGCGCGGGCCACACAAAGCAGGTGACGGCGCGCGTTTTGTTTGTGTGACAAACGAGGAGAAAACACAGGGAAAGAAGAGAGAAACAGAACGCGCCAGGTGCGAGGGGACCCGACGGGAGATTCTGGTCGTCGCCGCAGGATAAATAAATATTTCGAATTTTCCTTTTCGAGTTGTGTAGGATAACAAGACGCGCGACGGTTCACAGGACCCCAACCAACAACGGCCCACAAAATATTGTGTCTGGACTCATGTTACCAACACCGAAAAAGAAAGCGTTCGTCGATAAACTGAGATTTATTTTCCAAACGTACAACGGGACAAAATGCAGAAAGGCCATACATACAAATGTTCGTGGTTCTTCATTAAGACTGGAACTTGTAGACCTTCAGAGTTTGAAGAAATTATTTCATTGAACAGGATGGAGCAGCCATTATGTTAGACAGATTAAAATATATACGCATGGATGGTCATTCGCATGTAAAAATTTTAAATATTACGAACCTACGGCATTTAAAACAAAAGCTTACAATGCCAGCTGTACGATATATTACTTAAATTGTTTTTAAAGGCAAATTAACTCCAATCGAACTCCGGGAAAAGAGGAGCTTATAAAAAAACAGAAAAAATATAAATTGTAATAAACATACATTTTGTAAAATAATGCAAAAATAGTTTGTTTTTTAAACAGATTTGTTTTTAAACATTTAACATCACGAATGCGTTACGCCATAACGAACTACCAAAGGGGTCCAGGAATCCCGGAATATTTTCGTCTTCTCACCCAAGTACCCTGAACGCACGTAGAGAAAAACAAGGGCTATCGCGAAACTCGCCCGGTTACGTCAGCGGCGGCGGCGCCGACCGCCGGTGCAACCGCGAGGAGCGGCCGACGTCGCGGCGACGGGCCACCGCAGGACGCCCGCTGCATTACACGCGGAATGCGAGAGCACGGCCGCTTCCGCACCGCGGCCGACGCCACCGCCGACGATTCCGGGAGCAGGGCAATCAACCTCCGCCGGCCTGCGCTAGTTACAGCAGGAACCCCAGCGGTGCTGTCGAAAGCCACGCCCGCCTAGGAAGCCCCCGAGGGGCCGACGAAGTAAAATAACCAAACATACGCCGGATCATTTAACATCTTTAATTGTGATTCCTTTTGCATAGAGCGAGTGGGTCTTAATTCCTTCAGGGTGGCGGAAACGAAGAAAAAGCTTCAGCTAATAGGTAATTTTTAAATGAGTCCACTCTGAAACTCAACCTGTTGAAGCCATACCGCGGTGTACTATAGGGTTGATATCAAAAACAAAATCATCAAATTCAAAATCAGCATCATCAAAAACAAATATACTAGTCCGGACTTCGGAAATATGTTATTTCCATTGTTTCATTGAACATTTTCCATCGTAACATTTAATCTAGAGCCCAAACTAAAATATTCTTACATCTTTTCAATTATTTAAATACAAGTTATTAAGATTCATCTGGACCACATCGCGTAATTGACTTATAAATGTACAAAATGCAAACAATTTGATAAAAATTTAAAATAATCACATTAGCGTAGCGTTTTTTGCGTAAGACATAAATCGGCACATAACAACGAAGAAAGGCAGTCAAAGAAACAAGCAAGCATCATGGGGCGAAAAAAAAATTAATGGCCGGCCCCACCCGATGGGCGATTCCCTCCCCGAACGGAGCCGCTTCTTGCGCGGGAGAGTCTCGCAGGAATCCCGTCAATTGGAGAACATGGGCGGTCTATTAAGCAATTACTCGAGCGCCTCCCGGGAAGAATATGATTCGTCGGTGGCAGCACGCGGCGCGGAGTGGAGCGGGGCGGGCTGGGGCGGCCCGAATCGCCCGGGGGCGACCGTGATAACTCTCTTCTCGAATCCGGGAATGCCGCACCGCGCCAGCCCCTCCCCGCGCTTAAATCTAATAAAAAGCGTATAAGCGGAGGAACAGAGTGCCTTTAGCGGGTTTACAGTTCGATTTCCCGCGCATTACGTCGGGGAACAAGGTAAATACGAAGAGAACGCCCCGTAATATGGCGGAGAGCAAACAAGCTGCCTCGGCGGCGGAGGCGGGTTGCGCGCCCTCGGGGCCCGCCGGGAAATGCGTCTCTGAGGTGGAGGCGGCGGCGCAGGTGGCAACGGAGGTGATGGCAGTGGCAACAGTAGAGACGGCGTCGAAATTGACGTTGGCGGTGATCGCAAACGCTTTTGTTGGCGCTGGTGATGAAAATTGAGGCAGTGGGTCTACCATGCAAGGGGCAACTGACGTTTTGAACGATCTTCAATAATATTTCGATTTCTGTCTGAGGTTGTTCAATGGCATGGATGTTGGGGTCATAAAGAAACACATCCTGAGTCGACGTCAAATTCAACGGTCTTGTATTTTAATTCAAATTATTAGTAGAGGAAGAGGCGAACGATGTTTGAATGACAAAATGAAGTAATTATGCGAACGTCTGATTCAGAACACTGTATGAAAACAAGAACTGAATTGTTTTAACATTTTAAAACATATTTTATTTTATTAAATCATAAAATATTTGCAGATCATCTACAGAAGGTATTGTTTTATCTACCATCTGACAATCATTTCATCAAACTCCAACAGATGTTTACTTTTGGGTACCATTTACAGTTTGAATTTCTCTTCGGACATAGCTATTTATTCTTTGTTATCAACATACCATGTTTCCATTAATGTCCTAGCGTACAGTACAAGGTAAATAACACCGTATATTTATTAGATAAGATAAATTATTTGTCTTTAACATAAAAAAATGCTAATAATTAAAAAAAGCAACTTTCATACCCCAGAAAAACTCTCGTTTCATAAAAAATATTACACTCCATATTTATCGTTTCCATAAACAAGGGGGTTTCTGCCTTCTAATGACTCCTTTTATGAAGCAACTGCATAACGTCATTCTGGAACTACTTATTAGTTGCTGTAACGCTGTCGCCGTATTTTCGTGGAGAAAGTCCAGATGGAAATTCGTTTATGACGCCGACTCCCATTCCAGTTCCACGCCGCGGCGCGCCGCGCCGCGCTCCCCGTAGCCGCGTGTGCTCCCCAAGGCAGCCCAGCGCAGGTGTCTACTCGGCGCACATCCGGCGCAAGCGCTGACCGCAACGCCATAGTCCCCTGGTCATTAGCATAGCCAGCCTATACATCATCATATGTATTTATGGATCGAGACGCACATAAATTGTACTCATCCGAATGGTAGGCTGAAACCTGTACTTTCTCTCAATTGACTTCTTGTTGCACTAAAAGTATGCATTACTAAGTGAAATGAAAAAAAAAAAAGTTATAAATGTGTCGTAGTCATCGCATCCGGAAGCGGCACGGAAGACAACACTTACAGAGAAGCAATGCGCCAAATACAAGATGGCGGAATAACTGTTTTTAAGTGGTATGTCGTTAGGGATGGTGTTTTCGAAAGACATGTGAAGGTCGGTTGTTGTACAGTTGTGTGATATCCGGCGCTATTCTACATGGGGAAGCATAAGATACAGAATCGTAAAAGATGAACTGCATTGACTCGGCAGCAAAGCAAACCAGTAAGTTGGATGTGTATGTTTACACATATTCGTACATTGTTCAAAAAATTCATAAATTGTGTGATTAATAACAACTATTGTAAAAGTAGTGACTCATGAGTAATAATACTTTATTTATAAAATAAAAATGACTGTTCCTTTTATGTCTCTAACCTCGCAAGAGGATTAGCGCTAATAACTTTCATTACCTCAAACACAACACATTATTTCTTCTTCAGGAATACTTAAACATTTTAAATATAAATTTACGTACATCTCTGGATGTCTATGGAAATGCAATACTTTTTTATCAAATGCAACGTTTCTTTCATACAACTACTCGTATTATTATTTACAGACTCTTATGTTTTTATGAATCCATGAATTTAGTCATTACATACGATTTTTTTTTCGTTCTAACGATACGAAAATTATGTTGTTCTGAGCTTTGTTTCACACGCTAACGCAGCTCGAAAGGGCCTATACTAGAGCGGCCGCGGTGGACCACCGATTCAACTTATCGCTCCGCTCCCACTTTGCTGCCAGCCCACGTCCTTCCCAACCGCGCGCCCGCCCCATCCATCGGAGCCCCGCTCCCACTCCCGCTCCCACACCCGTTCCTCCTCCCGTTTATTTGCGGACGCACTCCGACACTCCTCTTCGAACTAATGCCTGCTTTCTCAGAATATAAAACGCACCAGCAGTGCCGGTCAGCCCGCCCGGCTGCAGCCGCCAGAGCGCGGGAATTTCGTTCATATTCTTTTAAACGGGAAATTACTATTTGAGACCGGTCGGCGAGCGCGCCGCCAGGAGAGGGTTGCGGTTGTGTTTTTGTTGCGACGTCTTCGTCCTTTTTGCCGGCGCCCGCCCCCCAGAAATTACAATAACGGCGCAGATAAGACGACGGTGGCGAGGCGGGTCGCGGGTCGCGGGGGCGGAGCGGGGGCGGCCGCGGCACGTGGTGTCTTCTCAGGACGCGTCTGCGAGCTTACGTAATGAATTCAGCCAGGGCCACGCTGCTGACGGCGGCGGTGGTGGAGGATCGTCGTCTGCGACTCCCGCCCCCGCCCCCGCCCGCGCCGTGCTTTTGTCTGCGCTCGGATATAAAAGACGTGCGCGGGCGCGCGAGCGCTTTCTTGCCGATGGCGGTTTGTGTTAGCATTTCCAATTCACATCATCTCCTCCTCTTCCTCCGCCGCCCGAGCCGTCGCGCCGGGCCGCCCCATCGTGGAATTGGAGAGAATGTTTGGATTGCGCGGTTCCCCGTGTCGCAATTGTTTTCTCAACCGGTGGCGACGGCGGCGGAGCCGGCGGCAGAGGAAAGAAAGCGTCGCGAGCGCGCCGAGCCGAGTGGAGCCGCCTCGCTGCACGGGAGGCTGCGGGTGAAGAGCGAAGTGAGTTGGATTGCCGGGGGGCGTGGCTGGGATCGCCGCTTGCTGTGTAAACGCTACGACCCCTGGATGAGAATAAGATGAGACGACGACGACGACGGCTTCGGGTGCGGGATAACAGCCTTCGTGAACAGTGGTTTCCATCGATTTCATTACGTCGTTTCGGTTCAATCACATACCATTCGCAATATATTCTATTGCGCTATTCATGATGCATTCATTCATTGCGTTTTACACATCTATTTGAATGAGTGTCCTTAAAAGGCTAAGGTGATAATATGATGATCTAATGAGTACATAATAAGGAGGAGCAATAATGGAACAAAAGAGATACAAGAAACGGAAGACGTCCGAAACACCCTATCGACACCAAATTTTGCATGGCGGCTAGGGATTGAACGCGCGACTAATAGTGAAATGCGATTGCAATTGCCATTACGCCAAGACCTCGATTCACTATCCGCCGTCATAACAATGCACTATCAAGTCCTTTACTTCACTCTCTGCATTGTTTACATCGAGTTCGCTCAATCGGTTAATGTTCTTCTCCAGCTTCCTTAGTACGCCCGAAATACTTGGTTTGAATTCATACCCACAAATGATCACTGTTTTATATACCAAAACATAACATTGAACGTAAATTCCACTGAACCTACAAATACCATACTTACAGTACTGAACATAAAAAGCCTATTGTACAAGTTAGACTGTTTAAACCTAAGCGAAATATTGGTTTAGATTCTAATATCCTATATAGGAAGACTTTTTAAGTTCAATACTATAAATACTCTATGAAGGTATTAGTTTGTATATATGTTGGTGATATGTACTCGGAAATTGTCCATGTGTGTGTGTCCGTCCTGCTCTTTGTGGTCAGAAGGTACAATTATTTCCTTGGAATACTACGGAAATATCCGATATAACCTCTGGCACCTCTTATATGAAGAACGGAGGAGCGCAGTTTTTTCGCATTCAAGAGGAATATTAAGAGAAAATAGAATATAGTTTACTTCTGAAAAAAAAAGATATTTTATAGTTCAATTTCCCTTTAAAGTACTGGCAAATAATTATCAGTAAGTACTAGTATAAAGACAGGACTATCCGTAGAAACTCATGATGCACGTGATGTACTATAATTTCCAAAATTGATATGGTTTTAAACATCCTTAAGAATCTAAAACTTTGATTAAAAAAACGAACTTAAATGGCATAGCTAATTCATTAGTATCTTCTACCACTCACGCTCTTGAACTTGTTTGCGCACAATGAAATTACTAGGCCATCGACGTCGTGACGTAATTGTTTCCTCTACAGCAACTGTGATTCTGGCGTTGCTATCCATATGCCTCGACCAGTACACAGTGGCCTCCATATCTTATCTTCAGTGTTCTGCACCACAGTCCCCATTATCAAAGCGGTCACTCTCCCTCTGCCTCAGACTCGTAGATTCCAATGAGTGTACACGGATTTGATAACATCGTGGTCTTCATCTTTCTGATTTAAATAAGCATTTTAAGTCCTTTGTTAAAATTGTTCATAATGCTGCATGCAAATACCACCAATCTACTGATACCAACACTTTAATTATCAACATAGCGACGCAAAGGTACGACACATTTACATAGCGACGTAAATTACCATCCTGCAAACGGCACAGACCAGCAAAAATTTTCAAATTACCTGCATTCTGATTGGAAAGTTCATGGATCATAAATTTTTCCGAAGTGTAACCCAATTTCGTGGCATTTTGTAACTTGTGTTGGTCAATTTTTGCAGAGAAATGCCATCCTCCTCTTCACTAACACTTTCCACGCCTGATAACGTTTCAGAATCGATTTTAACTATTACTGTCGTCCCCTGCACCTTCCCCATTCTCGTCTATTGTGTTCAAGTACTCATGCTCCTACCGTCTTACCTCAATGTATGTACCTGGTAGTTCTCCATATCTACTCCTTAGTGTGACCTGCTCCTACGGTGATTGCATTTTTAAATAGTTCCTAACCATAGGAGCAATTCAATGTTATTCACATCGTACTGCTAAGCAGACACATAAACCACTTGGTTTAATTTTCTATTACCTATTTCTTGATATTATACATCAGTTTTAGTTAATACTGTGAAAATTTTGTGTATCACTCCAATATCAATCTCTTGTACATTCTCCGTTTCCATTGATGTAGTTGTTAACTCCCAAATCCTAAATTCTACACAAACACTACTTCTTTCTTATTCCCTTTACCTCCCACTATCACGTCACCCAACACAAGCTCTCATTGGCGGACTTCCCGCAACGTCGGTCTGGAAGCCCGCGTAATTGATGCACTTCGGTTGTGACAAGGCGGCGGGTGCGCGAGCGAGTGGGCCGGACAACCCTTTTTCCACCCTCATCATTACTACCATCGCCTCCGCTGCCATGATCGCTGTGTCGCCAAGACCACCGTCACTAACACATCATTTTTTTTTCTGTTTTCCATCACCCTCACCAGCTGCAGCCCCTCCCCCCACCGTCACCGCCACCACCGCATCCGTCGCTTCCGCCACCGCCACCGCCACCGCCACCGCCACCGCCACCGCCACCACCGCCCCCTTCGCTGCTAATGCAGTCACCGTCCCCCCGGGCCGTCGCGTCGCCGCCGCCGCCGTCACATGGGCAGCTTTTTGCGCGCTCGGCGTACGTGTCGGCTCGGCGCGCGGTTTATCGCTCCCGACCGATTCTCCTTTTATTTCGCGAACGGACTTTTTCTTTTTTGTTTGATGGCGACGGCGCAGGGGAGCAGAGGGAGGGGGAGGCGTCGTCGAAGGGGGCGTTACGCGTATGAGTGCCTCCCGGTCGCGCAGGCGTCCTGCCACGCCGCGTCGCGACGCGGGCGCCAAGGCGGCGGCGGCGGCGGCGACGACGACGGTTGAGATTAGGCGCGACCGACTTCGGCCGTGTGTGCTCGCGTTTGTTTGCCAAGCAGGAAGATACGGGTCCGACTCGTATCAGGAACTCTATATTTGTAATTAAACGAAGAGAGAAATGGGTTATGATCGGTTAGGAAGATACTAGTGCCAACAGTTGCTTCATTCATGCTTCTACTCATCTGCAAAATATTGTATTATAAATAAAATTTAATTACTGATAAACATGTGCACCGCTGATAACATGGAAAAATGCGTCACGCTTAAAAAATCACCGAATAGTATCGAATCCTTCTGTTTGACGGGATTAGAATTATCTATTATAAAATTTGCCAACGCTTTAGATATATTTTTGAGTTTTCCTACTAACACCGTAAAACGTAGGAATCTTGGTGGAGTCCCAATGTATTTTTACATAGTGACTCTTTTATTCATGTCTTGAGTGTTTGGTGTTCATTCAATATTCGACCTTTTCTTGTGAAGGAAATTGGTAAACCCAAACATGCAATAAACCATAACATTCTCCGCATTATACACTCAGGTTGCTCTTGAATATTTCAATCAAATGACATTCGCATACTGAACTTTAAAATCGAGCATAATATTAACACAAAAATAAACTCTTCGTCGAGTTTCCAATTACACAATAGAAGAAACAAATGGAAAAAACCTTCCCTTGGCAAGGTCTTCACGTAAAAGAGAGCGGCAAAGGAGGAAAGGCGGCCGAAATGGAAGCAGGGGCAGCCGCCGCGCTAAAAGGACAAAAACGCCGCTCCGAAAGAAGACTTCCCGCTGGGCGGCGGACGGCCGACGGACAGCCGTCGCGCTGCGACAGTCCGTCCGGCGCGCGCTGCCGGAGCGCCGGACAGCGCGGCCGGCTGGCCCGGCCGCGGCGCGGCGGCGCGGTGCGGTTCGGCTCCATTTCGCGTCGCCGGGAGCCGGCTCGCAGAGGACTTTATTCGCTCGCTAGGAAACTGCGACAGCACGAATCAGAGCCCAACCTTTCTCGGAGCGAATTCAAGCGACTGGATAGACCGTACTGCCATTTTCTCTCATACTACCGTTCAAATTTTATTGTACGACATTCAACATCATTAAACATTCAAAAACAATAACGATGAATAACTATTTTGTGAACTTTGAAGCATTTTTAAAAAATTAATGCAGAACATAATCACCGTTTCTAATTCGAATCATTTATGAATGTGAATGTATTTTCTTGTGATTGTGTTTTCGCTCAAAAAACATCAAAACTTTATTTAATAGTTACCTCTAAACTTAATTATGTACAAGGTGTGTATCTAAATGACACATGAGCTGAGGATTTTTCGTGTTCGTCTGCCTCAGAATTTGAATAGCTACCCTTCCATCCGATGGACCAAAAACCCTCCAGTCGTGATAGGTTGGGGCCCGCCGAAAGCTAACATACGTCTCCACTGAAAGGTCGTTGATTTTACAGTTATCTGTCTCCGTATTTGCTCGTGTATTCATTCGTTGAGCGAGACGTATGTTGAATCTTTCCGCGTTATGCAACTACGTCCATATTATCTCACATTGTATTTCGTTCTTCCGGGTTATGTGGTTTTCTGTGCAGTTGGTTCGTTCGGTGAATGCCTCCTATTGCACACACCGGGAAATAGCCACTGCAAAACATTATCGAAAGGAAACCGTTGAAGGCACTTCACAAACAGAATGCAGTGTCGACCTCAACTGAATACAGAGTGAGTGGGATTCATATATATTTCATGTTTTACAACTCTCTGCCCAGATTCTACTTATGCGTGTGTGTGTGGCGAGTGTCAGAAAAAGTTCTTGAGAATTTACAAAAGACATGTTAGTATATTGGTGATAGTATGCAAACGTCCGCCTCGAGATACAGTTATTAGTACCCAACACCGGCCAAGATGTGTCAACATAAGATCTTCCAATGTCTTTGTGATGTGTAATGTAATTTGTTGAAATTGACAGTGAATAACAGAACGATGAGATAAAAAGGATCTAGAGTAGTCCCTAACCCTTTGTTTAAACTACTTCTCAGGGATATGCGTTGCATTGATCCTCGGAAACAACCGATCAGAGCAACCATCTCCAATAACTAAGATTATTTGCTCGAACTAATTTCGAAACCCAGAAACACCCGGGTCCGAGGTCCTAGGTTCGAATCTCAATGGTGGCACGATTTCTAGATAGCATGGGTCGAAGTCAGTCGATGTCTGGAGGAGAATTCTAGCGGCCGGCTGCTCTGATCGGTAGTTTTCCGAGGTTTCTCCCATTCTCCCATCAACACAAGGCAAATGACGGAACAGGACCCTAACAAACGGGCCGCGGACCGTGCGCGATCTGTTCTTCCCATTCCCTGTCGTATCCTACCCCTTACGTATATACACACGCGTACACGTACATGCAGTACACTATCACACACGCCGGGAGATCGGTCGGGAGCTTACAGCCTGTCCCGGCTGGGGCGGTGCTCCGCTGGTACCTTGTCGGGGAAATCCCGGTAGCCGACAGTAGGTCGGCGCCTCGCGCGAGAAAAGATTACCGCCACCTCACGCGATAAAACAAGCACTAAACATACGGGACTAATGACATTAGCCGCTGAGGCGCTAGGAATCACTAATCAATCAATTAACCAACCAGCCATTAACAGTTTTTGACGGTAAATAAATAAATCGATCATTCTTACTGATGTACCAAACATCGTATCGAATCGCCTCCCAACTACCACTTGGCCGTCCCGCGCGGCGCGTGTAGGCCACTCGCGCGCAGCCCCTGCGCGGCGACGGAGCGCGGGCAAGAAGCCCCGCGCGGGCGCTGACGGCCGTAAATCAACTTTCTTCAGCCCTTTTGTAATTCAAACGCGAACGATTAATCACCGACGGGGCCGCAAAACAGGTCGCAGCGTATTTACAAAACGCGCCGGAGCCGGCCGGCCGGCTAGTGAGTGCGCTCTCTCTGCGGCGCGCGCGCGCGGGGCCGGGAGCGTATGAATTGCAAACGACGCGTATATTCAATTATGAGAACCCGCTTAGCGCTGGAGCGTCTGCCTTTCTCGCGTGGGTGCGCGGCGACACGCGTCTCGTCGCCCGGGAGAAGAGAGAGAGAGAGGGCCGTCGTCGAGCCTCGACGGGGTGCACTCGTCGCAGAAATGAAGTCGATGACATAAAAAAAAAATTGAAAGGGAAAATAAATCGGAGGGGGTCGTTGGCGTGCGCAGTACTACTGTGGATTCTGAGAATCACCTTGAGGTCGCCTAGGAGGCAGTTATTGACACAGGTAAAATCTGAGAACTATTGCGATGCAGTAATTTCTAATCACATTATTCATTTTAATACACATCTTTTAATTAGTATTTACTTCACAACCCAGTTCGTTAACATAAAATATATAGATTTCTGCAAAAATATCGAAATAAATGAATGCGAAGAAAGCATTGCTCTCACGCCCACACCATTGAACTGGGTCTTTAAATTTCATCGCCATCATGAGAGAAGTTGGTGAAATATGACAGTGCAAAATGTAAAATAAGCTGTATTTTATCTGCTCTATTTACAACCGAAGATGTTTACTGCAGGCAATTTTTATATACACCTATTTCAGCCCCGGATATGCTTATGTTCTTTTCATAGAACTAGTAATAATCGTGTAATACAGTAACTAAGGGACATACCTATCACCACACTGTCTAGAAAAGAAAGTGAAAATTTCTCGCACCATCAGAGGTTTTTAAATTTTGTTTAGAGGTGTCATTTACTCTTTGAGATGCTTTTATACTTCACAAATCTGCGACCTTAGTAAGAACAGAGCATAATGTTGTTTTCGCACATAAAAACATACCCATGGCTTCGAACGAGTTGCATGCCACAAACACGGATATATAAGTTCCCCACGCTCACTATTACCCCAATGAAGCCGCGGGGAAAAACATTGGACCTGTAAACCCAACACGAAAATTCCGCAGTCGTGTCACCTTCACGGAAATACGGGAAGGCGGATTTCGGGGGTGCACGCGGCAGCGCGACACGTGGCGCTGCGTCTCGCCGCCAATCGCCATGAACGAGACGAGCCAGGCGGATATCCCCGCGCGCCTGACAAGAAAGGCGCGCGGATGGGACGCGAGGGGCAAAAACGCCTCATGGGAACGCCGACGCCGACGTCGTCCCGCGGGCCGCTGCCAGGGCGACAATTGTCGAGACCAACGGTGTGCAAGTAACAGCATTGTGCGGCAAACCTATACATCACTGCGGCTTCCTTTTCAGGTTTCACAGCTTGTTTCCACTGTGCAAGTTACTTTCTGACACATAATAAGACGATTTAATTCTGACTTTCAGATGTAAGCAGTACCACATCATCTACAAGATCCGTTAAAAACATGTTTATTGTAAGGGGCAAATATCACAAACAGGATTAAGCAAAATATTAATTAACGGTGCAAAATATTGTGCATTCACTTGGAAGTTTTTACAGTAAAACCCTGGTATTTCGAACTAATAGAGGATGTGATTTGTTCCGATTATCCGAAAAAGATGTACCAAATACATGTATATGATTACCAGATAAAACGCAACATAGCGTGGGAAGTGACAAAATGGCTACGCAGCGTAGGGATCTCATCATCACATCGCATCATCAAGCAGATTCAGTTCTATCAGCAGTAGAATATTACCGATTTTACAAGTTCCTCTTATCGAAAATTACTTCTACATAAACATGAGATATACACTGTAGTTACCAGTGTAATAAACATTTCGACAAGTTGTTTCAATAATTAGTTGTTTACTTCTACAGTAATTATAAAATCTACCTTACATATAATCATTTTATTTGTTTATTTTTTCTCCATCCCGAATTATGTTCAGATTATCCGAAATTTCATATTTGTGGGGTTTGAATTAAGGGGGTTCAACTGCATGCCTTTACTAAAGTCCGTGAAAGGACTATTAGGATGAAAATGAGTATTACATCGAATTACTTCCGGAATCCATGCAATAAAATGGTTGTAGAACAACGACTTGTTGAATTGATAATAAGGTATCCTTTCTTTTCGAGCACAACATTCGAAAGCCATAAAATGTAAGTACAAATCGACCCAAACACAAAATACTAATTCTCACCACACAAACACACCCCGACATAAAACCGTTCTTTTGCGCTACAAAATGAAATATATACCCAATGAGGAGGGTTTTATTTAAATCCTAATTTAAATCGTAATTATTTATATAAAACGCTACACTTTCCAGCGGATCAAGTTGGCGCTATTTATGAAAAGGTTTATGCGCGCGAAATAAAAGCAGCGCCCTCGAAGCGTTCTAACGTTACGCGCGGCTAACGAGGCAGCGCCGACGAGGGCAGGGCGGGGCCCCGAGCGCGGCGGGCGAAATATGCAGACGGGCGACTGGCGGGGGCGTGGGCGAGGCCGAGCGATCTCGCCCTCCGCGAGAATCCGACATCACCACGTGGTCAAGCCCAGCTGCCACATTTTATGTGCCGGCAATAACGATTGATTTCTTTGCGACAAAACTTATTGTTCGAGTGTTACAAGTATTTTTCGCTGTAATAATTGTATAATACAGGTATAGACGAAAGATTTTCTTCTACGATGCAAGTGTTGTCTGAAATAAAGAAATCCGGGACAATGAAGTAAATACTTTCTAATTTATAAATTAATTACCCAGTTGTTAAAATAACAGCTGAGCAGCGAGAGCTGCCATCGGCTAGAACAATAATCAACATTCTTCAGAGAATATATCGCATCTCATTATCGCAATGCAACCTTTCCTACCCATTCGCATAACATTGGATTTATGGTACGACAACTGGAACATCTAAATATTTTCAATGTTGGTTACAACGTAGCAGATCCGTATTAATAAAATTTTATTAGTTTTCATGAAATTGAATCAACGTGTCCCGAATGTTAAAAGCGAATATTTCAATGCAATTATCAGTATTCTTCCTACAACCACCTTACATTCTACTTAAAGTACGATGACCTACATAAAGTACGATTGTAATGATGAACATGTAAGTCAAAGTGCACATACGCGCAAGAGCAGCTTGAAACTTCTAATTTTGAAAATCACACTTTTGTTGTACTTGCGTGATTGAAAACCGTAATGGGGTAAGAAGTAATAACGAAAAATAAGCAAACCAATGGCAGAAAAATGCGTTGAATTTAGGCTTCATTGATAAAGAATTCCTTTTTTTAGCATACGGTTTAGTATATTGATGTACAAAAAATAGACATCGTAATACATGTGTTATTAATCTAGAGAATAGTTCATGCATAAAATGAAATTTATTTAACAACTGCATGAGGTTCATTTACGATGTTCTGCGAACAGCGGGAGCGGAAGCTGACTGCAACCGCGCCAGGAAACGGAGAGCGATTATTAACTCGCCAGTGGAAGATAACTTAGCGGAAAATCCTGTAGGGAGTAACCGAATTTTTCGATTTCTATGTCGAAGTAACTGTTTTATTTTGAATGGAGAACAGAGAAAATCCAAAATGCGAGCTGTGGGACACATGCATTCTACCTCTAGCATCTACAAAATATTCACATCAAAAACAGGTAAATCAGAAGTTATTCGAAATGACTAGCGTTTCCACTCACTTTGTTGAAAAATCAAAAGAACTGAAGATAACTGTTCAGCGTTGATCGATGTTCTAATGACGTTTACAGTTCATGAGGCTTTCGATTTTTTTAAAAAATATCTTCATTGTCATTCCGAATTGCCTCGAGTAGTAGCCTTTGGCTGCTACTAAATAGGGCAATACAACGTTTGAAAGTTCTTTTTTTGTCCGGGCGCTCTAATAGCAGTTTTTCTGAAGGATTTAATTAATTAATTTCCCCGAGACACTGTTTTCACTTCAAACTGTGGAGGATACATCTTCCCAATACATTTAGTCTCGAGTACACCTCAAAGGTACGAGAGCATAACCAAAACTGAACTTTGAATTCTGGGCTCCCCAATCTGAAATCTCGTAAAATAGGAGATTGCTTTTAGTACAAGCCACAGAGGATTTCGTTTCGCTCTACAAAGTAAATCTGGAAATGATCTGGAATCAGTCTTCTTTACTTTCACCAGAGCTGATAGCAAATAATCTAGGATTTTTGAAAACAATTTTCTCCTCATTTTTTCAACTATTTTCGTAAGAAGTACAATTCACTACCTCTGTTGAACGATGCGCATTCTTCTCACACGATAAACTCCAGAACCCACCATTCCCCCGGCGAAAGCAGAGCACCGGCATTGCGACGCAGCCCGACCGCGCGCCGTGGTCCGTGTTGGGGCGAACGCAGACACTATCGCAAGACTTGAAGCAATGAAGCTCGCAACTGTAGCTTCGAAGGCCGTTAGATGCTGGGGTCTGGATTCGGAGTTGATATAATGTTAAGCAAGTGTGAATGGTGCGTGATCGTAAGAAACAGAAAAAAACATAAAAAGAAAACACTTTCAAGCATGAAGAAAAAATTCTTATTGAAGTTAGGCATGTCAAGGAATATGCATTTTAACTGCGCAATAAAAAAGTTGCGCAGTTCACAATAACATACAAATATCAGCAAGATCAATAGCAGGAAGTGTGGCGAATTGCGCGTATTTCTTTCCTCTTGAAAACTGAAAACTGGGCAGTTTTGAAAAAAAGTAATAATTTTGCCCATTTCTGCATATTTCACACCACCGTGCGTCGGAGATGACGTGTGTAACCGCTAGCCATGTCGTGACATGCGTCGCGGCGCAGCAAATTACGAACTCCTGTTGCAGCAGTACTCGGATGGCACGACAAGTTTACAAAGTACACATTCGCATGGAGAGAGAATGCGGAACCTTTGAGAAGTGACAAGCGGCCACGACGAGGAAAATGAGGAGTGCAGTGTGAGATTGAATTAATTTCCTATGAAAGACTTGCACACTGGAACTCGGTGCGTAAAGAACATGAAATATATTACACAGCTGTATGATAGCTTCAGGGTTGTTTTCTTAGGAGAATACACGATTTTCTTGTTTTTTTTAGGTCATAAATTAAAACCATTCTTCACAGTTAGCATAATATGTTTATCTGAGAGATGATTCTTTTATTTATTTTCAATTTTTTCATTTGAACCTTACTGTGACATTTCCGGCATTCGTTTCCTTTCTACAGACACCCCGAGACATTTCCCATCATTCAATTAAATCATTAACAATGATCAGAGACGTAATAAAACCATAACCCCTTATAACAGCTCACATCCGCTGACAAGAGCAATAAATGGACGATATTACATTCCTGTCCACTGTCCCCTTCACGTCTTTCTCAAGTTTAGTTCCTCCTTTTCTTCCTCACGTTGAAGCAAGCGCCAGTCACGAGAGAAATGGAGTGTAAAGAAAACAAGTCAATTGCTCAGTGAAAGAAGTCCAATCGACGCGTACATACACTTGCAATTAAGCAATTTCTTGAACAGAAATTGTTAATCTAAAGATGAATCTCACTAACAAATTACATGTAAGATATCGACAACAGCGATCTCGTCACCCACACTCAATTCGCTTAATTCCACAGAATCTTACATGAAAATTATAATGAAACAACCATTCACATTTACCCTCCATAGCAATAGGAAACACACAGCAAAAGCAACAATTTTTCTAACTTCATAACCCCACGCCAGAGGCAAATGCAAGAAACGGGAACCTATGATCACGAACAACTCCCCGAATTTAATCCTCGAAAAGTATCCATATTATATCTTAACAAACAGAAACATATTTTATGTATTACAAAGTAGTATAAGCACTTTGAATATTTGTACATTTGAAGAGATAATTGACAATCAGGGGAAATAAAACTTTTTACACAAACAAAATAACCTGCCCTCCCCTTAAGCAGTTCCTGGATCCGTGCACGCCGCACGCCATTAATCTCTCGAGAAAAGCCGCGCGTTCGCGGAAACCTGCAACGGGCGAGAGGCAATCAGCGAACACCGCCGACATCTGCCTTCACGCGCGCCTCGCCTCGCCTGGCCACGTCGCGTCGCGCCGCGAAGAGTCGTTTGAATAAAGCGCGGCGGCGAAAGCGGAGGCGCGGGCGCATTCCGGGCGTCGCGTCAGGCGCGCGCCAGCGCCCGCGCTGCTCTCGCGACGGCCACGCGTCCGTCGACGGCGCGACGCGGAGCGGAACGGGGAGTGGAGCACAGCGCGGACGACAGCGACGCCTTTGCCACGCATTCCCGCGCCGCGCGGCGCCGCGACGCTCCTTTTAGGGACGCCCTTCGACGCCCGCCCCGGAGCACCTCGCTGCCGCCGCCGCCGCCGCCGCCGCCGCCGCTGCTGCTGCTGCTGTTGCCAATGCGGTGGCAGTGACGACAGTTGGAGGCCCTCCGGAACAGTGGATTTCGAAACGAAAAGCGGTGATCAAAATGTCCACTGATTGATTTGATCGATTAGTGATTCCGGTTGTGTCAGCGGCAAAGGTCATTAGTCCCGTAAGGGTAGTGCATGCTTTCCTCGTGAGATGGCGGTGATCTCCCCCGCTGGATAGCGAGATCCGGCGCCAACCTAAAGTCAGATAGCGGAGTTTTCAGTGATCAGGTATCTCCCACCAGCGGAATACTGCCCCAACCGGGACAAACTCCAAGCTCCTGACCGGTCTTCCGGCATACATGGTAGTAATGTGCATTCAAAATGTGGAAATGCGTATGTTATCTCGATTGAGCCTCGATTACATTACCTTTTATTACTGAAAAATAAAAACATATGTGAAGAACAACTGTTTTCAAAGGCAAGTATATTATACTTTTTATTCTCCCCAAAACTGGTAGTATCGAATTTGGGGGGGGAAATCCTTGAAATAAAAAAAAATAAATCGGTAAATTTAATGCCTTCAAAAGAAATACAATATATCTCACTACCCTAACTTCAAACGCTAAATTAAAATATACTATTCCGTTTCCGCTTTTTGAAATTGCATTCAGATATCAATATTAATACATCCAGATAACACTTAACTGCCAAGTCCAGAAACAAAACTGACTCTTCGCAAATCGGTGAGCGTCGAAATGAAATGAACGAAATACGACGATAAGGGATTTTGTCCCCGCGACATTCCACCGGACCCTCTGCCTCGACGCGGCGCGGCACCTGCTAAGCACCGCGCGCCGTCAGCCGCGCCTCCGACCCCTCCTCGTCCTCCGCCGGCGTTTCCGTCGGCCGCTCCGCGCCGCGCCGACGGCACCGGGACGAATGGGGTAATTCGCGGCCGCTCTATTAGGGAGGAGGGCGCAGCTCCGCCGGCCGGTCCTCCGATTCACCACGGCCCCCGCCCCCTCCCCTGCCCCCCCCGGGCCGCGGTGGAAAAAAAGCCGCCTGCGCGCCACCACCGCAGTGAAAGACACCAAATTGGCAGCCCTGATAACGCGAGTGGGTAGCGGGCGGGGAAGGCGTAGCGCGGGGCGGGGAAAGGCGGGCCGGGTGAGCAGGCCAGAGGATTGCGGTGGTGGCGGGGAGGCGCAGGCAGGGCCGGGGCGAGGCAGGGGGCAGGGCGGCGAAGACGAAATTGTGTGGAAGGCGGCTCGCGTAACGAATGCCATACATCGGTGTGTCTAACTGCCACACAATACGGTATACAAATAAGTACGGCACGGTGCTCTTTTTCTCGGCCGTTGACGGTGACGAGCGGTCGGGCCTCCGGCGACGGGGCTGGAGGAGGAGGAGGAGAGACTGGAAATATTTGTCCTCCGTCAATGAACGCGCGCCTCATGAATGAGCCCCGTAACTAATTACGTGGGCAGCACGCAACGACGCGTCGCAAATTGAGACCTTCCACGCTGCGCACATCCACTGTTAACAACTGAAACCGCACATCGTGCCCGGAGGCGTCTTGCGAGAGGGTTCGATTCTCCCGAAAAGAACGACAACTTGGAACTTACACGTCGCAGGTGCTTCGTGATTATAAAGAGTGACAAGCCCTTTGTCTTGAGTAGGCGCAATTTTATTTTATTATTTCGGCATCACGGTAACAATGCTAACAGGAGCAAGGCCTAAACGACGTACGCGGCGCGGATTGTTTCTTCAGCCGGCCTGACTGCCCGAAACGCACGCCACATACGCAGCAAATAAACAATCGGCCGAACATAAATGAGCCCAATTTCTTACTTACGTCATCGAGACCGCTCTCGCGAAAAACCAGGCCCTCCGCGCGCGAAAAACTCGACCGCCGCCCGGCATCGCACGCACGCCATCTAATCGAGTTATCTTTTCCCACGAATTCGATTATCAATCGCTGCGAATGGCGCGCGAAGGTCGGGGGGCCGAGAGCCCGCGGAGGGCGCGAGGCGCGCCCGAAGAAACGAAGCGCGGGGCGACGTGACGTGAAACTAACGACCGGCGCGCCGCGACGCATCGCGCTGTCACCGCCGCGGCGCGACACTTCTTTCGCCCGCATGCCGCCGCCTCCGCCGCACGCGCACAGTGGACGGACGGAACGCCTCGCGCCGAAACACTCATATTCGTTATTTATGATACAAGTGGTGAAAGTCGCATTTTATTTTGTTCGTGGTATTGCGATACGACGCCGGCATCTCATCGTCTCACGTTTAGCACTAGTGCTCAAAATTGAACTTTTAGCACCCTGTGCATGCTTTAAAGGTAACCGCTTTTCCTTATGCTGTATAACAACATTATGGTTTTTAGTATTTCTCTGCTGTATAGTGCGTGTGACCAAAAGCATTCAAAAAATCTTCGATCTTTCTCCTTTCAATACCTTTTAGTACTTCTTATTCGCTCTACACACAGTAATGGGAAATCTTTAATATCACAACATTTGCAACTTGCATTAGAATTGTAACAAGAATGGCAACTTGGATTAAAACATACACTGTCACTGAGATATATTCACAATCCTTCAGATTCTTTACGACTTTAGAGAAAGTTTAATTACTAGAGTCTTCTAATAACAATTTTTTGGATGATTTATATATCTAAGGAAACAAATCCAAACAATAATAATTAATCCATCTTCATGCTTTAATGAAGAAATCGGGGCTCTTGTTGCGAAAAACGTACTACTCTCTTTCGTGAATCAAGATTAATCTCCATATGGGTAACATGCAAGTACGAGTTTCAACAGAAGCGAAATCCCCAACATATTACCTCTACATCTGAAACCAACATCGGCAAAACTTGCAGCCAACATGAGGTGCCCATCTCTCCACGGATGCTCGTCCACTGTACCGCAGATCGGGATCTGCGACCGCGCCGCCCCTTTCGCTCCGTGCCTCCCCGTGCGGCCCGCGCCCACCGCCCGCCTGATTAAATAATGGTCACGTCCGCGCATTGCGCGCCCGTCGCTGGCGCAGAGCAGAGCGGAGCGGAGCAGAGCAGGGCCGGGCCGGGCCGGGCAGCCGGCGTTCCGCGCGCGCGCGCGACCGCCGCCGGCCGACCCGCTGCATGCCAATCGCCCCGCCCATTGTGTTGATTTCCGAAGACTTTTCCAATTCAGCGCGTGACCGCCGTCGTGGCCGCCGACCGCCGCCGTCTCCGTCGTTTCACCGCCGCCACCGCCGCCGCCCCATTCTACCGCCCTCGACGTCGCTTCGGTCGCCCCCTTCCTCTACCCTAACGCAACCACATCCATTATCTCAGCCGCCCTTCCACCCATTCCGTCAAAGGCCATGCCACCTCTTCACACCCACTATCACTGTATCGTCTCCACCTTCTACGTGTGCTGTAATACTTGATTGGATGTACTAAGTATCGATATCAACATGATTGGATATTGACATCTAGTTTCCGATATAATCGAACCAACAGTATCCATTGTTACGATATGCATTCCTATCGACACAAAATTTAAAATGGATTAAATTATATAAATCGATAACCAACGTATCGATAGTTCAAGCAACGAAATGTCAGGTACGTCTCAATCCCAATGCCTTTGCCTTCGCTTCTCCTGTGGTCGCTTTTACCCTTTCCCTGCCATTAGTGCTAAACCTGCCTCACGCCAGAGTTGTAGAAAAAATCCTCTTCTTGTCCCTCTACCACTGCATTCTCCCATGTCCTTGCCCCAGCCTTTTTCCACCTCCGCTGCTTCTGTAGCTTCTGCGCTCTCCACCTCAATGACTATCGTTAAAGCCAGAGAAGTCGCGTATCCGTCACTGTCCCCGACACCCTCTCCTCGGCCGTCGACGTCACGGACGTCGTCGTCGCTCTCTGCCGTCTCTCTCCGAGACAGCTCCTTTGCGCGCGCGAGCCAAGTACGGTTGCGTTTGTCCAGTTCACCTGTTACCGGGAACGAGCCTTAATAAAGCCCCGTCCGCCGAAGACCGCTGCGGGAGGCGAGGGGGGGACGCGAGGCAATGAGTGCCGTACCGAACGCGAAAAGCCGAACCGGGAAGTGACCGCTGACGACCGACCAAGACAAGCGCGACTCGCTGGGGGCCTTAACATGCCGTGCAGGACACGGGGGGCGGGGGCAGTGGCGACCAGCTAAAGCGAGAGAATGCGGCTGAAAAGAGGCCCCAGCGCGCGGACCACTAATGACGAGACCGCGACGTCCACGGAAATTCGACTTTCTTCCAGACGCGTTTCACGAGCGCTATTGAAAAACGCGGCTCCGCGCAGCCAGGCCGGGCAGGGCTGGCTGTTTCCTCCCGGGCGCGGCGTCGCGGCGGCGCCGGAGACGAGGTCAAGAGCCTGCGGGACGTCGCCGCGCGACAAAGCGACGCAGGTAGCGACGCAGCCCAAGAGGGGCGGGCGGGCAGGCGGGCAGACAGGCCGTGAGGGCGCAGGGCGGCGAAGGGCCCTTGAAGGGAGCAACGCCTCCCGCGGCGGAGGGCGCGTCGAGGGTGCCGGGGGGCTGTCGTAACGCGGGTGGACGGGACGGCGCCGCGGGGCGCGACGCGGAAGGACGGTTGCTCGCAGCTGGAACGAGCGGGGGCGCTCGCCAACAAACGATTTTCCCCTTGCGAGCGGGAAGTTTTCGACTTCTGAACGCGAAACCTGAATATTTTTGCTCATAACTCATGTTCTAATTGTCAAAAACACTTCAGAATTTGCATGGATTGCTGTGCTTCTTCACAGCACAGACACTAATATTTTCAGTTCAATATATCGGGGGATACCTATCATGCATCATTTCTCTTTTCGTTCTGTCGGTGTTTTTTAAACAATATATTTTTGCAATAGGTACTTCCTTCAAGTTAAAGTACTTAGGCAACAAAACTTCGTATTATTTACTATTATTCTGGAGATCTTATTTTGAGTCTGACAGTTGATTGCCATCTAATCGATCCTGCAATGCAATACTCGTACGTCTAGGTTTGGTATATCGCCGTTTTTAACTCTCATGGGCTACGAAATAAATACTAATTCGGCAAACTGAAATTGTTTGTGCTGCTGTCCTGTCGAGACCTCATCTTTGATTCCAGGGGGAAGTGGAAACGCGCCGATTACATTAATAACATAAGTACATACGTAAAACTCCTATCCGAATATGTTCATTTTACGTGGCACTTCATGCTTTAGAACTTACACAAACTATTAGAAATAGCAATGAATGCGAATCAGATTACATTCTTTTATACTCTCCCTCCACTATTTTCATTTTCTGCGTGAGGTTCTAAAGTTTCCTAACAGGATAGAAAATCATTCCAACATACGTATCAATCTTATTAGATACATCGGTAAACATGTAGGAACTGATGTAAAAAACACGTATACCCATTCATCGCCCCTTCAAGCCTCCCGAATATTTGCGAATGCGCGAAAAGCGCATGTGCCAAACCCAGAACGCGAGCGCCGCTGCCGCCATCTGCCCTCTTGCGTCACGCCAGTCAGGCTTAGCCGTCCTGGGCGTGCACCCGAAGGGCGCACAGGGGCAGCTCCAGCTTAATGGTCTCCAATCGACAGGCGCACGCCGCCCGTCCGCGAGGGATCTCCTTTCCGGAAAAGAGGGCGAAAACACGAGGGATGACGGATCGCGTACGCTTCAGATTAGGTGCGTGAAAACAGATTAGAGCGGGCTTATCCATTGATTGAGTTTGGTAAACACGGAGTGTGTTTAGCTACCGTCCCCAGCTGGAGATCATGTTGTTCAGGCATATTGTTCATTGTGAAAAAGAAGGGCTTACCGAATAAAAATGAAAACAATGTGTTTCTGTTCGAAATATATTCTAAACTTTTTAATATAATCTTATGTTCAATAACGGAGTGCTTTCCTTCTCCAAATCGCACATTGTATTTTAGTGTCCATTTTCGTGCTATTGTAGCGTTTTTCATTCTCTCCATAATATCTAATCAAATGCAAATAAAACTGTTTGACAGAAGCTGAATCTATATTCAAATACGTATCCAGGCTAAACATTGGCTATAATAATGAAATGAAAAACACCTGTGTTGGCTTTTGTTATGCCACACAATGTTATTGTGTAAACTTAATTTAGAATCAATTTTACAAAAAGGATATTGTGTGCCGACGTGTTCTAATCAAATATCAAAATAGACGTTCGATAGTTGTTAAAAGATAACAATTAATTTTGAAGAGACAATAGGCAATTAGTGTAATATGCAATAGTTTGAATTGGAGATGTGTTCAAAACCAACTGATGCATCATAACAGTAGCATTTTTTATACTGTCACTCAAAACGTATAAAACTCAAATCCGACGGAAATGTTATCATACGCCTGAATTTCTCAAATTATCGCTTATAAACCAGAGAGTAAGAATAGTACAATACCTGATACATTTAGTAAGTTATACCTTCGTTATTTAAGTTGTAACAAGATACAGCTCGAAATTGCGTAATATATCTGATAAATACTAGTTTGCCGGATGTACGAATACTAGCTTTGCATCGTCAATGACGATGTCAATTTTCGGTTGTTAAAATTTTGGGTCGTAGAAATTTAGACCCGACCTTCGTACAAAGAACCGTCACTAACATTCTTTTTTCTTTATAACATTGATGGTTCTTGCTTCCCGCCACAGAAATATTGTAATTGATCTTTATATCGTCTTTCTTAAAGATGTGTTAACCACCATGCCTTAACAAATTCCTCATTATCTTAAATTATTTATCATTATTTCCCACGAAAATCAAGTTTAAGTACTTTGAGTTTGAACATTAACATCACACCAAGAGAATGTAATGAGAAGAAATTACGTTTTAAACAGATTTCTCTATACTAAACATAATCGTATTGGACGACCACGACATTGAGATTTCGAGTACTCCAGTTCCTACACTAATATCTTCGAGATTCTGTCGCCCGCCTCACCTTCCTCACGTCCTCTAAACGGATGTAACCTGCCTATTAGAGGCGACATCGCCCCGCACCAGCAACGCTCCTCACCACCTCACATTCACAATGCCCCTTTTCATCTCGCCCTGACAGGCGGGAAGGGGGCGTGCCTCCGCATCCGGGTGCGGCTTGATGAACCGGAAGAAGCCATTTGAAAGCCCAAAGAAAAGCTGCCACTTCTCGCATAAAAAGATTACCCGCCTCCAAGAAACTAGCCAAGACCGTTTTCTCACGCTTCGCATTTTTTTAGCAGAAATATTGTCCTCGCACTTGCACAAATAGGCTCGTGATATTTAAACCGAAAATTCGTTCTGCCGCGAAAAAAAGAGAGTGCAAACCTTTCACACGTGCACTGACACAAATGATGCGCGCTCAGAAGAAACCGCACGGGTTGCGTTCATCCAGGCCACCCTCCGAGAGACAGCACTAAGAAATACAACCTCCTAATGAAATCCCTTGTGAAAACTAATGGAAAGCATTGTAGATCCCGGGAAATACAGCAAAAGTCAGTATGTTGTGATGTGTACTTAGGAATGAAAACCCGAACCGCCTCTCCTGTCGGGAAGACAATCGGGAGAAAAATTTAAGGCGCGCCACCCAAAAACCGGGTGCACTTCAAAACAGCGGCGCACAAAGCGAGGGCTATTTTACAGTGGCTATTGTCGATTCAGTGGGTCGTCCGGGGGAAGGGCCGCCCTACTGTGTCACCTCGCGCCCTGCGCCGGCCGCCGGGGACGCCGCGGCGGCGAAGGAGGCGGCGGAGGCGGCGACGGGGGCGGCCGCTGAGGCACAACGGCACTAATTCGCCGTAGCATTGTGCCGCCACGGCCTGTGAAAGCGCCTCCGCCGTGACTGCCAAATGGGCGGCGCGCGCGTCTCAGAGACGACCTGCGCCGCAGGGGGAGTCCCCCAAGGAGAGGGCGGCTGGGCGGGAGGCGCACATCTGGTCGCCATGCAGTCGCCCGATCCCGCCCTCTGTCGTCGCCACCCTGCCGGCCGGGGGGCGCCGCCCCTCCTACCACTTGAGGCAACGTTTCAAAAATTGGGCTTCGCCGCGTCTGAGGAACGTTAACGCTGTCACTTAGCAGGCCTGTTCAGTGTTTCTTATATAACTGAAGCTCTCTTCACTCTCTCATCTCATCGACACTTTATTACAGTGTTGCATTTAAACTGTTTCATAAAACCTTTTGCGCCATTTATTTGCCGCTATTTATTATTATTTTTTGTATATGAAGTGGAGTTGATAAAAGAAAAAAATCCGTTTAGCCTGAAAACATCAGGACGAATAACAATCCCAATGTTCGAAAACAGAAGAATATCACTCTCTAACAAAAATATGTTGTAAATCAGCATTTCCGTATCACCATCTTCTTCGTCCTCTTTATGAATGGGCTTACACTCCACTCCAGCCGTATTATCCATCGTCAATCCTAAATTTATCAGATGAAAATGAAGGGTGTCTTTAGACTATTCAATTCCAAATTTAGAATCAATGTTAATCTTTTCCACTTTATTAACTTCGCTTTAAATGACATCCCGTCTTTTTCACAATGAGTCCAAAATCCTCATTCAGCACCAATAGCTCCGTATACACCATCTTCACAACATTCATCCGTTCTAGATTCCATCCACAACTCCAAACCGTAGCCATAACGCCACTTGCGCCACACATCACCAATGCCTCGCGGCACTTCACAGCGCGGCGAAGCGTCCCCGCCTCCGCCACACCCACCACCGCGCCTCCTCGTTGCACGTCTGGTGACACGCGGGGCACCTTCTTTGTCGCGCTCGGCCTCCCCTCCAAGGGCGCCTCCAGGCGTCCCGCAGGGGCGCGCGCCCGGGCCTCCTCCGCTCGCTCTCTCCGCTCCGCTCCGCTTTGTGCGCATCCCCTCCGGCGCTCGCGCACGCCTTTGTGCCGGGGCGCGCACCCTCCGGACCATTACCGCCCTTAAATACACTCTAGTTAACGTATCGTGTTGCCGCGCGGCGCGGCGGCTGCCGTCTCGATCCGGACGGGCGGGGGTCGTCTTCGGGGGGCGCGCGCGGCGCGCTTCTTTACCCCAGCGACAGCATAAAGGATTGCTGGCCCCCGCCCCGCCGAGAATTGGCCCGCTGTCTCGCAGCGGGATTTGAGGTTATACAAATTGCTGCGCGCTTGAATTCGGGGGCCCTGCCCGCGGGCCAACGGGGGCGCATCGCTGTCGCAGGGAGAGAACCTGAAGCTACACAGGGACGGGCCGACCGTGCGGTCGGGGAGGCAGCGGCAGTGTCAGTGCGGGAGAATGCGGTGGTCGCGCGGGTCTTTTTTTCTTTTCCCCGCCTCCTCGGGGCGTGCTCGCGGGGAAATTATATTTAAAAGAGCCCGGCCGCGTGGTTGGTGAAGAAGAGCGCGGGGCGAGGGGCGGCGGCCTGCCCGCGGTCGGCGCTGAAAGGGGTGGATTAGCCGGCTGCGCGTAACGTGCGCTTGATGAGGGTTAAGCGGTGCGGCCGCACGCGCGGGGTGCTCGGCTGCTCGGTGACCCGCGACGCCCGGGCCGCAGGGGGGGGCCTAACTCCTATTCACAGCTGGATCGAGCGCAGAGAAGCGCGGGGGGCAAGGTGTGTCACGCACGTCTTAAAGATTTCGGAAAACGCGATGTGATCTCAACCGTTTTGGGGAGAGATCGGAAGTGCAAGTGCACGTGTGGGGCAATGTACGGTTTCAGCGTCTCTCCTACCGGGCTCTAGCATGGCCATGCAAATGGAAATGCAATATCCGTTGACAGATAAAAGTGAGAAGAATTAGCGAATGTCTCATGAAAATCCAGGCACATTTATTAACGTATACATGTAATACACACACAAAAAAAAGTATTTTCAGAAGTCTCATAGCTCTCGCAATTGAAGTTGCAAATCAAAAGAATGGAAGTTATTGTCAAGGTATCAACGGTTGGGCGCAGCATAAAACGATACGGTTATATTTCGTCGACGTGTATGTCATAGTACAAAAGAAACAAATTCAAGTATCCACTCCGACGTGTGGTGAATTCGTTAACCATATACAACGCTCGACAAGAATACATACGAATGCAGACGGACAAGATGAGAAACATTAATCACACATGACATCGAGCGGGGGGGGGGCGAGTGCTGAATCCATTCCTTGTTATTTGCTTCGACCCCACAATTCGATCAATGACTGGTAATTAGAGAATGTTCTTTTCCTATAATGTTCCCGTGAGTCACCCACGAAACCGAGAAAGAATCGAATAAGACGGCGACAAAGCACTAACGGTTAACTTGCCTCAAACCTCATACCACACAACGAAAGAGCCTGATCCGGCTGAGCGTTCAGGAAGTGACCTGACGCGTCTGGCCAGTTTCCCGGTGCGCTGCGCTGGGACAAACGTCGGCGGCAGTGCGTGCGGGCAGGCGGGCGGGCGAGCGAGCGAGCGAGCAAGCCAAGCGTGCAGGAGTGTGCGCCTCTTCAGCCGGCGGGTGCCCGTTTAATCCCAGGCAGCGGCCACGTGTGGCGCGGGGGTATTACGTCTCCAACGGCGACCGGCCACTCGACGCGGCCGCCGGCGGGCCACGCTCCTCCGCGTTGGGCCCGTGGGAAAAAGTGCTCTGACAGGGATGACGCGCGACCGGTCAGAGCAGCCCTCACGGACTGGACGAGGGAAGATCGTGGACGGGATGTCCTGGGAACGACAGCTGGACGATGTTATGCCACGTGTGACGTCATGGATACTCACAGCGACCACAGACACAGAGCTTTCGTATAACAATATATTTATTAACAAAGAAAACAAAACAAATATATACACTTAATAATCTACTTAAACCCTAGCTCTGATAGACCTACTATCCCCTGATCGCGGGAGCGATCCAAAACCCGATTGAAGATTGTTTTGATTGTGGCATTCACCACTCCTACTTTTGAAGCGCGCACAACGCCTAGCTTCCGTGACCGGATGTCACGCTGGGACACCAAGTCCGTTCTGGCGCACCAACGGCTGGTTTGCCTCGATCGCAGGAGCGATCTTATCCGATTGAGAATCGGCGTGAATCGTGGCACTCAACCACTCTTCACCTCGGAGCACGCACACAGCATCGCTCCCCCGTGACCGCCGTCACCCAAGGACATTAAGTCCGCAGGCTTCGTCAACTAATGACTCCTGCCTCGCGAGCCTGGCTCGCATATGCACCGTCTAGGCGCCAAGTTTTGTGCACACGCACGAGGTTCTCCCACCGTCTCCAGAACCTGCCTACTGGCTCCGTACACTCTGTTATATAGGCGAGGCCCACGTGACCTCCTACGTCACGCCACCCCCTCGCTTGTTATAACAGTGAAAAGCGTCTATAAGCCGGAAGACACCCAAAGCCTTGTGTCTCCCGTCTCCGCGTTCTTCCCTTTACGGAAAAACCCTACTTCCTGTGGCGAGACTAATCCTGCCAAGCGTCCCCAAATAGATGCCACGAGGCACGCTGGCTAATACGTTACACACGGAAATCCTTATTCCGGTTTCAAAAATCTTACGCTTGGTTTTGACAATAAGGACGTTGTCTCACGCATTAACGTTATATTTATACCCACTTTTATGATAAGGTATTTGCAAACTTCTAAAAATATTTTTAACAAAATTTTTTTATGAAATTAAATACGACACAGAGACTTTAATGTTGTTAGGTATTAAAATTCACTAACCCGTCATTATATACTCTTTTATTTCCCCAATTCAATTTACAAATTCTGTGCGGCACTTTTGACCACACACAATTCATCTCTTTGATGTATTATATCTAGTTACATGTACACGTGCTAACGTTACAAATCACGATGCTGCAGTCGCATGTTAATTGAAAATAGCGGCACCTGAGCACAGAAGCAGGAAGGTTCTGCATTAGACATTTGTGACAGCCACGTTATCCGAGATGCACGTCTCTGCAGAACGTCACAGTCGTCGAAGATAAATCTTTCACGAGATTATCACGTTTCGTATTTTGATTTTTTCAACAAGCTCGATTCATAGAAGAATTCGAGGAAAACAGAATGATGAATAGTGTAATACGAGATCCACTCTTGTAGCGAAGAAAGGGCAGAGGCCGGGACCCTCCGTCGTCGGGTCGAGATAAGAAATCGCTATGAAGTTAGAATAAGTACGTCCAATACCTACAGAAAGTACAAGTTTCTAAACGGACAATACAACAGGCACTAATGCAATCTTGTTTGTCCACTCAAAAGGCAAAATAGGATGCTTTCAGTTCGTTCGGCTTGCATATTCTCTTCAGCAAGGGACGCAAAACTGCAGAGAATCCGCGCAACGAATCCTGCAACAAAAGAACTACGGGACAAACAGTCCCTGCAGAAATCGCAAAACAGCAGCCGACAGAAGCCCAAGATCCAAAGGGATGAGTCTCGGCCCGCAGGATTAGGACTACCTCTCAGGAGAATGCGCGGTCCTTGAATGGATATCAGCCTTCGGGGATCATCCACTTGCGAAAGGAAGGATTTAACGGCTGCGTGGATTCCTTCCATTTTGGAGCAATGAGAAACGAGTAGGAACGGCGCTTTACACAAAACAAGCCGGGTTAAGGACATTTCGTGTTTCTAATTTTGGTTCAATACCGCGGATATAATTGATCAAAATAATCGGTTATGTGAATAGCGAAGCGGCGTGTGATTTTTTTTTAAACGTTTGATCACAAAAATAATTATTTACATTGTTACAAAAGCAATACAATTTATTTTACATAAAGCTATTTTAATAATTGTTAAAAATTATGAAGTTTGGAGGTCAGTAATTAGTGTAATCTCCTTCGTAAATTACTTGATGCCTGGTGAGTTAAGAGAGGGAGCACTGCTATGCAATGGGGAGTTCCAATTTCAATAATTGAAACTCCCGATGGGGCAGTGGTGCCTCTTCTTCTAACTCACCTGGGATTAAGGAGATTAAATGATATAATAGGCTAAAATAGCGTCTACTACCAGTTCTTGATCGATTGTTGCCAGAATACAACAGAGAAAGGGCAGTCATCGAACTCAACGTTCTGACGGGTGAACGCTGTTTTATTTTTTTTTTAATTATTTCTATTTCTAATTATTTTTATCTAATTAATTTTACTGAAATTGTCAGGAAATATTTCTATACATTTAACAAATTTTCGTGTATCCGGTACTATTATATATATCGGTATACTTTTCGAGCAACAGATTTTATTTTTCCGCAACAAAGTAACTATAAAAATAACATTTTTTTAGATAATTTCTGATTCATGTCGAGGACTTCGCTGTGCTAACTTTATAAATAAAAACAGCTGCCGAAATCGAAGTAAACAAAACCTGTGTTCGGTTATAAGAGGTACGATTCTCCCATCCCTCGGAGCGAGGAGTCGCGGATGGAGGTCAAGGTTGCCTGCGCC
>BOPP01000037.1:7138520-7163053 GCA_017312745.1 Gryllus bimaculatus
CCGCACCCACCCGCTCACCCTGTCGCTCGCTCGCCCGCCGTGGCGTTCCGCGCCGCGCCTCGTGCTGACTCACGGCCGGCGCGCGCCGTAAAAAACGCCCGGGCGACGCCGCGGCGCGGTGCGGCGCGGCGCGGGGCGAAGCGACGCGACGCGACGCCCCGGGCGGGCGAGCGCGCTCAATGGCGATGCCGCGCGCCGCGCTGCATGGTTAAAGCCGGGCGGCCAGGCGACGCGGTTTCTTCGGGCGGCTCCATTGCTGCTAATCTGTGTTATTAAGTGGTGAACGCTGCGGCGCTGCGTTATAAGAACGGCCCTGTTTGAACGTGAAAAGAGGAGAGCTAAGAGAGCTTGGAATACATTAAGTGTGTTTCCAGGTAAACCTATCAGCTTTCAAAAATTTGAAAGTCGATTTGCAGTAAAATATGAAAAGGATAAAACGTGATACGTTTCTTTCGATCATTGGCAATAATAAACATTTTCATAGACAATGAAATGTAATAAAAACCTTGGTATTGAAATAAAAACGTCATAAGAATACTCCCTTGTATATTCGCACAATTTTTTGAAGTCATTGTAAATGGTGTAAGAAATTCATTATTTTAGAATTTACATTAGGATAAATGTTCGATGCGATTCTTAAAGCTATTTCATTTTTTTTAATTCAGAAAATGACTTGGCACTTGGCATTACGTCTTATATCTTAATCATTCGTTAATGAGATCGTCGCGTGATTCATTGTTTTGCCATACATGTGTAAGCTCTAATTTTATATTCCTTAACAGGGCGTATCGTTAAGAAACCACGGTATGATTGCCCTGCAATATAGAGTTCTACTTGACGAGAGAGAATAATTTAGAAATAATTCACATGAGGTATCACAATATTATCGTCATCGTGATTCTCTCACTGCGAGAATTCAGCTCCGTTCCAAACATTAAGACTTACAAAAACATCTGAGCGAGAAACCCCATTCATAAGAACCAACGCAGCACCACCAGTCATACAAACCACCACGACTAAAACAAATCATCTCCAGGAACGAATCCTTCGGAAACGCAAAATTAAAACCACCATTCCGCTGCCGCCTTTTACCAGCGCGCACCGAACCGCAACGCCCTCTGCGTCGCGTCTCTGCACGCACGCACGCACGCACGCAGTGGGGCCCAGACCTCCTCCAACACCACAACCTGCAACTCCTCGACGAGACGCGGAAGCCGTCGTTTTCGATTCATTTCCGGCGCTCGCCGCGCTTATTTCCTCCTCCGCTCTTCCCGGCCAGAGATGCTTCGATAAACGCAAAACTTTTTATTTCGTTAAAAATGATAATAATTACCTCATTGTCCGCGGCGTAATTTTTCAAAAACCCGCCCGTCTCCGCGCGCGAGACGTCGGGCGCGGGGCGGGTGCCGGCTTTTGTAGCGCGCCGCTCGCGGGGCGGAGAGTGGGTTTAACAAAGCGTTGCTCCTCCGCCGGCGATGGCTTATCTGGAAACGTGCTTTCGAAAATAGAAACGAAATACATTAAATGGGGGGAGGCCGCGTTCCCGATGCTCTCGGCGGAGGAGGAGGGGGGGGGGCGGCGGTCGAGGCGCCAGCCAGGGCCGTATGATGCTGCGCGGACAATGGGTAATTTGGGTGTTTATTGCGGCAGTGTGTATTGTAAGCGAAGGGAGGCGCGGGGTCAGTGCAGGGTCGCGCGACGCAGCAGGAGGGGGAGGAGGAGGAGTTGACGAAGGAGGTGGGGGCGGAGACGGGGAAAGGCGAGCAATGTCCTAGGAGCCTTGTTATCCCGGAGACGTGCAGGCGGCGTGCTAATGTCGAGAAGGCTCCAACTAGAAGACATCTTCACGGTTGTTCAGGGTGAGCAAATGATATGTTGTATGGGACGACGTGTCGTATTGGAGGACGCGATTTCTTTTGGTTCGTTTTCTGCTCGATTGAGCTGTTCCAAGGCACCCTGAAATCCCATTTCCATCTTCTGCCAGTGCAGGTGCTCGGCTAAGGGCGATGGACAAAGGAGCTGTAGTTCGAAAAAAGAAATAAAATGCTAAAAATTTTACAGCTAAATAAGTGTCGGATACCAGTAACCCTATAATAGCAGTTTTTGAGGGGGCACGTGTGTGTATCAGATGTTTGACGGCACGAATGAAACAACTCCATTATTTGATATGTGACAATAAAATTACAATGCACCAATCAAAAAGTCATTACAAAGAAATCTCGTACTAAACTGTACCTTCAGGAGTTAGAAATCTGCACTTCAAAACATGTCATTCGTAAATTTTCAACTGAGAATGAGTGTTCATTCACAAAATCATGCTAATCAAAGAAATCTAAAGTAAAAATCTACACAATTATGCGAGTTGAATTTTTAACGAGTCATGCATAATGATACAGGTACTTAATGATACAGGACGTGCTGATATTAACCATTATTTGAAAACTTGACTGTCTAATGAATGATCATTGCAGGCGCCAATAACGATTTTTGATTCACTAAATTATACGTCACTACTAATTTTTGTGAACAAAACATAATGCTGGAAACGCATGCAACCTGCCATTGCCCGAAGGCATAGCGACATTTTCAAAGAAACTAAATTAGATGCAAAGTTAACTTGTGAATTTCATGCACCAATAACTTATTATAACTCAAAGACACAATGACGTAGCAGACTGATACTATCGTTATAATCAGAGGGAATTTGATCGCAACGTTAGAATATTGTGCACTTACGTAATTTCTTTAATGGCCGAACATATGTTCCTTATTCTGTCAATCAATAAAACAAAACGAGTAGCATAACCAAACCGTTCTTCGAGGTACCATTATAATTAAGGAAACGAGTGGTTATAGCATTAAATCAACATAAAATGCCTCATTATTAACACAGCTCGAAAGGGCCACGTACCTCAAAACTAACGTTCGTCATAGTTTCCTGTCACGTGAGTCTACATCCGGGTCGATATCCTTCATCCATCACTTTGTGATCAAGCTTCTGCAATGAGTGGAACTTGAACACCTTCTGTTCACAACTTCCATCGTGAAATGCTTAGTTCTATATTTTTCAAAACTGCTCCCCGTGGATAATAGTCGCCGGATGCTGAAAAAGCATTGTTTGAAAAGTATACAATGGATGGTCGGGCGCAAGAAGAGCAATGCCTTGATGTGACACCCAACGTTTCAGGGAAAACACGGCCTCAAAAACAAAATAAGGAGGCCACGAGCGGAATTCAATCTCGCAGCGTTAGTTGGCGCGAATAGCAAGGTGGATCCTGGAAATATTATCGTATCGGAACGAAACAGGGGCGTTATAAGAATGACGAACGCGAGCGCATTGTTTCTTCGCTGCTCGGAACTTCTTGCCCGGACCGCTGGACGGCGCTGGGAGCGGAGGCATCCGCAGCAGCACCGGCGACCTTTTTGCGGCGGAGCGGCGGCAGACAAAAAGCCGCGAAGTCGGGCCTTTCTATACCGGAGCAGGCATCGGAGATGTAGGAGATGCGACCCAACAGAAATAGGACGCAGGCACGAGTGTTGATGGCGATGCATTAGAGAGATTACTGGTGTAACTGGTGCTGCATAGGGAAACCAAGGAAAGTAATCACTCCAACTTGAAATAGGAATGGGACTGATTTACACGACACCTATCAATATCTATTCTAAATAGAATACAGCTAAGGTGTGTGTCAAGACAGTGTAATATTGACACTTCACCAATGGAACCGAAATTAATTCATTAGTCCCAAACTGTCTTTGAACCATTTGAATGGATTCAATTGCTAATTACAAACAAATTGTAAAATATATTTTATTTTTCTCCAAAAATATAATTGTTTTTAAATGAGACATAAATAAATAAATATTATTTTTCAAGGCTACATCACCCATAATGATTAGTTAGATAGCAATTGTTTTATAATTAGTAAATACCAGTAAACAATACCGAATTCAAGACCCAAACCACACATCTACTAAATTCTCACCAACACAGCTCATGGTAAGGGAAAAGAAAATGCTGAGAGAGACATTATCAGGGTTTAAAGATGGGATTCGAACGAAGTAGAAGATCCTTTCTTTCTCTTCAGAAGACATTATAAATATAAAGCGTTAAGAAAAAATTAAATATTTACAGAAATACCATTCGAAGAAATTACGAAAATGAGCCAGTCAACAGAACAACAAACCTCTGTGCACATAAGAACCGTTCGGGGAAGTGGTTGACCATTTTGTTAAGTGTATCCGGACAGCCGATTGCACCTCACACATCAAGTCATCAGATCCTGAAAGCCATCGCTTGTTCCTAAAACCGCACAATCCACTCCCACGCCCGTTCTGCCCCTCGCCAGGCGAATGTGCACCGTTTGTCAGGCCGCTGACCGTCGCCCATTGCTCGGGGCGGCCGCGACGAATCGCCCGGCCTGCGTCGCGCGCTTCCGTCCTCCCCCTCGGCCTCGCCCGCGACCGCGCAGCAGCTGGGGCAAGGAATCCCCGCAGTTAAAGTGCTTGCGACAGCAAAACACACGCTGTAAATCCATCCACATGTGAAGAGTGTTGTGATGCTGATAGGAGGGATATCGAAAATACTTCGCAATTTACACCAGTTGTCTTAAGTCAGTGATGGATTCTAGGGAGTTCCACAAAACCATTTTTTATTGTTATTTATTTTATTAAATTGATTCATAAAATTCCCACATGCATTGGGCGCATCACATTCGAAACGAGTATTGAGTTGTGCCCTGAGCGGACTGCGTTTCAAGAAGAAATTCATATTCCAAAAAAGTGTGCATAATATAGATATATATAGTCCTATATATATATATATATAGTATACTACATATTAGATATTATATATATATATATACTATATATATGACGTAACCGGGAAACGGTACTCTCACGACAAATAAAATAATATAAAGGACGGGTACATTCTCGCGAATGGCTTTCAGGGGTCTGACGCTACATTGTGAAGATGTATCGAGGAAACTCTTTTGGGCAATTGAAAGTTTAATGATTGAAACACTATATACATAAATTCTTACAATACGCAGGTGCGCAAGCCTTTTAATAATTCGTGCACGAGGAAGCGCTACCTTGGAGCTCCGATGTCCACCGGCTGGCTGGAGGCGAGCGTGGCCGCCGTGGCAACGGCGGCGCGCGTGTTCGGCAAACTTCGGTCCCCCGAAGTTGTCGGGAAACCGATTTCGGCGGTCGACTCCACGGACCTCCCATGCAATGGCCAACGAGAACTCGCCGGGATCCACCACCCCAGCCAATGCAAGCAGTGTTCACATATACTAACTTGCACAACGCGCATTGGCGTCCCGTCGCAGCTCCGTAACAACTGTTCTTCTCAATCCCACTCAACGTTCGCACGATGCGCCCGGCCTGCTGCATCACACCCGGGCGGACATGGAGAGCGTGTCTGTCGGTCACTCAAGACGTCCACTGATTAATGTCTTGTCAGCTATGGGGGGGAAGCGGGCGGCAGCGGAGAGAGCGAGTGGGGTTGGGTGCGGCGAGGGAGGAGAGGAGGAGGCGCGGGTGGGCCGGGGCGGGAACTGGTGGGCGGGCAGGCCGGTGGGAGAGGGTGTGGAGAGGTGTCCGGGCGGGGGCGGGGAGCACGGAATGTGTGACAGGGCGAGGAGAGTGGCGAGAGAGGGGTGCCGCCCGCGCGGGACGGCTGCGAGGCGGTGCGCGAGAGATCTTGTCCTCTCTTTCCCATTGGGGCGGGGGTTGGGGTCCGTCGCGGCGCTGGGCAGACGGCGGCCTGGGCGCGGGGGGGGGGCGGGTGGCGGGCGCATGCCCGGGGCTTCTTTGCGTTCCCTTGCCGTGGTCGCACTCCGTTTCTCCTGATCATCATAACTTTATCGGATTTTAGCACCATGGCTAATCTCCCACTTTAAGGCGGCTACAATGGCGAGTTCCACACTGTTATAATATTGACTGACAAACGTTGCGTTGGGGCAGGACAGCCCAGGTCCGTGTTGCGCTCGCGGGCTTCTCCCGCGGATACTCTTCCCACCGCGCGCTCGCGGCGCTCCCGTGCCGTTGACTGCCCCAAGCCGCTGCGACTCGCCTCGCCCGGTCTCCCCCGGTTCGGACCGTTGGTGGCAGTTCGTCAGCGGCGGCGGGCGCGGCGTTACGTCACGGCGTGATGCGATTTAGTGCTTCTGGTTTAATTACGATTAGTAATCAGTTTCGCTGGTTTATCATGCGGGAAATCGTTCTTCGTGTTCCAGTATATATTATTATCATATAATAGATAGGTATATATATAATAATAGGTATAGTAGTGAGTATATAGTAGTATAATTATTAATTTATGTGTGGTGTGTGTGTGTGTGTGTTTATAAGAGGAGTGGCTCTAAATGAAATTGAGCCTATCCATATCAAAAATAGTTTTTGGACCCATGTCTCCCTCGAAGAGCCAATCGTTATAGTAAAACTTTGCTAAAATTAAAACTTATCTCGTCAGAGGAGATAATATTTAACAATGGTATAAATTGTTTCAATTCGACCACACCTATTAACTCTAACACAGACATATGCAGATCCTGAAATTGTTCGTACATTAATCATGAGCTTATACTGTGTGAAGTATTGTATGACCTTATGCGCTTTACTTATGGAAACACTGACAGAGTACTTGAGAATGAAGTCTTTAATCAACCTATTTCAATAATCCAGATATCCTTAGTTTCATTCAATGCATATACTTCGGGTTATTCAAGTACTATCGTTGGGCATTTTGTTAGTATTCATGAGGACACTACGAGTATTACATCTAGTTTCGGGCAAATTTGGATCTAGGAGAAATAATGTGGAACTGAGCGGAAACAAAATTGCTATAACGCATCCAATTTGAAATTTGAACCCCTGTCACATTTATTGATTACTTTTTACACTGCCACGGTACCAATCGCCAATATGAGAGTAGGGACGCGAAGTAAATGGGAACCAAGTAGAACAAAAAGTTCAGTAAACATGCAATGTGATGGTGCTGACATGAACCTCCATCAAGCCTATTTTTTTCGTCTTCCCTTCCTTTAATCCTCCAAGGCGATCCCCAACGACAACAGATGCATGACGCCCCAGCACGAACGCATCCTTCTCCTCCTTCCTGGCGCGCAGCGTGGGCGGGAGGCGGGCTTAAACAAACACGGAGCGTGATAGGGCGGCGCCTCCGCCGTCTGTCTCGTTCGCCCGAACGTCGGCGCCGGGGCTTCGCGGGAAGGCGGACGGGCAATTTGGCGCCAACAGATTTCAGCACCTGTTGCCTCCGCGCTCGCGGCGCCCGCGGCCGTGCGCCCGGGGCGCGAGACTCGACGCGCCGCCGCCGCCACACGCAGCCGCCAGCTGGCGGAGAAACCCACTTAACGGAAATTTGGACAATTTGAGAAGGGGGCTGTTGGCGGACGGTTGCTGTTGCAGCAGCAGCAGGGGATCTTCAGACGTGTTCCGCTTTTAGTCATTACAGTGGGTCATTGGGTGTTTACACTGCTTGATCACGTTTTCTCTTCGGGGATTTTCTTTTTTCTTTAAGAGTTTTTTTTTCTTCTCGGTGTGGGAGAAGAAAAAAAGTACGACAAGAATTCGTATCCATCAGAGGGAGGTGAAAACGATTTCACCTGATACGGACAGGAATAACATTGGAAAGATACATTATGTAGCATTGAGTCTTTATTAAAACACATATAATTCACAAATATTTGTATAAAAAGTATAGTTTCTCAAATATTGAAAGTACAATACAGTTTTAGCAATGATAAAAGTGATAACCACTAGAATAAGCTTGAGGTACTTAAACACGAAAAACATGAACAAGAAGAAACAACGAAACAAAGTATGAGGGTTATCAAATTACAAGAAACATGTTGCCACATCACCTTTATCATAAAAACTACAGCGTTTGTGCTACTGAAATCATCTCTAAAAACAACATCATAGCGGACATTCAGGTTATCACGTGAATCGTGGCCACAAGAAAATACGATTAGTAATTCAAACACACCAAACAAAAACAAATGCTACTAATTGCGTGCCAGGGCAGAATACATCAAGCTTCATTTCGTGTTCGGCCCGCCTCAACTGCACAAACACACTCACGCGCAAAGAAAACACGGGCAGGACTTCTCCCGCACCTGGGCACCTCCGCGCCTCAGCGACCCATACGGCGCGGCGTCGAGACCCGTCTCTACTCGTCGCAGCCTCTCACGGCGAGCGCCCGAGGTGCCTGTCAGAGGGCGGGCGGATCACGGCGCCCACTTCACCGCGCCCCCGCCACCCTCCCGCGCCTCGCGGCCACCCTGCGCGCCCGCACGCAACGGACGCGGCACGCGGCGAGCGCGCCTCGCCGCCCGGAGACGGACGGCGGGCACCTGAGAAAATACGCGCCTCGAGAGCGCCCGCTCGTCTCCGCTTCATCCCGCCTCGCCTCGCCCCGCCCCGCCGCGCCCCGGTCGCTCCGCGCCGCGCACAATGCTCCGAGCGTAAAACCAACACGCGCCGCGGCGCTGCGCGTCACTCCGACGCGCCCCGCGTGGCTCAGCCGCGCACAGTGGGGTGCAATCGTTAAAACGGCGGCTTCTAACGCAACGGTAGCGCACCACAAAGATAACTAATTCTATTTGAACACCAACTCTGCTCTCAAAATCATAATACAATGGAATTCCTCCTAGCCTCCCATTAGCTCTAGAGCTAATAGGACTAGCAGCCGCGTCAATTTTCATTTCATTTTAAAGTGTCATTTGCATTTCTAATATTAGCATTTTCTCCAACATGGTTCATTTTTTACGAAATTCTAGGAAACAATTATTATTATTATTATTATTATTATTATTATTATTATTATTATTATTATTATTATTATTAATAATAATAATAATATTTCAGTAATTGTCAAAAAATGTATCATGGTCTTTAAATGTGAAACTTTTATTCCTTTTTTTGGAAGACAATTATATCTCTTTTCACAAACTTATTAAAGTCACAAAACTTACGATCCCCGGAGTTAGAAAACCACTGCAAATAATTGTGCAGAAAACGATGATAAAATTAAAATATTACGCACCAATTGATAACGTCTACTCACTGTCATATTGCACATTTTATTTCGATGGATGGTTATCTCCTGATTTCTCAAAGCACAGTTTTCCTATTAATCAACAATATTATTTACCTGACCGTTCACCGCGTAGTACTTAAAAAGAAAAATCGCGTGAAACGTCCGTGCCATCTGCCCCACTGTGCGCTGCGTACACGCACGTCACGCCGCGTCGCCCGAACGTCTGCGCTGCATCGCGCCCTACCCCCGAGCCACGCACCGTGTCCACAATGCGTTCTTTCAGCCGCGGGCGGGCGGGCGCACGCACACGCGCACGAGCCAGCGACGGAAATCACTCACGTCTCAATTATATTACAAATGTATGTAAAACCGCCGGCGCGCGACAATGGGCGGCGAGCGCGAGCGGGAGGGAAAAAGAGAGTCGCGCCTCTCGGCACCACAAAGAGCGCCGTTTTCACCGTTAAGTACCACTAGCTCACGGACTGTCGCTTCAATCGGAATGTAAAATATTGTTCGAGGTACTAAGAGGACGTAAATGGTTCTGAAAGGTGGTCGATATTTCATTTTCGGGGAGTCTTTCGCTGGTTTAGTTACGGTGACGGGTAATGTGTGCTCTCCAACAAAGTCACTAATGCTGGTAATAAAAAGCTCAAAAAATTCCAATAAAGTCTTTTTGTGGCACGTTTGTCACTTATTCTCAGTGAAATATACTTCTTCAATACGGACGTTTGGACGTCTGAAAGAATTCTTCAGAAGGGAATACTAAATTGTCCGACTTCATTTATTATTTGAAAATACATCTGAGAACGACAACTCTTACTCAGCTTTATCATATATGCTAAATACTGCCCTACATAATCTTGAACTATAGAACCCAAAAGTAAGATATTTCTCTACTATACTATCTTTCGGTCCATCGTAGTACAGGGATTAAAAACATCGGAGAGGAAATTTTCGGCAATACTGTATAGCAATATCTTCCTTTTTTCATTTCTTTAAAAACATTTTACCCTTTTCAAGGTTCACGACCTTGCTGTAGTATCCCCTCAACGGCTAAAAACAGCAGCACTGACAAAGTAAACTTTTATTATGGTTTGCCTCAGTGGCATGCTGTCTTCACCTGCGGTTGCATCCTGCCCTTACGTACAGGTAGCCGCATCGTCAAAAGACACTTTCGCTCGCCCACAAGCGGACTTTGACCCGGAGACCAGGATATCGCCCATAAATTCTACGGAAGGGCGGACACTCATTTTCCAGAGGCCAGTGACTCCTCGATTCCGACTAAACGCCCAGCGCTACAACAGGGCCCGTCCTATTGAGGGAGAGCACGGAACGAAAACACTGAAACCCACTCGGTGGGCGCGGGGGCGGAGGCGACGCTCAGGGTGCGGGCAACGACCCGCGCGCGCCGACTTCCATTCTCGCATACACTGAAAATGTTCTTCCACCGCGCGAGAGAGAGCTCGCTTTGGGGGTGGGGGGGCAGACGTCCTCCCCCCCCCCGTCCACACGCTTCAACAGCGGGCTGCTCTTGCGTCTCGCTCGCTGTACATCACTCAGTCAACAAAGCCAGGAGTTGTCGGGCGAGTCGCCAGACATCTGTACAGAGCCCGCGGAGAATGCTTCACGAACGCGACGCCGTGGCGGAGGGGGAGGGGGAGGGGAGGAGGCAAAGTGCCCACAACACGGCAATTCAAACGTTCACTCGTGGGTCGAAGTGACGCCAATGTCATCGGCGCTTGCGCTGGCGGACGTCAGCGCTCACGAACACACGCCCCTCATTCACGCGCCGGCCCCAAGACGGTACGAGAATCAACACGAGACGCCTACGACAACACCGCGCACGGAATGAGTGCGGCTAGGGACAATGTGAAGAGCAAAGGGGGCGCCCGACTGAGGTCTACACTAAGTACGAGATTGTGGTATTCAATGAAGACTGGGCTTGGAAGAAAGTAATAACAATCTATACTTGTGGCCGTGATCCCGCTTTTATCACCATTCTCTTCACTAACGAATGAACCCCTTTAAGTGAATGATGCTACGAAAACATGTTTGCTTCATTTGTTGCATCAGACAGAATGTCACGATTTGATGTCAAATACAAACGAAGCTACCCATAAAAGGGAAACATTTCAGTTATGTTTACGTCACATTGGCGAAATTTCACTCTCAATCGCCATAGCGGCGTCTTTGTTGCAATTCGGTTCCAATTTACACTACTTTTCTTCTCATGTGGACTGACAAAGGAGATAACAAGGCCTGAAAATTCACTTAAATTCTCGACACTTGCGACCGAGTCAATAACGAAGACTGTGCGCTTACACTAGAAACAGCTTGCCTTGCAAGTACTTACAAAATACACAAATATGAATGCAGAAATATAATGGTAACTGCAAATGTGTTTTAATTTTCGGCTATGTGAATTCATGACAATGTCATCAGGTTTCCATTCTGCCGTTACTTCATGTTTTTATTGATTTAAAAAAAATAGTTTTATTTTTTTGTGGCAAGCGAAATGAAAGTTGACCAACTGCGGCGAATTACGTACACGTTGCATGCGATATATTACCATTAACGATTCTAATATTTAGATTCATCATTTAATCGTATGTTTACAATATGCTTACACATTTACCATTTGCATGGACGTATTAGCATTTTACGTGTTAACATAATTCTAACTAACAATTCAGGATAAATTAACAATTTATGGAGGTGATCATTCCATAATACTCTTTCACCTTGCTCAACATTTTAAACTTTGATTCGAAAGTAACGATTTGATGAATTAATTACAGTAAACGAATTTTGAATCAAGAAATCTCGCGTTTGCTCCATCTATTATCTAAAACTTTTCTGCGTTCATTAAGTACTGGAAACATTCTTGAGCACTACTATTTTCCCTACATTCACTTTCCGGAGGCATTCCAATTCAAACAAATTCGCGAGATAGAAGTTATTAATAATGACAAGTCGCACTTATTGTGCATTTAGTTTTCATCTGCAAATATAGTTATGAATTTTGTTCGTTTGTTGCAGCTTATTAGTAGGTGATAACACTCATATTGTCTTTCACATTCGAAGCATATGCACACTCATGGATGCACTATGACATGTCAGATTGATGCTGACATGTCACATAGAAGTTATGGCACGTACCTACAAAAGCACATTAACTTCCCTCAGATTTTGTCTTCAGTAACATACGTATCGTTCCACCGGCGCCAGTCGCGGGTCGGATCCGCGAGAGGAGAAGTGGCGTCTCTCGTGAGCGGGGCTGGGCCGAGCGACGCCCGCCCGGGGTCAGAGGGTGGAAACAGAAGCCGCGGAGCTCCCAAGCTTATCTCCCGCGCGAAATGACGCGCGCCCACGCGGCAGGCGCTCCGTCGCACCCGGGGAGCACGACCTCTTCCTCCGCCCACGCCCTTCGCCTCCGGGAATGCCAGACGCCCGGCGCACGGGGCGCAGGGAATTATCCGCTCTTCGAGACTAGTGTGACTGACTAAATGAATGCTCTTCGCAAGTACACGTTCTACGCCTCGTGACGTTCAGTGATCAACTGATTCAATGGGATAGGTCAATGCAGTTCATTAAGGGAATTAGAAAGGCATCGATGGAGTCAATTCCTTGTAAACAATAACAACAAATTATAGTTTTGTACGGCTTTTCAATTAACTATTTCACACCTACGAAATATATACGAGTTTATTCTGTAAAAAAACCAAATGACTGAAAGACATGATTCAAACTGAGTCTTTCATACATTTGGTTTAGAAATATTTTTTTCTCCTACTTCTGAGATTTTGTAAGTTTGTTTGTCAGGTGAGTGAACATCACAGAACTTCCATGTCAAGACACAATTCATTTCGACGCATGAGTACTGAAAATGATGGCAGAGTCCATTGTGGAACGAGTAAAACGTCTTTACAGTATTATTTGTTCAGTAATAGCAGAGAAAGGTTCTCATCCATATATTACAAGAAAACCTCCTTCATTTGCAATAATGTTTCCCGAACAATAATATTGTGATCATACACTTCACGGCGCAGTGTCACAAACCTTTAAAAGTAATATATTCTCAAGACAAGTGACATAAATTCTCTAGACAGGCATGACAACACTCTTTTAATATGAATCAGAGGATGTGTAGGAGGATTTAAAAAAATAGCAAACACAATTACAATGAAGAAAGATATCAGAAATTTACCATGGCTTTCAAAACTCTTCCACGCCATTAGAAACACACAACTCATCGCGCCTGAATCGCACAAAACGAATTCGTAAAATCAACTACTACGCATTTTTTCGTACGGTCTGTCAGTCCATTTAGTAACAAACTTTGATATTATATCCAAATACCTCTTGAGCATAATAATTTGGCGATTTTTTGAAAAAATCCATGATACTAATATTCCCATAAACAACAAATCTACATTCCATGAAGAGGGTGAAACCCTGTCAAACCACAGCCAAGAAGTCACCTCACATATCCTTGTCCCAGTTCCTGATCAACATTGCCCCCGGTCAGAATTCTCACCACATTCCACCGACCTCGCCCTTCCCAGTTGGCCTCCGCTGCGCGGCGATACGAATTACTCGACGAAACGGTGCGGCGGCGCAGGGCGGGCGGAGGCAGTACATCACCGACGCAAGGGGCGGGGAGGCATCGCGGTAAGCGGGCGGGGCGTCGGGCCGTCACGCGGCGCGGCGCGCGCGAGCGGGCCGGCGTGTCTGCGGTCCTCGGGTCCCCCCACCGTCGCCGTCGCTTCCACAGCTTCGGGGGGCGCCCCCGCTGGGAGCCGTTCCGCCGCCGCCGCCGCCACCACTGCCATCGCCACCCTCACCGCGTCCGCCAACACCAATGCCATTGCCAGGACCACCTCCCCCGCCCACACCTTCGCCACCTCCGTGAGTACCATTGCCACTGCCACTGCCACTGCCTTCACCTCCGCCTCCCCCGTTACTGCCACTGCCACAGGCGCGACCACCGTCTCCACCATCGCCACCGCCACCTCCACCCCCGCCGCCGCCGGTGCGGGCCGCCCGCGTGTGATGGATCGGGCCGCGCCGCGGGACCCCGCACTCGCGCCGCCAGATCCGATCTGGCCCGGCCGTGGCCGGCTGGGGCTGGGAGGACTGCGGCGGTGGCAGGCCGGCCGCCAGCGCGCGGAGCGTTGAACCCGCTCGCCGGGGCGCCGCCCAGCAGCCCTCCCAACCCACAAAAGCTTGAGCCTGCGCTGCCGAATAGAATGGAAAGGACGATTCCGACTACCTCACTGTACAATTCCTTCCCTTCTCCGAGCACGTTCCGAACACATCTTACGATTGAAGTTACGTTGTTTTAACCATACCTCGCCTTTTTCGAGCATATCCTGCAGCATATCCATATCTTTTTCGAGCATATCCATTCAGTTTTAGGTCCTAACAACACTTTTTTACCATCTGAAAGCGAAAATTGTATGAAATACATAAATTTGATTTCTTGGCGTTTTGGATAGTCAAGACTCCAAACTCTGAACTCTCACGCATTTTGAGAGAGAAAATGTTTTTGTCCATTTGTATGCAAGCTGTTTCATTATTTCATGTGTTACATTACAATTTTCACCAAACGATTAAGCACCTGATATTACATTCACATTGATTTCAAAAAAATCAGTAGCACTTTGATGTGAATTACTTACACTTCTTCACATGGAATACGAGTCACGATAGAACTTCACCAATACGTATTCAATAAGAACCAATTCTCACCAGGAAATTTTAAAATCTTTCTAATAGTACTATTCCTAGACACTATTTTGTATACTAAGCTTATTAAATGATAATAAATTGGGAATATTCCTAGTTGACAATATACAATATAATTAGATTTCTGTGTAATTAGCATTTTGAAAATCACTGTTTTCTTCTGTTATAGAATTTTTTTCTTTTGAACACGCCCCATGTGGTTTTCTAGAGAACATTCTGTAGCCTTCACGAACAAAAATGTTCTCAGACAAGCTTAGGGCTCCGTAACTGGACCTCTAACCCGGGAAGCGTCCGGGAACTGTCACCTTCCGCGGAGCAAATAACTCGCACATGGCAGCGGCGGCGTGTGCTCGCGGTGTAATGTTCGCAGCATCTCGTTGTAGAAATGTGCGGCCGGGACGGGCCCGCACCTCCCCCTTCCCTACGCGCACGATTGCGGGAGTCACCTTCCAAGACGAACGCGGGTCAAGTGCTCTCTCGCGCCCGGCACGAGGAGGCCGCTGGGGGACAGGAGACGCTACACGCCCGCTGTCCGCGCAGCTACCGTGTTGTGCTTGGCGGTGACACTTGAGAACGTACCGACCATGACAGCGTGCCGTTGAAATAATAGCAGATAATGCCAGACAGGCTTCCTTGAACAGCTTCTAGGGAACTCGCTTTTCCACCCACGTACGTGTTCACTCGACTGTCTACGAAAGAGATTTGTTATAGCACGGTTTTGAAGAAAACGAACTAGGATATAATTTGTTTAATGACGGTCTCAATTCATCCAGATCCATGGTTGAATGAATTATTTTCAAGCTAAGCGAAACATAAACGGATTTTGAAAATTCCTGTAAGAATAATTTACTTTCATCATTATGAACCATTCAAATCAATAATTTCTCCTTCGAAACCTAGAGAATCTCAAATGCATTGAGTTAAGAACTAATTTACAACTTTGAAGAATCTGTTAACTTGCGAAATGCCCGAAAGTCAATTTTCGCACTTATCATGAAGAAGGCCTATATTATAGACCCTGAAAGTTGCACAGGAATCATGGAATTGATTCACATAACACATTTTCGATACAACGTCTTAAGTGTACATGACAGAAAAAAAATTGACACTCAATATACTGCAATTATATAACTAGTTTTGTTGATTAAGCACTGTAAATGTATTTGAGGCAGAATGCAATTAATGACATGTTCTTTGGTGTGATATGTTTCAAATATCAACCATTACATAGCAAAGTGCTTAGAAATGTATAATAGTGAATAGTGTTTACGAAACTTCGAAAATTGTAAACAAGTTTTTCCACTTGTAAACCTGCCTAAAATGACATAAATCATCGCAATCAACATCACATTCTTGTATGTTTCTTTATTCACGAATCAAATTCGATTGCAATGCATTGTAGGTTAAGGTACTTTCATAATTATTCTTGTTTCTTTTCTTCGAAAAAAAGTATGACATTTTTCGCCTTTAATTATTATTGTACATTGCTTGTATATGTGATGGTAAATAGTTCACATATTCTGCAATTTGATTTTAATTGAAATAATGTACGTAAATGGAATAATTTAGTATGTCGAAGCAAATTAAATAAACGCAACTCTTCTTAATCCAACGATATCAAAATTCACCGAGAAATAATGTAAGAATACGGCCCTAATGAACGGCAAAGCATAAGTCAATACTTTCTTCGGTATGATGTCGACATGCATTATTCGTCTTTGATGGAGCGGGGTGAACAACAAAAGTCGCTATGCAGCAATGAAAGCTCATTTTGTTACAATCTGCATTCCCCAAGTCATTCGCCTTTTCATACACATCTATATGAGCATCACGTCTGGAGTGGGACATTCAGTGTTTTGCTTCTTCATGCAACGACAGTGACGTTGAATTAACTAACATAATTCGACTCGTGATCACGGCCTTTGTCCTTTTCAAACTTGAGGTTAAACTATGAACATGCAGCTTCCTCGCTTAGCGGGACAATAATAAATCTATAAATGATATTACCTTCACAAGAAATAAAATTCAAAAATACTTCATACTTACCGAATAAAATTGTATATTTCACGAAGTTTTAACTGACTTAAGGAAAATGGGAATGGGGAAGGAACATGCGGGAATTTACAATACCATCGCTTATTTACTTATGAAACTTTTATTTTCACAAAATCTTACACATCTTGACATAAATGAAAAGAGCCAAACAACAATTATTCTTGTTCGACACATCCCTTGTAACGCCTCGATAACGCCTTGCCGAAGGCAAACAAGAAGTTTGGACTGACTTTAGGAAAATTACAAAGGAAAAGAGACATGTGAGATTTTACAATACCATCATTTATTTACTTCTGAATAGTTTACTTCCAGAAAATCTTACACATCCTGACATAAATAGGAAGAGTCACAGAATAATCGTCCTTTTCCGTTTCATCCCCAGACCAACACCTTGCCAAAGGCGGCCATGTCATTCCCTTCTTCCATATCCCAACGCCCCCTGTCGTAGCAGCCACGGCAGCAGCTGAGTAGATTCCAGAGAGGCGCGTCCCAATGAATAGCACTGAATGTTTGCTTTGCGAGCCGCGCGCGGCGAACAATCGCGGCCTGTGGCGACGCCGCGCCGGGAGAGAGACAGCGTGTTTGCACTGATGCGCGCGAGTAGCCGGACACGACCCGACCCGATCCGATCCGCGACGCAAGGCAAGGCGACGCGTTCGGTGAATAATAGCTAGAGCTGGCATGTTTGCTCGCGGCGCGGCGGCATCTCCTGTGCACTGCCAGCCGCGGGGCGGAGGAAGGAACTGCTTCTCGGGAGAAAAGCAGAAGGAAAAGAGATTCTTGTCCCCGAGAGGAGGGAATGCGCCAGAGGCTCAACTGAACTGCTTCAATTCGTTCTACAACCGTCGCCTTTCGGCTCACCCCCCTACATATCGAGAGAACCAGATTTGGACTTAACAGAAGTACGAATACCGTATGTCGTTTCCTTTCGTTGTAAGAATATCAACATCAAATTAGTGAGTGAATTTGTGAACACAATTTTTCGATTATATATTCCCTCACATAAAGTTCATTCTCAATGAACTTGGCTTTAAAATAAAATAAAATGTATCCAATTGTGACATTTTACATTAAATAAAGTTGATACCTGAAGTTTCTTCGTCACACAAATCAAGCTGTAGATTTACTGTGCTTACGTTACAACAAAATTCCACAAGTAGTACATGCGTAAAGAAACAATAAGAAGAAAACATTCATCTTTGCCTCTAGAACACCTCTGTCAAAAAGTATAGTTAGAGAAAAGCAAATTATTATTATTATTATTATTATTATTATTATTATTATTATTATTATTATTATCATTATTAATATCATTATTAATATCATTATCATTTTATTGCGCCCCCTATTGCATGCAATGAATTTCGCTCCCCGTACCTATGATAACCGTCGTTCTCTGGGGTTATAGCTCTAATTGCGGGAGCGTTCAAAGCGGTAAAACAACAGCTTTTTAGCTTCCGTTTCGTGACCGCCACAGCCACCCTCGCCTCGCAGTGTGCGGACTGCACCGCCTCCGCCGTCTCCCACCGAACACCACATCGTCACTATAGGTGTTTCGCCCTGGCCACGGCCCATCGCCCACCGCCCACTGCCCATCGCCACGGCCACGGCCGTCAACATGTTTGCCACCGCACGTTCCTACTCCCACTACTGGCATAACCACCTCTCTTGTCGCGCTATCACTTCCCCTGTGCCACTCCCACGTCTCCACAGCCGTCGCCACAGAGCCGCCATCGCCATTACCAGTCACCTCCACCTGCTCGCCCCGGGTGACCCCCTGAGCCCGGCGTGGCCTCTTCCTGCCGGGCCGCGACCGAGCGCGCGCGGGGCATTCACGCCGCGGGGCGAACAGCGCGGGCCTTATGTGTTTTATGCCGTGGCGGCGGGGCGGCAAGCGGCGTGTATTTGCTCCTTGCCGCAAGGATCAATGAGCTGCCTATTCGCTATATGGACGTGGTAGCGCACTAAGCGTTCCGATGGGACCGATGCACAAGTGCAATCTGATGGATGTTTACCTCTTAGTGGACGGACATACATGACGTCATCGATCGCTGAGCTATTTCTATGCCTTTCCTACTTATTGGTACGGTATGTCATATCTCTTTTAGCAGTGATTTGCAGCTCATGATACTAATAAACAAATATTAAGTCACTATTGTAAGGTCAACCCACGATACAGCTGCATATTTGTACAACTGCGATCTTCTTAAACCATGATTGTGTGTATATTATTGTGTGTATTCTATTTACTATATCGTGCCAATGTACCACAGACGTATCGTAAACATATATTCGGGAAATAAGGCATCCCGGAGGATTGATGACTAAGCCTCGAGTTCTCTGTATCAAGACGTCCGTGGTAGAACACATTCCAAACTATATACGCGCCTCAAGATGAAGAAATGACCTTTGATGGATGTTTATTTTCTCGCAGACGTTGCAGGGCTGCACTGTATTACATCATCGAGAACATGTCTATTCGCCAACTTCTTATGAATAGGACTCACGGAAATTCCAGGGATACTGGATCTGAGGTCGTGCGGATGACATGCGACAACAGAAACATTTTGCTTGTTCTGTTAACAAAAATGTATTCCTTATTTTTCGCTTGTAACATGTTTGGGAAGCTAAAGGGGATCATAGTCTCGGTCTAATACTGAGTATGAAGCTGAAATGTTTTCCATTATTGACAGAGTGTACGTATGATACATTTCGTCAGAATATTAAATATTATAACATTTTATTAGAAGACACTAAGCTAATATTCTTCGGAAATGTGGCATTTGAAATTGAACTATTTATATATTTATAGTCAGGAATGCTTTAATAAAAATAAATAAGTTTATAAATTATTTATATCTAATTTTCTAGACAAATATGCCCTTTACTCCTTAGTGTTTAAAATTATAAGTACATGACGGATCATAGGTTCGTTACAGATGTTGTATTCAAAGTAGAAAATGATGCCAAAGAATTCACATCGCCATCGTTTGCGAAAAGACTTGTTGCGTCTGGAGCTAAGGTCTATAAAAAAATCAGGAAGGCCGATTAAAATCACATTTGTTACAGTCGTTGCAGTAATTTTTTTTTAATCAAGCTCACACTAATACCTTCAATTCGCACTACGGTGTAGCAGTAAAAATTTCGAAAAACTTTGAATTCAACTTCTGTAATTGTCTTTTTAATTATTAAACAAAAGAAAAACCGCAATAATGTGCCGAATATTGGAAAGTAAAGGGGTCAAATATACACGCCACTCGCCAATTAATTTAACTTTTGGCAAATGGCCTTTGTTAACATCGTGTGTCTACACTGCATTTAAAAATTAAAATGATGTGGTCAAACATTAACATTTTAAAAAAACAAGCTGATAACCGGTACAAGGGCCCGACATCGTTGAAATCCCCATGCCCTATGCTCCCGCGGCGCAGATTGCGACACCGCTGGGCAGTGACCGCTGCGATGGCCCGCCTCCTCTCCCTTCCCTTCCGCCCTAATGTGTGTTTTAATAAGTCCCCGGCGTATTAGCGTGCCTCGGGGCCCGTGAAGGCTGCAGCCGCAATTTTCGCTGAAAATTTCACAGCGCGCCCTGTGGTTTAGATGAGCGTTCGAGATGCGCAGATACGTCGTTACGAGGGCGAGGGCCGTCGCTGTGGCTGCCTCTTGTGCCGGGTGGTGGGGGTGGTGGTGGTGGCTGAGGCGATATTGGTGCCGGCGATGGTTGTGGAGGTAACGGCGGAATGATGATGAAGACAGGAGTAGAATTTCCCCCTCCCAGCACAAACGCCATTTTGTTCTTTATTCCCCGACGGCTCCCTTTCCAGCTCATTACAATGCGCAGGAAAGGACGAAAGGCTCTAGATGGAGAAAAATAAAACGCGGTGTTTATTTCGTTTGTTGCTAGATATGGCTTAAATGTCCGACACTCCACATAAAAGGACCATTACATATGTGTGCCATTTGTTGCTTTCATTGTATGATATTAGAGCACATGATTAGTCGGTAAATGTATACACAGATAATCGGAATAATTCTGTTACACTATGGCATTTGGTACACGGTGTTTCAAAACTCCAATCAGGTACTTTTCAGAATCTTCTCTTCTAATTAAGAAAAACACATAATTTTACTTAATATTATTTTTGAATTTCTATTCGATTGTTTCAATATTTTTTTCTATTTATTAACTTCTTTCATTCATAATAGACGAAGAATACAAGACTGTGTCAGAAAATACTGCGTCTAGGGGAAAAGCTCTCCGCCAAATTTTTAGACTGACAAACTACGAGGCTTTCATAAAGATATAGACAGTAAACTGTTCCTAAAAAATTAAGTATTTAATCCGCTGGCCACATGCCAGGTCGTGAAGCTTCGGGCTGCAATTTGCCTGCAAGCAGCGTCCACAGAATGCTCAACAATCGAACGAAGAAAAAAGTTACAATCGCCCTTCCGAAATTGGTTCTTTAGACGTTATCATCTCAATCGTCAACCTTCTGGACAACGCATATAGAATGAATCAAAATGCAACCGATTCACAATACGTAGTACATAGTACTATAATGCGACAGCGCAGGCGATGCGTCGTATGCAATCAACAGTTAATACGCAATAACATAACCTTAAAGACGGCATTGAAACATGATTACGGAATGGACATGCATTCAAGCAGCGCTCGCAGTTGAAGCGTCGATTCGCGATGAGACGACACGCCCTCCGGTGGCTGCTGCACTACGCACATCGCCCGCAAACACCCTCTTCGCCATCGTCCCCGCCCCCACCGCCGCTGGAACCCACGGAGCACCGACCAACGCGCCCTGGTGTTTATTTTGCAGCGGCGCGGTGTTTATTTCGACATTAATTTAGCGGCGGATCGTAAAAGCCGTTTTTGCGCTGTGGCGTTCATTCCCGCCGTGAAGCAATTCATGCGTCGTCGCCCATTCCAGCCGCCAGTCCGGCATGCTAGCATATGTGCGGTTGTGGGAGGGGGTAACCCGTCTCTGAATGTCTTCAGGTACAAGTGACACTCACTATCTGTGGCGATATACTAGTCGATTTCCTAATAATTTATGGTGGAGTACCAGTAAAATACATAGGTATGTTAAATAAAATGCGAAAACGCTAAAATTATGTACAAGGAAAGTTTACAAAAACAAATTTGCGTTAGATGAGATTATAATGTGCGAAACCGCCCTTACAATAAAAATGGGTATTAAAATAGCAAAATTTCGCTTTTATTTTGGTTTTGTTTTTTACACATTAATAATTTTGAAACAACTAAATAACTGTTAAATTTTCCTTACAGTACGTCGCAACAAATAAAGACCATCCATTATCGTTAAGAATGTATACACGATAATACAATTTTAATACACGGAAATAATATTCTTTGTAATATTAGTGTTCACTAGCTCATAGTATTTTCACGTTCTTTCACTCCGAAGAAAAAGTACCCTGCAAATGCACCTGTTCGAATAGTACATACGCTAGTACATATATATAAAAAATAACACTAGTTTTTTGACTTTTTAAAAATCTGCTTACTGTTTAAGAAAATTACTATTTCTAACAAAATAACCAAGAACAACACACAAAAGTAAAAGTAAAAAAAAAAGAAGAAGAAAAAATGATTCAGAGATAGTTTGTATTTGCCAACAACAGGCTGACCCAAAAGAACGTGAAATACGGCGCCTCCTCCTATTTCCGCCCACCAAGTGCCCTCAGCTTAGCAAAAGCGACGTTCAATTACAAAACAATTTCCTAAAACCCACCAAAAACACTTTTCCTGGGAGAAAAACAAAAAAATTTCGCTGCCGGCGCCCATGGGAACTCCGGATGGCGGGGGCACCCTCCTCAGTGCGGCTTGACCCTCCGCTTGGCCCTTCAGAGGGTAGAATATTTCCCCGGGTCCTCCTCCCTCGCTCCTCGCTCACCGTCGCCGCTCCAACAAACCGCCGCGTCACACGGTGTAACCAAATGTCAAAAATACGGTCAAAACTCCAAAAAGTATTTTTTTTCACTTCCTACCATGAGAGATGACTATTATTAAAGGTTATTCAGTAAAAAACTGTTTCATTACCACAATTTGTAAATAAACTTACTTTCTCCTGTGATGCTACAAGAGCGAATAAGTTAAGTTTGCTCTAATCAACGAATGGCAGTTACGCCTATATCATGGAAGTACTTTCGTACTTCTCACAACTGATAATCAACTATCCCAAACAAGCAGTTCAGATAATATTTAATGGGAAAGGAAGACTTTTTAATAACTTAAAAAGTATTTTTAGTGAATTTGTTTACGTGGTGCTATTTTGCCTTTTTGAAGAATTTGTAATTTCAAATCGGAAGCAACGCTTAATATATGTTTTTAAATAAGTAAATTGTTAATGTTATCAAATGAATTTATAAATAACGTTTTATTTCAAAGGATCGTTATTTTGAAATGTTTTAATTCAAGTCATTCTCAACGATCAGCTCTGGTTCCTCTCTGGAGCTGCAACAAACTTACATTTTTGGGTTTGTGACCAGGTTCCCGCCATGAAGTCACACCGTGCCTCGTCCCTCACCGCCACCCCGCATCACATGGGCCTGGCGGGCGTGCACGTGCAGAGGGGGGTGGCGAGCGGGCGGGCGGCATCCCTTGAAGGGCCGGAAGGCCCGGCCAGAGGGTGGGGGCGAGGGTGCGGGGGCGCCGCTACCTGCAGAGGGCGAAGGGCGCGTCAGCCCCCGAAGGGCCGCGGCCTACGCAGCTGCGGTAATTGTCCCGAACCTGCGCCGCCCCGCCGCACATAAATTAACATTAACTAACACAACGAATTATCTAGACGAGAAAGAGGGGAAAGAAGGAGGCATGGAAAACCGAAAGCGAATTTGCATTCAATTACGGACGTCACAAAGTGGGAGAGGCGGACGTCACCGCACGGTCTCCGGGCGGTTATTACGTTTTTAGTTACAGCACAGAAGCCATCTCGTCTATTGGCTACTAACCGCAATACGATTAATTGTATGAAATAATACAAATTTTCAGAACGCGCTGATAGTTTCTTCATTAAACCATCATTTTCATTTCGAAAGGATATATTTATTAAATTGAAGTAAGTACAACAACCCATCCCAAGTTAATTGTCTGTAAATCTCTTATCTATTTCTTAATACTTTCACAAAAATGTAAAGGAGTTCAATACTGTAACAATAGACTGAGCAATAAAAGAACGAAACTTGGCTCTGAAATTCATCGATTTGTATAGAAAAGAACACATTATTTCGAACACTTCAATCACAAAAACAATTTTTGCGTTCTCTACTACAATCGAATATCCGAATTCGGAACGGATAATTCATTTGTTGCTTAACGCGTGTCTGGAAGCCACTACTGTAAATTCGTGGCGACCACTGATCGACATGTTAACGAACGTGATATGGTAAACACGAAACACATTACCATTAAAATAGCCCGTGAAACTGCGTGTGGCGGATGTAATTGCAGGAAGCAGAGGAAACTAATTTAAAAATCCACATCGCCTCCCAGAAAACACATGTTAAGTGTGTATTTTACAAGATAGGCGAACAAAGAGAAAACGCACAAGCGCTGTCTATACTAGCTGAACTAATTGTGCTGATGTTTAATCAATGCAGCCGCATGAGAGCTGAACCTGGGCGTATG
>BOPP01000037.1:7174415-7285499 GCA_017312745.1 Gryllus bimaculatus
TTTAAAACAACAAATTATAAGAAAAAGATATTCAAGGAGTTGAATATGTTTGGAAGTCGGGCAGCGTTTCAGTTACTTGAATTTCCCTATTAATTATTTTGCAAGGGCAACTTATTATTTAAATTAAAAATAACTAGATTACAATATATTACGCACTTTTTTCTAGAGAATTAAATCCTATATATATAAAAATCCTCTTTTATTTCCGGAATGTAAATGATAAAAAAAAAAAATTTGTTCAATAAAGGGTCATATTTTTGAGGAAAAAACGGCGGAAGCAAAGTTGTATACCTTGTACTTTCTTAGCAACGCGAACAGAATCGGAATGGGCAACAAAACACATTCCAAGCGCCTTACGCACTCCCGGGAGAACGTCAACTTAAGGGAGTTTCTCAGGTTAACTCGTGCCCAGTTCACCGGCTTTGTGGACGCACCTCGTAAAAGGCTACACCGCAACCTAAGCCTCCGTTTCCGTCTCTTTGACGACGCTCCTCTCCGGCTGGCTCCAAAGGCCCGGAGAAAGACAAATGATTTTTAGCGTTTCCCTACGCTGTTGTGGAAGGCGCGACCCAACCACCGTTACTCGCATGAATCACCCCCGTACGCACATCAGGAGCGCGCACTAACCACGCCCTTGAGAAACATCATCTGCAGAACATAAATCACAAGCGGCGGCCAGCCCCCGTCCCCGGAGCAATTTAGGCCTGCGAGCGAGAACATGAGACCCAGGCCTCGATCCGCAGCAGCTCCGAGTCAACAAGTGCAAAGCAATGTCAAAGAATTGGGATTAAGAAGAAATGAGGGGCACAATGTCTCGAAACAAAACGAACAAAAGCTAATTCCTAAAGCATTGCTGTCCAATGCGTCTTTTCACAATCGAGCATGAATACACATCACCGGCACGCTTACTGCTTATAACTTTCACAATTAAAAGAAGAAAATAGGTATAGTTTTAAACATCTTTCATTTTTAGGAACGTAGACGGAACGTGCGTAATATCTCTCTTAATATGATAGGGTAGCGTCCTGCGAAAGTATTACGTTTAAGTTCATTCCTATTGCGTCCGAACTTTACGCACATTTCTCCATGAGGTAAACTGTAACAAATGTAAAGCGTGTTGGCGTGGACGAGCAGGTCCTAAATCTTGAAGTAAATAATTTGTGACATTTCAAGTGTCACATCTGCAATGCTAACTTCCATAGTTTCTTGGGTAATTTCCATGATAAAAATAACACTTTAATTATTTAGTGAATTATGTTTTGCAATTCCGACATTATTTTCATAAATGTTCAAGTTGATCAACAACTTTAAATTCCACAATATGACGTAAAATCATCCTTTCTGTAATTATTCAGAACATAGGTTATTTTCATATAAAAAATACACGGTACAACTGAAACAACACTGTGATAATTATTTTGGGACTGAGAACAATGTAAGCCTATTTAATGATTCACAGAATGAAAGACAGGCTTCACGTCACTTTTCAACCCGATTTCTTAAGTAGAAAGAACCAGAGCTGTAAAAACGCAATTGTCCTTTAAACATGTTAATTGAGAAAAACCTAAATTTTCCACGAATTTTTCTTTTTTTCCGTGGCAATACCGAAATCCCAAATTTCCGCTCACTCCCAGTTCTCCCGTCAATCGTTCTGTCTCCGACTTCTGCAATCAAACGCGCGTAGTTGTCAGCAGACAGCGCTTTCGACAGCACTCGTCAACGCCCCCGCTGCCCTCGACCGTGAACGTCGCCGCGAGAACACGGCAGGGCCAGGCAGGGCAGGGCGCGTCGGGCGGGCGGCCGCTGACCTCACACGTGAGTCACTCAAGGCGTCCGCCCCAGCGGCGGCCGCCGCCGCCGCCTCGGCCTCGGCGCGTTGCATATGTGCATGTTTGCGCGTGTACGCAAGAGATGAAGACTGCTTGTTGTTATACGAGTGCACGCTGCTTACGTAAAGCATACACCACGCCCGTTCTTGCTGACTGGGTAAGATGTCTCGCGTTGGGGCTCGAGTAGCGTCAATATCAACAGCGGTTATTTTAGAAATATTGTTATGTAAATCCATACAATTCAAGTTTCGAAATGTAAATATTTAAAATTTATTCCATGAATGACGTAATACTGTACTAAATTTAAGCGTTATTTTTTAAATTTTGTTTCTACATAGTTCTATCGGACGCAAATTCAAAATCACTATAATAAACTTTACCAAAGGTTAATGAACTAAATGGAAATATTTCTAATATGTTCCTTTAAATATCATTGTATACAAACACTACATTTATCAAGAAATATAACTGGAAAAAGGCTACAATTTTTCATACGCCTGATATTAGTTGCATGATACTACGAAAGTCTTAAAAAACTACCTAGACTTATAAATTTATATTATGAATATGATATGGAACGCACCAGAATTAAAATTGTAATAAAAGTCAAAATTAAATTTACATTACTTTTAAAAACACTTTTCATCTTTTGAACATCAGAATATAATACACGTTCATATCCACTAATTTTACAGGAGTCCAGTGGAACCAAAATCTCGAAAGGCCGAATTGTCCGGCATCGGCTAAATGGAGCAACCCGAGCCCTTCCCTCCCGCCCGCCGAGCGAAGCGTCGGCCGCCGTGCAACAGGTTGCTCTCTCCCTCGGCACGGCCCACCTACGCGAGCGCCGTCCCGCCCGCCAGCCCGCTCCGCCGCCCGCTATCTGAAAATTAATATCGTGTCCTCCGTGTACGGCGAGCCGCGGGGCCCAGGTCAACCCTCCGTAATAATTAGCTTCCAGCACGTCAAATCTAACAGAATAATCAAAGCAGATAGCGAGAGAAAGGAACACAACGCACGTGATTTGCCTCTGTGATCTCGTATTAGTTTAGTAATTATGACAGCCGCTATGAAGTACGCAGGGGACGGGGCGGGGGGGGAAGGCAAGACGCGATTAGTGAACGCCCAGCGGACGATTACGACAATGACAAAAGGTCGTCGAGGGGCGGCCAAAACGTCGCGGACAGCCCTATCTGTGATTGGATCCTCGGCATTATTTTCGGACAGTTACAATAACAGACGCCTAATGGGCGCCGAGGCATCTGGAACAAAGTCCGGCGAGGGCTACGCGCTGGGCGCGGGGCGCTGCTCAGCTGACAGCCCGGCAGTTAAAGGCCATTAGCGACCGGGCGGGGACGGGCAGGGCGCAGGCGTTTGAGAACGCGCAGTGCCGCGTGCAATGGCCCTCCGTCGCGCCGGACGGCGAGAGCATGGGTGTTAGCGAGTACCCGCGAAAAGCTCCCCGACGCGAGCTCGCCACTCGCTAAATAGCGCGCCGAAAGCTGTCGGCAAACTTTGTTTTTTGCGAGGAGGGGTAGCCAAATGTTTAAGTCACTCGCACCTTGCTAAAAGTTAAACCAACTTCCCAAATGTTACTCACTGAATGATTCATACACTTGTTGATATTTCTGATGACTGGTACATTTTCTTTATCTCTGGGAACTTCCCGTCCGTCCCGTTATGTACAGAGAGTACAATGTCCGAATTACATTTAACGAACAATAAAGAAAAAATATGTCTTGACAATAGTATTTACAAGAACATTGAACAATACATGTCATTTGTATACAAGTAAAATCTGTACAGCTCATGTAAATTACAATCCTAATCAATATCAGAAACCGGCAGATAGAACTAACACATCATTAGAATATGATTCTAAATAACTAGCCAATAAAGTAGTGGACGGCTCAGAGCAACATCATCCACACGGTTCTCGCTGAGAAACGCAAAGCTCGACTCAAATTTCAATGAAGCTGAGGGCTCTCCTCAGAAGAATTCACACTTTATCTGCACCCCGCCCACTTCTCCTACACGCTCGGTTACGCCACGCCCAAGCATGTGTATGAAGTTTTATGAAAGCTGTTTTTTCCTTCTGCAGAAACATGCAACGTTCGCGAAAACAAAACAAAAAAAAAACACAGCTGAAAGCAAATATTTGCCACTCCCACAATCTGTAGAGACAAGTTGTAGTGCAGTTGAATGCGACGCGTATAATGCAAACACCTAAACACACAGCACAATAAAGCGAGTTGCACCCGTATACGGAAAACTGAAATGCAAAAATACCTCGCAACTCCCCGCCAAACGGGTAATTTCGGGGAAGCAAGTTCATCGTGGTAGCTGCATTCTATATATTCTTTTAAAAGGCATCAAAAAACACACATAAGCTGCTGCATCGTCTATGTTTGATGAGATTCGTTCGCTCTTTCGCAACAAATTTCAGAAAAGTTAAAACTGAAAGTACAGATGCTAGTGCAATAGATTTTAATGTACAATAATCTGAATGTAGCACCTCACCAACTAACGCCCCACCCAAAAAACAAACAACGTATTTCAAGCAGGCAGCAGTGTAACCTAAAGGCAAATTTTACGCCTAATTCGCGAAGATAAGCAACTCAAACTTCTCAATAATTTTCTTTGTAAAATATTCAAGCCTTCCCCACCCACCGCCCGCGGGCGTGGAGCTGGGGATGATACGGCGCGCCGTAAACCGCCCACCAATTAACACAGGGTAAAAGCTTTCTTCTGCTGAAGCTCAAACAGCGACGGCGGCGGCGGCGGTGGAGGCCACGGCGGCGCCCAGAGTCAACATGAGACAAAAGGCCGGCTTATGCTGATGCGGCGCGGGTGTTGGGACAGGGCTGTTTGGAAACGGGGTGGGCAAGCGGACGGGTGGGCGGGCGCGTCGGGCTTTCCGAAACACGAATTCTGCCACCTCGTTCTAACACGGACGCACCGCGCCTCGCCTTGGCCCGGCGGGCTGGGCTGTGCCGTGCTACGCCGCGCCATCGCCGCCGACGCCAACAGAACGTATCTGCCCGCGCCCGCGCCGCCGGCGAGCCCACACAACGCCCAACTCGTATGTACACGAACGTCCAGTACTCCAAATAATAATATGAGTACATAATATTAATAAAATCGGAGGAAACAAATATGAACAGCAGATCGGATTAGTAGAAGCTGATTTGCTGAGCAAAAGAGCGAGGCACAGATTCAGTTAGTTGTATCCTCGAACACCATTATATATATGCACTGTGCATTCAATGTATGACGAAATAGAAGATTTGTAACGAGCTAAAAAAAAGTTACTTCGGCCTGTTGTACATATCAGACCGTACGCCAAATTCCTTAACTCACACTTATGACGCGGGCAAAATTATAACTCCACTAGTACATATATTCTACGTCACGGGTGAATAATATGATAATAATGGGCGAATGTGGAAAATCGGGGAAAGCAAATAGTGCCCCGGCAGAGCAGTTTCTTAGCTGAGAACTTGAAAAGTGATGTACAGATCCGAATTCTGAAAAGGGAATCTATACATATGCGAAACTCTCTACATGGCTTCAAAACAAACGAACTAAAATCTGCATGTTTATATACTACAACACTGCAGGCGTTACATCGAACATCTCTACCTGATACACCTACGTCATTAGCAAAACGATAAATGTCCAGTTGACAAACAATAGAGGATAGTTATCGAAAAATATGAGCATCAGTCTACGAAATATACGCAAATCATGCCCTATTAATTGGTATTCAGCTTACAAGTAACATATATATACACTCGATCACAAAAATGATTCATTTATAGTGCTTCAATACTGATTGCGGTTCTTAATTAGAGAACGTTTTGTACTATGTGATTGTGCAGAAGCGACGGGCAACTGTTCAAGAAAATCTTTCAAGCTGTTGACATTCACCGTCCACTAATATGCATTTCTAAACAAAGAATACACAAATGCCATGATTAAATGCACCGTTATTTAACAATTTTTTCGTTAGAATATTATTCAGTATATTTTAAAGAGCAAAATCGGGAGTGTGATACTAGCAAAATGATTTCAATATATTACAAAATGAGCAACTGAGGTCTGTTAAATACTGGAATGATATTACCGAAGAACAAAACGACACAGAATTTTCTTTCTTTAAAGCAGTTTTCAAATCCACTCCACTTCGACCTTACAAATACTTTGTGATATATGAAAAATGTGAGATGATTTCACTTGTTGAAAAGTTATCAAACAAACTCCATTTGATTGATTTTCTCAAATTAGAACTTCATTTCCCTTACGGAGAATGTAGAATGTATTCAAGTATTAAAAATAGAATACAAATAGTGATTTGTAAGAACGAAGGCATTGCAATTATTTCTGCTAGGTAGGCCGTCGTCACATTACAAGCGTGCAGAAAAGATAGCAAACACGAAAAGTAAATGCTCTGTTGTGTGTGCGCGACGAAGACTACGGCTTGCTTCTAAGCAAGAAAGAAAATTTTCTCGAGTTAAGTAACCTGCAATTTTCTCAATCTCATAAATGCGGAACGTAACTCAAATATTACTGAGTGTGGCACTAAGCCAAAACCACCGACTCAATTCATTAAAATTTATCGCAAATGCATATGGTTAAAATATACAGTTAAATCACCTTAATGAAGAAAAGAGTAGATTGTAAACCGTATATAATTTTATTGAATTCAAATGAACAGACATTTGATTCAAGGCAATACACGTTTAAATGGCTGCGTTTTACTTTTGAAAAAAAAAAAAAAAAAACAACAAAACCAACAACACACCTTGCATGTCATCGTTACAGTTTTAAATTGTTCACAAAAGTGACACAAAAGACAGCCTAAATCACATCAGGGTGGAAGTGGACGTCAAGATATACTGGGGTTTCGAAGACAGTAATTGAGCGGGTCTTTGAAATCAAATTAAAGCAACGCATACGGCAAGAGCAAATATATTCAATATGCGGCCGATTAAAGTTTTAATACTGAATATAATATTCACGAACGAACTATAAGAGCGATCAGACGTAGAACCCCGGTCATGTTGCCTGGTTCAGTCACAGAAGAGTAGCAAAAAGTTAATATCAAAACAATATCGCAGAAGCAAAATTCAAAAACCTTGACTTCATGTGGGGGAAAATTCTCTATATTAGATTGATAAAACGCACCTTCCCGCAAATAAGTTTTTTCGAAACTAAAATATCGAAACCGTCATGAAGTTACTTGTTTTATGAACATACAAAAACAGTATTTATCTCCACATTTAAACACAGGAATAATTAACGTCATTGGAAACACTAGAATAAATATTTTGTACGTATGAGGGAATAAATATGTCATTACTTGAAATCCATATGTTTAACTTTGAAAAAGCGTCAGTACTCACCGAGTAAAACAATATTTATATAAATAATATTCGTTAGGCGAGAACACAAATAATTATTTGAGAAACAAGGTTGAGAATAAAAATCAATCACTTGCATGATTATCGATTTGCAGACAAGAGATTTCAATTCTAGCACAAGCGCGAAATTCCCTGCATAAAATTGTTGACGTGCCGGAGAAGCATGGACTCGCGGGAGACAGCTAATGTCAAAGAGCATACTCTAATATTAAAAAAAAGGAATTTTGCAAATAATATCTTCGAATAGGGTGATAAACACACGAAATTTAGATGATTAAATTTATCATAGAAGTTTTATTTTGTATTATTTGTAAGTACAATTTTCGAAATACCATTATCAGTCATAAATCTTCAATAACAAAGAGTAGGCCTAAAACGCAGTCAGGATTACTTTACATAAAACATTATAGGCCTAAATCCCACGTATTGGAAGAGAAAGCCAAAGGCGTTAAACTTCTTCTATATCGATAGAATAGGTTCGGCAATGAATGCTTGCGGCGCATCTACTCCTAATATCTACCCGAAGACATGTATATGTTGGATAACTAATTCTGTGGCTCCACCCACATCTCCATTTTACCCGCTCGCTCCCCTTCGAAAAGCCCAACGTCGCGGCGCCTCCCTTCCAAAAGCCCCTGGTCGCCAACCGCGCTGGTGCGCGCCTTGTTCCCAGGGCGCCGCGTCGGCGGCGCATCGCGGCTGTCTCCTGCGTCGGCGGCGGCGGAGGCTGCGTCGCAGGCCGAGTCTCCAGCGCCCAGCGCAGCGCAGCGCAGCGCAGCGCAGGGCAGGGCGGCGCAACGCCCGCCGTGGTCGACGCGGCCGCGAGCCGGCCGGCTCGAAGACTGGGGCGCCGTCTGGAGCTGGCGCGCAGAAGCTGCAGGTAGAGCGAGCGGGCGCGGGGCGGCGCGGTGGGAGCGCGGGGCGCGGGGCAGCCGAGCGAAGTGGAAGGCTCCGCGCCGCGGCGCTGGGGTGGGGACGGACCGGCCGGGCTGGTTGGTCGCCGCCGCTGCCTCCGCCAAGGCCACGGCCGAGGGGCACCGCACCGCGGCGGCGGCGGTGGCGGCGGAGCGGGCTTCGCCGGTACCCCCGCGACCGGCCCTCCTCAGTCTGCTGGAGAGCGCCGAGCGAGGCGGTTGAGTCGCGCCGCGCGAGTTCCTCAGTCAGTCGGGTTCGGCCGGTCTGTTTCCCCCCTCCGCGCCGCCACGCAACACGGCGCGCCGCGGCCGCCACTCACGCCATCTGTCGTGTGCTCGTTTGCTTTGCAGCCGCAGCCGCCCGCCATGGCCCGCGCCGGCCGACGGCCAGCCGAGTGACCGGCGATGACCCTTCGCCGCCCCAGTGCTACGGAGATTCCAGGGAGTGATCCCGGAGTGTGCGTTCTCCTCTCTCCTCGTCGTGCACCGTCTTCTCTCCTCCTCTCGCCGAAACCGGTACCGGCAGCGAGCGTGGAAGCCGCCTCTTGCGCCGTCGCCGTCCTCAAGCCATGTCGGTGCGCAGTGTCGACGCCAGTGAAGCCGTGCGGTTGCCGCGAATGTGCGTGCAAAGTGCGTGCGTGTAAAAGGATGTGAAGTGCCAACGCCGCCGACTGTGACAGCCAGCAGCTCCGCGGGCGCGACGACGCACTCCTCTTCGACCACCTCCGCCGCCGCGGCGAGTGCGTGCGTGTGTGCGAGTGCGTGTGCGGTGGTTCGCGTGCGTGGGCGAAAGAGGGAGTGAGAGAGAGAGAGTGAGAAAGAGCGAGAGAGAGAGAGCGATAGTGGCCGGCACGATGCAGGCGAGCCCGGTGGTGTTCACCATGTTCCTGGGCGCCATCTTCGGCGTGCTGTCGGCGTCGCTGAGCAAAGCCCTACGCTACCAGGCGCCCGACGAGTGCCGCGCGCGCCCGGCCAACATGCCGCCCGGCACCATCACCGCGGGCGGTGCCGACTTCCTCGCGAGCGGCGGCGAAATCGGCGGCTCCACGGAGAAAGTGGCGCTCGAGTGCCGCCTGCGCACGATCAACAGCGAGCTCGAGAACACCAACTTCAGCGTCATCCAGCCCGAGCACACTGTCAAGCTGCGCCTAGAGTGCAGCGACGTGCTCTTCTTCCAGAGCTCGCTCAGCGCCGGCAGCTTCCGGCCGCTGGTGGAGCTGCGCGAGCTCGCCATCTGGTACTGCAAGATCGGCAACCTGTCGGCGGGCGCCTTCCGCGGCCTGCGCGAGCTGCGCAACCTCACGCTGCGCACGCACAACACCGACTGGTCCGCCATGACACTGCAGGTGGACCCCGACGCCTTCACCGAGGAGCTCGGCCTGCTCGAGCGGCTGGATTTGGGCGAGAACAACATGTGGACGCTGCCCGACGGCGTCTTCTGCTCCCTGCACAGCCTGGAAGTGCTCAACCTGACGCGCAACCGCCTGCGCGACGTGGCCGGCTTCCGCTTTAGTGCGGGGGCGTCACCGCCCGGGTCGCGCTGCGGCGCCAATCTCAAAATGCTCGACCTGTCCAACAACAGTGTCGACTCCCTGCCGCCCGCCGTCTTCTCGGGGCTGTCGCGCCTGCAGCGCCTCAACATGCAGGGCAACGGCATGAATTTCTTGGCCGACCGCGCGCTCGAGGGGCTCACCTCCCTCACCGTGCTCACCCTGGCGCACAACAAGCTCATCAGCCTGCCGCCCGAGCTGTTCGCGGACACGCGTGACATCAAGGAGGTGTACCTGCAAAACAACTCCATCAACGTGCTCGCGCCGGGGCTGTTCGGGGAGCTGTCGCAACTGCTCGTGCTCGACCTGTCAAGCAACGAGCTCACCTCCGAGTGGGTGAACGCCGCCACCTTCACGGGCCTCGTGCGCCTCGTCGTGCTCAACCTGTCCGGGAACCGCATCGCCAAGCTCGAAGCCTCCGTCTTCCGCGACCTCTACAGCCTGCAAATCCTGCGCCTCGAGGACAATGTCATCGAGACCATACCCGAGAACACCTTTGCCTCTCTTTACAATCTGCATACATTAATCCTATCCAACAATAAATTAGCCGTGATAGATAGCTATACCTTCAATGGCCTCTATGTCCTTAGTCTCCTTTCCCTAGATAACAACAACATCCGAAGCATTCACCCCGAAGCATTAAAAAATTCCTCGAGCCTTCAGGACCTCCACCTCAACGGAAATCAGTTCCTAGATGTTCCTGAAGTACTAAGGGACGTACCGCTTCTAAAGACATTAGACCTGGGTGAAAACCACATAATCAACATCGCCAATACATCCCTGAGCGACATGAAGCACATATACGGCCTGCGGCTAACGGAGAACAACATAGGCAACATCACGAAGGGAACCTTTGACCGGATGACCGGTTTAAAAATTCTTAATTTATCGCGCAATAAAATTCACAAAATTGAAGCGGGCGCTTTCGACAGCAACATTAACCTGCAGGCCATTCGTCTGGACGGCAACTACCTGTCGGACATAACCGGGCTCTTCGCGAAGCTACCCAGCCTCATCTGGCTGAACATTTCCGACAACCAGCTGGAGTGGTTCGACTACGCGCTCATTCCGACCGGGCTGCATTGGCTCGACATACACGCGAACCGGATCGCCGAGCTGGGCAATTACTTCGAAATAGAGAGCCAGCTGCACCTGAGCACCTTCGACGCCAGCTCTAATAGGCTGACCGAAATCACGGGCAGCTCCATCCCCGACTCCGTCGAGCTGCTGTTTCTTAACGACAACAAGATCAACAAGGTGCAGTCGTATACTTTTTTCAAGAAACCTAACCTCACTCGGGTGGACCTCCAGAACAACAACATAAGCAGCCTCACGCCCCATTCGCTGAGAATTTCGTCCGTGGCCGGCACTCAGAAGCTACCTGAGTTCCATATCGGGGGAAACCCTTACCAGTGTGACTGTGATATGGAGTGGTTACAAAGGGTGAACACGAACAGTGCTCGAAATCAGCCGAAGCTTGTGGACTTGAATCACATTTATTGTAAGCTTCTGTATAACCGTGGCCGCCGGTACGTACCACTCGTGGAGGCGACCCCGCAGCAGTTCCTGTGCCGCTACGAAACGCACTGCTTCAGCTCGTGTCATTGCTGTGACTTCGACGCGTGCGACTGTGAAATGACGTGCCCTACCAACTGCACGTGCTACCACGATCAGGCGTGGAACGCGAACGTTGTTGATTGCACGTCGGCCGGATACATGCAGAGGTTACCGGACCAAATCCCCATGGACGCCACGCAGCTGTACCTGGACGGGAATGACATTCGGCAGCTCGTGAGTCACGCGTTCATCGGGCGCCGGAAGCTGTCAGTGCTGTTCCTGAACGCGTCCAACATCGACATCATCCACAACCGCACCTTCAACGGCCTCAAAGAGCTGCGCACGCTGCGCCTGGAGGACAACTCGCTGCGGGAGCTGCGCGGGTACGAGTTCGAGGGCCTGGACGAGTTGGAGGAGCTGTACCTGCAGCGCAACCGCATCACGGCCGTCCACAACTCCACGTTCGCGGCCACGCCGCGCCTGCTCAAGTTGGACCTGTCGCAGAACCGCCTGTCGCGCTTCGTCGTGTGGCACCTGCCGTCCACGCTCACCAAGGTGGCCCTCGCCGCCAACCCGTGGTCGTGCGACTGCGACTACACCAACAGCTTCCGCGAGTGGTTGCAGAAGAACATAGAAAGTGTGAAAGACGCCTCGTCTATACGGTGCGTGCGCGGTGCGAACGAATCCGAGGCGGATGAATCAGATGTGGAGTTTGATAACGGTTTGTTTATGATTTCCGATAACTCGTCCACGTGCTATGGTAGTGTGAATGTCAGTAGTGTTGTCAACAATGTGACAGTAGTGAAAAATATCATTCAGCGACAACCAATCAACGACTACATTCCTCTGCTGATAGCCACGTTGTGTGCGGCAGTGGTAGTGATCTTCATGATTCTCGTGACATTCATCTACCGCCAAGAGCTCCGCGTGTGGTTCCACTCGCGCTTCGGCATCCGGTTGTTCTACCGGTCCTCGGACCAGGACCGCGACGACCGCGACAAACTGTTCGACGCGTTCGTGAGCTACAGCTCCAAAGACGAGACGTTCGTGGCGGAGGAGCTGGCGCCGCACCTCGAGCACGGCGACCCGCCCTACAAGCTGTGCTTGCACTACAGAGACTTCCCCGTGGGCGCCTTCATCGCCGAAACGATCGTGCAGGCCGTGGAGTCGTCGCGCAGGACCATTATGATCCTGTCGGAGAACTTCATCAAGTCGGAGTGGTGCCGCTTCGAGTTCAAGTCGGCGCATCACCAGGTGCTGCGCGACCGCAGAAAAAGACTGATCGTGGTGCTGCTCGGGGAGGTCCCGCAGAAAGACTTGGACCCGGACATCCGGTTGTACCTTAAGACAAACACGTACTTGCAGTGGGGCGACAAGTTGTTCTGGGAGAAGCTGAGGTTCGCGCTACCCGACGTGCCCAACAACAAGCGAGGCCGGCTGGGCGGCCCGCGCAACAGCAACGCCGTGGCCGCGGCGGCAGCGGCCACGCCGCGGCACACGTGGTACACCCACCACGTGACCGGCACAACAACCACAGCCACGGGCCGCAGGCACCAGCGCCAACACCACCCCGCGCTCCGTCGCCATCCACATATAGAATGGCGGGGCCGCGCGGCGCCCCGGCCGAATCGCGGTGGGTTCCGGCCGCCGTCGCAGCTTGGCCGCCGCCGCAAGCTGCCCCTGCCGCCCTTGCCCTGCCGTCCCCGCCCCCTGCCCTCCCGCGCGCCTCCGCCCCTCCCCGCCCACGCCCCCGCCCCTGCCCCCGCGCGCCCCGCCTGCGTGTGCGTCGTGTGCAAACACGGTTGTGATAAGTGCGCGAGAGGATACACGTGATACTAATTGTAATGCTCTTTATTTTGTTGTTTATTTTATTTTGTAATATACGGAAAATGCGACGAAATGCGACTATTATTAAATAATAATTTTTAAGTGTACAATCCAGTCACAGTGTTTTGTTGAAGTGAGTTGCAAATAAGTGATCGTGTAAATACGTCGGAAAATGTGTGAAGTGATAATGGAAGTGTTGACTACAAGAAATAAGTTATTATAGTCTGCTTAAAATGTCAAACAGCACATGGATACAACCAGCTACTGTTGTTCACAGTTGTATTTATATGTTTTTGTAATAATTTGTGCTTGTGATTTTGGTGCTATTCGAGCTTCCAAGTTTTGCCAACATCGACTATGCAGCAATAATGGAAGGTAAATCTAAACATTATTTTATATTACATTTTATACACTTGCCCGTTGCTCTCTTCAGTAAAGATATACAGTAGTTATATCTGCCTTCATGTACTGTTGCTATAATCAGTTCTAGTGTATATTATGATAAACTGCAAACTTGCACCATCTGACTGATTTTGTATAAGTGAAAAGCACGAAAAGGCTGTGCCACATTCTTGCTTTTCACAAACACTGAGTATACATACTCGCCAACCTACGAACTGGTCTTGTGAAAAAAGTCTTAATTTTAAATGAACTGTACATAAATTTATATGAAAACAAAGCTTGCTATCATTGGGATTGAAGCGAACAATAAATCCCATAATTCTATAAATGTTATTCATCTTGTTTGATTTATAAGATAATCATTACTCCTTCAATCTCTCAGCCACCCACTCCTTTTGTCCTTCACTGTAAGTAGGCTGCAATAATCGCAAGTTGTCAAAGGTAGAAAAGATAGCCGTGATAACACGGCACACTGCATGAGGCGTTCGCAGGGACGCAAGGAAAACAAAAGAGCACACCACTTCGCGCGCAAGAGTCGTCGCTTCGCTGACTCTCCGGCAGGCAGGTGTTTGGATAGCATTAAGCAAGCGTTTCCGCGGCCGGCCCCATACGGCGAATGCAAACTGCACAGCCTCCCCCTTCTTCCTAGTTAGTGGTTACCTCCGGCCGGCACGGTGCCGCCAGTCCGGCTTGGAAAGAATGCAACGAGCCTCTTCCTTTGCGCTGAAATCTAAATTACTGTTTTTAAAAACCGTTCTCTCGTTTTCAACGATGCCCTCTCCTCCCCCGCTCTCTACTTTCTTCAGCGACGAGGGCGGTGTTTTGCCGGTAGGAAACGTGCTATTTTACGCGGTGATTCATTAGATTCCGCGCAAACCATGAAAAATTCCGCCTCCCCGCGGAACAGGTTTGCCCGCCTGAACGTGCATTGAAGTCTCTCTTCTCCCCTTCTCTCTCTCTCGTTTCGTTCTCCCTCCTCACCGCCGCTACGCCGGGCCAGCGCCTCCCGGCTGCATTAGACACATTAATTCAGCGGGATTAGCGCGCGCCCCACTAAATTGCGAGCCAACCAGATGCGCGCGTCGGCGCCGCCCGCGATGACTTCGGAACAGGCTCCTTAGGATGCGAGGCCGTCGCCACCGCTCCCGCGCTGCCGTCGCCGCAGCCACAGCCGCCGACGCTGCAACCGGCTCGTTACCCGTCGGGCGGTGCCCGAAACGCGGCGACAGCGTCAATTGGGGTTATCTTGGGCCTACAAATGTTTCTTTCGCCGCCCTTCAATGAACAATTGGGATCTTGTTAAATCTGTTCTTGTTATAACAAAAGGCATTTAATGATTAATGGAATATTTAAAATATAATGTATTAACACAACTGACTTTCTGAGCTTATTTTCATGATGTCACAATGGCACACCACGATTTTAGAATGTTTTCGAATCATAATTCAATTCAAATTAGCTTCCATGCTTTTGTAACAACCTATGTTTATTATCTCATTAGACGTTACTTTGCTAATACGTTTATAGAATAGAACTGATAATTAATGCTCCACATTTTCCATCTGGATCATTCATTACATTCACCACCAATTTTCCCCCGCTAAGTCATTCCAGAACATCTCATTACCTCGGCATCAGATTGTCACAGACGTAAGTTAGGCCCCCAGACGGCGCTTGGCAGCGGGCGAACGGCCGGCCGGACGCACGGCAGGCGCGGCGTCGACCGCCCGCCGCGCCCGCCCCGGCCCACGCCGGCGCCGTCACGTTTCGTCCGGTTCGGTCACGCTTCGCCGTCTTTAGTTACGTTCCAGCAACGAGCATTGTGAAGAGTGCGACTGAAAACGCGAAAATCTATTGCGGGCTGAAGGTCCTAAACAAAATGTTTAGAACTTCGGCTCTGAAGTGGTTTCCACGGCCAGCCGTCCTAATCGACCATGCAAGACGTGGTGGGGCAAGGAGCATTTCCTTTTACTACATGAATGCAACGTAACGAAAAAAGTAAAATATATTATGTCTTATTGCATATCGGAGCTCATGTACTTGATTGAGTAGTAGAACGTATAGCCATCGTTCACAAGGAAACGCGAGTGGAGATTTTTTAATAAATGACAGACCAAATTTAATGTTTCAACTATAAATATTTTGAAGGGTATCTTAGTTAAAAATAAAGTGAATGGGAATTTAATTATCATAATGAGTAATACGAAATTTAAAAACTGTATTCAATTAATAATTAGTAAAAATTAGAAAAAAATATAATATCCTAATAAAGAATTAAAGAATTGAGGATATCTTCTATCCTTCAAAGTAATATCTCTCTCCAAATTCGGTATTTTCTTCCAGGCAATAAGCATAATACCCAATCTTGATTCTAGTACTAAATTGAAATACGGCCAATGCATCAAGCACAAACCACTGAAACCCATTTCGATAGCGAACGAAAGCGTCATTCTTTATTTTCATACATACCACTGGAACAGAATAATGCTGTTTCGATTTTTAAAAGACCTTCATAATTTCTTGCTTGTGGTGTTAGGTATATGTGTTGAAAAGTAGTTCAAAGCGCACTTCGATGTCAAAGTGAGCAGATATTTCTAATTATTTCTTTCATTCAAAATATAGAAATTTTTGCCCTGGCAAAGGCGGGAAAGATGTAGTCAGTAACTCTGATATATGGAAATTCTGTAATATTATCATAAGTTTGGAAATTATTAAATACAAATGAAGGAAAATCTTTTGGAAGCGATTTAAAATCAAAACAAAATCATTTTGTTTCCAAAAGCCTGTACCAAAACCTAAATATTTTATTAACCTAAACCAGAATATTATTTGAAATGGTTTGATGTCTGAAAGAGTACTGCTGACATTTCATTGTTGGCAGGCATATATCTGAGATAAGGTTAAATAATATGTGAGTGAAATTCTGACACATTGCTATAAAATGTTTTTCACCTCCTGCCTACTGTGGTACTATTGTTTGAAAGAGTTAATCATATACTACATAAGTTGTTTGAAAGAGTTAATCATCAATTAATATAAAAATACCCGGCGGAAGAACCAGTGAAATGTATTTTTCTTCCATCTGGATGTTGTTCCGAAACATACCATTTACATCCATTTTCAAGTATATTCCTCCTTTCTGTAGTCAGCTATTAACTGCGTATTTCCCAATTATTATTTAACCGCATAAACGAGAGAAACCTCAGAAACAATTGAGAAAAGAAAAAACACTGAAGTTATCTACCAGACCAATAAGGATTCTTACTTCTACAGACAGTACAGAGCAGCGTTCAAATTCAAAATGTACGGCTATTGCTTTCCACATAAAGAGCGCGGTTAAAGTGACATGAATACAACTGAACGGCTCCATTATTACAGCATTTATGTAAGGTCAAGAGCACTATACAAGAGGGCTCGCGGCTCGTTTCCTGCCCGGGCCGTGCTCGACGCGACAATATTAAACGGCCAGTGATAGGGCCTGCCCAGAGATCCTGTTCAACCGTGAAAATCGTGGTGCCGGAGTGCTCGAAGTTGTGTGCGCTGAGTTGTATATGGATATTACTATCCCACGGGTTAGTACGATGCAGGTAAACAGGCGGCGTTGTTATATATGAATGCCTTTCTAAATTTCAAGGTTAGTTTCCGTTACAAACGATCACAAAAACTACGGACGCCAGCCGCGCCACATAATTTTTAAATGGAGTTATTTATAAAAGGGCGCGCACGTCAACCTCCACAAATACAGGCAAATTGCAAACAGGATTCACAGCCGTGATAGTAGAGAGGGGGCGCATAAATCAAACCTCCGAAAAAGCGACTATTGTGACGGTCTGATCGCGGCGAAGCTCCAGTGGGGCAGGTAACTTAGCCGCGAAAGAGGTATGCACACGACCGAGCCTTCATGCTGCTCATACATCCAGGCATGGGGGATTTGAGCTGACTTCACGACAAAGACGGCAAAAGTAATGAATTCGTTGATTTGCAAGACCCAATGACAGGTTAAAAAGGGATTAAAAGTATTGCCAGAATATTCATTATCATTTTCACCATTATACACATCTTTTAACACTCAAAACCATAATGCAACTATTTTGAAAATTGCTGGAGTATATCATGGACGATTTTTGTAAATAGTCAAGTGCGATTTTGTAGAATAACTTAATACTTCGGAAATACCATTTATATAAAATAAACTTCTCTGAAAAATATAGTATTAGATGCTGGAATCAGGAATAGGAAATGGAAACTTGAATTTCAACACCCAAGATTTTAACTACATCTCAAAACTGAATAACTGTCCAAAGTATATTATTTTTTATGCCACTTTTTGCAATTAATACTCATCATTACATATTTCTAAATGAATCCTTCAAACCGTAGTTTCAAATTCGAACAAAGATGTTGAACAATCAAAATTTACAAGTGTATGAATTTTCTATAAAAACTAGAGATATTAATAAAAAGGCAAATGTTTAATAATGTTAGTTATTCTTTTTTCTATTTTACCTCTTTGTATAATTATTAGAAAAAGCCCTAGAATTACATTGTCATTTTATGACGTTCAATTACCCATGTGTTCAAGATTATTTATCAATTTTTCCTCGTTAATACAGAAAAGGAGCAAACCATTCCAAATGTATTAATATTCAATTAAATCATGTACAATATGACAAATTTAGATTCGTCGATTTTTTTTTTGCTGAGTGTGAGTTCTAATTTGTTTGAGAAATGACGAAAATATCTTTCGCAATTCTCTTCCTAATCAGAGCATGCAATTCATTGACGTCGAACAATCTAGTAAATGGATTTTAGCAACTGAAGGTATTGTAGTACAGAATTTTCTTGAGTTGCAAAAGATAAAATGCACGTTAATTAACCCACACATTACACATTATTTAAGAGCATCACCGTAAATGAAGTTCTTACAAATGTAACAATTAACAAAAATTAAAATATTGAAGAACAATGTTCCGCAGATTTTCTATCATATTTTGGAATGGTAGGCCTAAGCTTGAAGCTATGTAGACTGTCTCTACATATTTTAATTTATTAAAAAATAATTGTAATACGTATACTATTTTGAATACTTTCAACGAAATATTTTCATTGGACAATCAAAACAACCACTTTATTTGATTTATGGCTCATATATTATTGTAAAGAAAACTGAATACATTATGGACATTTAAATATATTTACTTAATCGTTTTAAAATATAGTTTCATCAGCATCAAAATTAGCAAATATGGATAGAATGTGGCTAATGAAAGTAGAACGATAACAAATAATGCACAAGAGAATATCTTTCTTAACTTGCTTCACTATCACAAGACTAGACTCACTATCACTATCACAAGACACACTGACTAGAAAGTTCAGTTCCATTAAATAGGATATGGATTTATATTGCCAGGAAAATGAATCATGAGCAGTATAATCCATTTCAAACTTATGCAGACAATTTAATACAAGCAGAATTCAAGAAATGTGGAGATTAATATGACCTGCAAAGGCAAAGAATTCACAAATACACCGAATAATTATGGCAACTACAAAACTTAGAAATATACCGACATGGCATCTTGCAATACACACTTCAAACGTGCCAGCCCTGCTTTCTACAGACACTACTATTTCAAGAATATTCACAGGAATAGTAAAGACGTGTCATCAATTCAATGAATGTGTTACACATTGGCCCAATTCAACGAAGAAACTCTAAAGCTCCTACGAAGTACCTTTCGATCGTACCAACACACACCCAAAAGTGCAGATGCATTTCCGTTGTTGTCGCACAGCCCACCACGTCTCCGCTGCCGAAAAGCGGGCGCCATTAGTCATCAAGTGAGGGGCGGGGGCGGCCACCCGCGCCCCGCTCCACCCCGCCCCGCCAGCCTCGCGCCTTTCCCCTCCGCAGACGCCCCTCCGCCCGCCCGCTCTTCCCGTGAGAGAGCGCGCGTCGGCTCGCCTCCGCGTCGAGGGACGCGTGACAGTGATCAATGCGATGCACGGCCACGCACGTCCGCTGCGCACGCATGCGTCCACGCCCCCCTCACCACGCGTGCGCGCACGCACGCCGACGCGTAAACAAATACCCACGTGCGCCGCCCGCTCGCCCTGGCCCGGCCCGGCTCGGCCCGGCCCGCTTCGGCCGTTGCATGACGCGAGTTAACGCCTAAGGTCGACGAAGACGCGAGGGCAGACCTTTGATAAAGCAATATTGTAATGGATGGGGCGGAGAAATATATGAGCCACAAGTGCAAGTTCTTGACCTGAACGAGTTCCTTTTGTAGCACAAGAACTTAGAAAAAGAACACTATACTACTTACCGGCAATGATATATAATCAATGATAAAATATTTCTTGATCAAGTGTCTTTCAGCCTCTGTGAAATACGATGACGATTTAGGACGTATTAAGCGATAATTAATTAATCAATATTTACTGTCTTTTTCATTTTGCTTTTGCAATATTAATATTTTATTTACTCAACATCACCTAAAATATTCTGATTGCATCACTTAAGTTGAAAGTAGCAGCAATTACTCGAGTATTATTAGGAAAATGCATTTAAGTATTTTTTTTATTACTGAGAGACCTACTGTTAGTGTCAGTTTGGATTTAATATGAAGAAACTATAATAATTCATAATCTAGAAATTGCTGGGTCTAAATTGTCATAAAAAACAAATGCTCTAACTCATTTACAAAAGTAATTTTTGGAAATATAAAAAATTGTTTTAAAAATCGTTTTGCTATTTGACTGAATTCCTAAATTGAGTTTACAAAGTTACAAAATATTTTTATTTGATATTTTTAATTTATTAAAAAATTCTTCAAACAACTTTTTCTGGAGAGCTTGTGACAGGTAGGTTCCAAAAATTAACATGACATTGGATAAAAATATAATTAAAAATGTTAACAATTTTCTTTCAAAGTATTTCAGTAATGCAGTATGAAATGCTAGTTATTTATTCTTAGCTATAAAACTAATAGAAAACTGAAATGACGTTAAATTGATATTACTTTCCGTCATTCTTTTACGTGAGGAATAGTCTGATTTGCAGGATATGATTTCATTATCTTCAGAATTACATTTTGGGTATGACTAGAATACCACGAACACAATTTTCACCCAAGTTCTGACAGAGAATTACTTTAACTCACATATTTGTCCTATTTAACATAATATTTACAGAATACAATCGACTTAAATCTGATTAATCCGATTTGTCATATCAGGTTTTGGAAAGGGACGTTAGTGTTTTGGGGGCATAAGGTATGGCGCACTCTCGTATCATTCACAGACGAAAATGCATTTCCATGGCTTTTCTCTTAAACATTGTATGTCAACACATCGTCGTTTTTGAGTAAATATAATTTTTGGAGACCTGTCGTTTATATCTACCAAGTACATAGAATATTGAATGTCTAAATAAAATGGATATGGTTTTCCTAGTAAGCTAACTTCCTTTCTTCCTAAGTAACTACACCTTTACAAACTTTGGGTCATTGTTTTCTGGAAACCAGAAATTCTGAACTACAATTGGTGCACTAAGTCATCGACGTAATTATAGTTCTGCTTTAAGATTCTTCTTCAGTGCACAGAATTAACATTTTAATTATTTATTTAACACCAAAGGTGATAAAACTGCATGCACATATAGGGAAGTAAAAGTAACCATTGATGCACGATTTCTGGAGTTCTAGAATACATACTCCCGCTCTTTTACTAAAGTGAGTTAAATTATAAATACAAAAAGCAGCAAGCCTTTTTGGCAAAATCGGTTAACAAGGAACATTGGTTTTCATGAAATAAAACTACTTGCATTGGCAAATGAGCTAGTTTGGCTTTTATAGTGCCGCACGTGAAGGAATCGGTTCAGAACCCGCCATTGTTTTCATGATACTGTTAACGATATAACTACATAATTTACCCACTAACACCTCACATAGCTCAAGAAAACGCAGAAGGTGGTGAAGTCTTATTTTGTCCAGAAGCAAGACAAGGGACCATCTCAATAGTTGCTCAATGCACCATGGGCGAACAACGTAACTGGATGGCTTCCATCGACTCAGAAGCTAGTACGGGGGCTACTAGCATCCAGAAGCTAGTAAAAAGTGCAATAATTGTTTCCGGCATATTTAGGTTTTGAGAATGATTATATATTTTCATTTTTAGAACTTTTGCAACGAATGTACTGGTTAAGCAACTAAAAGCCACAATCGCTGGAACAAACTCCGACGATTTTCTTCCATCATAAACTATAAAGAGTCCCAAATCGAAACAAAAGGCTGTAACATTTCAAAATTTGTAAGAGCACCAAGACTGGAAACGGACTTTCCCAAGTTCAAAATTGGCATTCCATTTCCAGGGGTACAGATGCAGAATTTCGAACCTAAAATTCTATTCGGGATGTGGATACATCCTGACACTAATGAATGTCAACTTCCCGTCTCTTATGAGCGGTTACTGCTGTTGCTATCTGCCTCGGAACAACCTACGAAGTGACTGTCCAACTAAACTTGGCTTGTATGAGATTTTATCTGCTCAAAATGTGGAAGAAGAGGGAACACCCAAGAGGTCGCGTCAAGGCGATTTCTTCGCGTGCAGCTCCAACGGAGAGGCCGGAGATAAAGGAGGCAGTACCGCACACACAAAATACTCACCAAGGAAACGTAAAGGGCATCCACTAAAAGTAAAATCACCCAAATTTTTCTCTGAAGTAATAACATACAAAAAACATTCCTCCCAGATTCACATCAAAAATAAGAAATGTATGTTTAAATGATACGAATTTCTCTTCCAGCATGGCAAAAATTTCTTTGGAAGAAAAACGCATAGCATGTAATGACGAATTCTAATGATATTTAGGCCATATTCAAGTACTTACATAAACATAACAACATTCATGACCATTTTATAAAAGCTTTAATTTTGCCAGACATTTTTTCAATAATTGCTTATTATTATTGCTTTAGATAAACGTTACTTTTTAAGAGATTGTAAGAGAAAGCAAAATCACATAATTAAAAAAATGATAACTGAAATTAGACATTACAATGAGCTATATTCTGCGTTCGAAGTCAATCGCCACAGATGAGCGAACGTCTCAGATTAAAACATTAATGTCAAACGTCATTTCCTCTTTTACCAATATGTACCTTTTTTGCCGTGAATCTATTGGCTACTTCGAAAAGAGCAGGCCAGCCCTAACGCAGACACCCCACAGTTAACCCATTCCATTGCGGTGAAGCAATTACCCTCACTGTGCACCCACTCGTCGAGCAATTGTCTCCGCAGCCGTATCTCCAGCGTCCGCAGCTATCACTCGCTCCAGTTTACTCCGATAGTGCGTTTAAATACACTAGTGATGACAATTGGATCACTTCTCTCCTTCACAACTAGAGGTTTGAATAATACGCAGTTGGTGGCATCAAATTGTTGCAACAAATGCATAAAACAATTAAGCTTGTGGGAGGGGAACGATCACACGATCATTAAAAAGGCATTCTTTTCAAGCTTTGGGCGATATTTCAACCGGAAATATTGACAATATGACAGCTGTTGTTTCAACAATCGAATGTGTCCCTTTCTACAAAAATAAACTTATCCTGGAGATGCAAGACACATTTTGTTGTGAAGATCATATATGTTTCAGGCCAACAACCAATGCAGAAATAAAGAAATTTTGAAATATTGAAATGTGTTATTTTGAGGCCTATATTTGTGAATCAATATGAAATATACAATTGAAAATTGTATTTTTTTCTTTTTCAAACAGCAGTGACAATAATAACCTTTCAAGGCGTTAGGTATGTACCATTGCGATTCTGTCAAAAAATTTTCGCAAAAAAGAATCCAAAAAAATGTTTGGATACATTATAGCATTTCAGAAAAAATCTGTTCAACCTTTGCGGGTTCCAATCTTAAAATATGACTTTTCATATGAAAACATATGCCCCTGATTATTTAAACCACGTTTAAAATACTAAAAACGGAGAGTGTGACCTCGTACTAGAAAGCAAACCTAGGACGCGCCGCACAACACACGCGAAGAGCGTCGGGGAGCGGCGCGAGCGCGCGGGCGTTGACGCAGAGCGACGCCCTCTCGCCCCCACACGCTCACAAATAAAGTCATAAATCCGCCCATAACGCCCGCCCGCCGAGGACAGGGTTCGCCACGGTCGCCGCGCCACTGCAGCCTGTGGGCGCGGGCGCTGCCGCCCAGAGGGCGAGCGGGCGCGCGTGGCAGGGCACGTTCCGCCGCAGAGAAAATGGCGCTGGGCGCTGGTGCCGAGACTCCAAGAGAAGGCGGCCGCTTTCGCTTTCGATTTCCTCTCGTAATAGGGACTTGCACGAAAGGCCTTTAAAACAGGGAGATTCCACTCGGAGGACAGCGTCCCTTATCAGACTGTTGAATGCTAAGCTGGTGGTTTTACACATATTTTATTTCTTGTAAAACATTGGCAATTGACTCAACTTGTCCTAGATTGTTCCTCTTCTAGGGTCAAAATTCAATATGATTTCCCGATACATTTTTGGGATTAATTTGCAAAATTTAAATTATGATTTGTAATAATCAATTTCCAGAACATTGAACGGATTAATATTAAAATTACAGCAATGGGTTCCGTTCCTCATAGTGTGGAAAGCATGCTAATGTTTCATTCGTAAACAGTTTTATGTAATTAACTCAGAGAGAAAAGTGGTCTTTAAACGCTCCTGTGGATAAAAAATCCCTCTGGCATAATGGAGATATTTTTTTAAATTTTATTATTCTTGAAGAAAATATGCAGCTGAGTTCAAGTTACATTCTGTGTATTTACAAGGATACTAACTAATATTAAATTTAAAACTTGCGAGCTTTTACAAATGGGAGTGTTTCCATTTGGCATCACCAATCTGAATATAAATGAGCAATGTTTTTTTTAAAAAAAATGTGGTGTGGTTATTTGCTTTGGATTGTACTTTGGTATGTGGATTTTTGACAAGTTTGATATGTGGCGATTTGAAATTGGTTTTAATAAAAGTTAGAAGTCAGATATATAATGTATTTATCTATGGGTTCCAGGTTAAATTCGTTGTGGAGTTGGGTCTTGCTTGTGTACCAAGGGGCATTAACAAATGTTCTAAGGAATTTTCTTGGTGCCACTTAAAGTTTGAGCAGATTAATTTTAAGAGAATCCAGTTTGGACTGGGGTTCAATATTATGGGTCTCAGAACTGTCTTATAAATTGCCAAGGAGAATTTATACTGGATTGGACTGTTCCTATAAATTAATGGTCGTAGTTGTAAAGTTTTATTTCAGTTAGAGTTTAATTTAGCATTTATATGTATTTCCAAATTTATCTCGGCATCCATGAACAAACCCAAATATTTTATGGGCAAGTTTGGGGGTATTAGTATACAAATTTGTTATTTACAATGAAGTAGAATGGGGAGTTCAATATCTTGGCGAAAATGCTTAGGTGGCGGCTTTTCAGGATTAAACTAAATTTTAAATTTTCAGACCAACAAAGCAGAGTTAAATAAAGCTAAATTTGAGTGAATTTAGAGTAGATTGTGCGACAAGAGAATATGGCAATGTAATCGGCAAAATGTGCAATAGTGATTTCATTAAGTCTGGGTTAGGTCAGCAACCGAGAGGTTGAATAGGGCGTATGATAGTGGAAATTCCTTGGGATGTTCCGCGTTCATTGCTCGATGGTTGGGGAAATGACTGTTGGCATGGATTGCGAAGGTTGTGTTCCTCAGAAAACTGATTATTATCTATTATAAGTATTGAGGTGTGTTTATTTCAATGGGTTCGTAATAAAGAGCTTGGCCACAGGTTTGGTCAAAAGGTTGTTTGAAGTCAATATAGATAACTATGGTATAATTCTTTAAAAAAAAAGGTATATATGTGCTGCGAAAATCTTAATACTTGATGTTGTATTGAGATATTTGTAGTAATTCCTAACTGTAAACTGGGAATGGCATATGTTGCTTAAAAACGATTTTTCAGTGTGTTTAAGATGATTTTTTCCAATTGTGTATAGGAAAGACTTTAATAAACTGATTGGGTGATAATTCAGTATCAATGTTTGTTGGGTTTGCTTTAGGCTCTGCAACGGGGATGATGTTAGTGTTTTTCGAGTTGTGTCGGAAATAGCCTGTTCTAAAACACATTAAATCTGTTGTAATACTACAAGTAAATAGTGCACTTAAGGTGGATATGACATGACATATTATAATATTATTCTGAACTACGCCTCACACATTTCAAATATGTGAATGTGTTGACCAAAACAATATTTTTGGAGAATCATTTAGCATTAACAGGCATGCAAATTGTCATCTTATGTACAAAACGCAGGCTCCACAGCATAACTTCTTTCTAAGGGTGCGGACTCAGTAAATAACTGGTCATTGCATCTCGATAGTTACCGTTGAACCAACGTATCATAACAATCGACGAGCTATGAAAATTTAGTGATATTGAACTGTATTTCTAGGGCAGTGAATAATGGTGTTTGATTTGCTAATTTCACATCTACCAAACTGCAGTATTGACAGGATACACTTAACTATCTTGATAGAAGAAAAACATAAGTAACACAATGTATGGTAACATAAAATACAGAATTTTTATTTCATATTGTACGCGTAAATTCCTTCCATTCTTGGTTTCACTTGGAAATCTTGATCTCCGAGAGGTATGAAAAAGTGACGTCGAATCTATTTGCAAACATAACCAGACATTGCTATTGCAAACATAGCCAGACAACCAGCATAGCTACCACACGTCAGGAGCAAATAATGTTTTCATACCTTAAATGTGATCTGTATGCTCTTGTCATTCCATAAGCAACAAATTAACTATTAATATTCTGATTTTTATTATGATGTTAATAATATTATTTTTTCTGGAAAACTGCTACTTGTGTGTGGACTTAAAATAATTGATAAATATTTGAACTGATGTCGCAAAAATTATCATGGGATAAAGAATTATGTTCCAATAACTCTAGTGTTCAACCATAAAACATATTATAAAAGAACGATTTATCAAATTTGGCCCATATGCCTGGCAAAAAATGGAAAAGAATTTATTAATAATTTACTAACATAGAGCGTTGATTTTTAACTACTTTTAAATGAATCACAATCACTAGCATTAAACGTCCTAAACACACCCATTTAAGGTACTATTATTTTTAATTCCCAACCATATTATTAAATTTTGTATTTTTTTCCAAAGCTTAGCATTAAGATGCACAGCTCATCTATAAATATACACGTCTTCTTTATCAAAAATACATTATCTAATCAGTAATTCGTCAATGGAACATTTAAAAGCATAGCGGATGAAGATGTCACTCAGATGGCTCTTGCAGCTACTCGAATATCTGAAGCGGAGAACACAATAGAGCCAGACTATGTCGACGAAACAAAAGTGAGTAAAAACCCAACCAAGTAAAAACTCAGATATTAAAGAGCGGTATCTATTAGAAAGGTCATACTCATTCAGCTCAACACTTCATTTTCTTACATGCAAATTGTAATTCTGCTAGACACAAAATGAAAGTACTTCATTTGCAACTAATAACTTAGTTTCTTTGGCATACTTTGTTGGATTAGTAAACAAAACTATTCATACAACACTGCTGAACTCTTACGGAGAATTCAATAGTACGTCTTAGGCCTAAAGATGTTCGCTGTATTGTAGTTTATTCACACATCCTCCCAGCCATCTGAATCGCACATTTAGATATTCACTAGAGCAGGCCAAAATATTACACAGACAGGAGTCAAGAGTGAATGAAAAAAGTGAAATGTATTACAATAATTTGTTTCTATATTCCGTATGTGCGTTTTCTTTACTTGAAATGCTATGACAGTAGATGTATTTTGCATAAAGGCAGGCCGTTAGTGTTAAACTAATTTGGAGCCCGCATTCTCTCTCTCTCCGCAACTTTGTAGAAAAACATGATTTCTTAAATACCGATATATCTAAAAGATGGAATTAAAATATCACGTTTATGAAATAGTGCACTTCTCTACGAGTATTTTTTTTTTCATTAAATCAACTAAAAGGAGTTCAGGTTTGCGTCCAGTGATATAAGATGCACACTCTAATGATGAGTAGATGTTTGAGCAAGTTTCACGAATTTTCGCCTAGACCAAAATATGAAATATGCCGCAAGATATTAATGTATCACAGTGTCGTCACATATACAGCATCAGCAGCGAGAGCACAGTACAAGAGAGTACTGCACGAAAAGAAGATTCGCACTGAGAATCATACACTAGAAAATGCATTTGATTCAAGTCCATGCATTAGTGAGGCAAGTAGAGATTATGAAATCCTAACTGAACTTCTTTACGCATATGTATAACAAAAAAAAGGGACGTGCCCACTCGCAAAAAAATTAGATTCCACTATAGATTTTGTCTAAAGTTATAATTCCAGGCAAAATGCGAGGTGTCTTACAATACATTCAATTAAGAACTCCGTTCTGATAAAGACAGAGTAAAATTTGACATTTGTGTTATACTTTTGCTTTTTTTTTTTTTTCTTGGAAGAATATGCAGTGGACCAGCCACATTTTGAATGTTTGACTTTCGGAAGTTCTTTACTACATCTTATGAATCTTAATGACCTGAAATTCTCATTTCGGTATACATGGCACATTAAAATAAATCAACTAAGACACTTTAAATTTTAATTTAATGCAGTTTCTTAAATAACGATAATTTTAAAGAAAATTTTTTGCATTATTTTCATTTATCTTTCATTTTGACAACCGAAAGAAGACTAGAAGCGTTACGTCTGACCAGCTACTCAATTAAACTTCATACACTATAAAATGAACTACCATACATTACTGCTGTGTATAGAAAATCATCACGATCGTTCGCTCGAATAATAAAGAAAAATTAATTAAACATATAAAAGTAAACGATTTAATTTTGTAATAAGCAAATCAAGTGCGGGGCTTACAAAAACGTAAATACGTGGATATTCTTCAGTAACATCCATGTATTTGCATATTAATCAACAAAATACCGATCAAATGTGCATGAATAGTCAATGCGTTCTCGGCCGCAGCCTTCCGAGGGCGAGCGCCGCGCCCTTTTTGTTCGCCTCCTCTGGCCACGCTCGCTTACGGCCCGCGACGAGGAAACGGGTCTCCCAAGCGCGCCAGGTTGATTTTCTAGGTTACGGCTCAGTTAACGTGCAAATTACCTCGCTATTATTAGAAAATACGGAAACCCACATGCGCTGCGCGGGGCGTTGTGCTGCCAAACACGTAATCGACGAATATACACACGTCGACGGATAAATAGCCAAGGCGCTGTTTCAAAAAGAAAATAGTAAGTTCAACAGTAGTTCGAAGTGAAAAATTGTAATTAACACGGGAATATGAAAGGTATTTGAAATTTACGATAACAAATGTCTCAGAGCATTTAGCGGAGTGCAGAATGGCAGTGTAACGCAAATTTTCATTACGCGACATCAGACAATAGATAAGAAGATAATAAATTGATATATTTTTATTCTTATCAGGCTTACGTATTCGAAAGGCGTTCACGTACGAACTTTGAAACTGAGAATGATTATCAATGAATGACAGCATTCCCAATACAATGCGACACAGCAACCAAAATATGTCTATTCTCAATGACACTTTAAAAACTTTCTTTTTGATAATAGTATTAATTACTTTCCTATTTGTTCATTATTTGCAAACACATAAACACACTCTCGGAAATAAGTTTATCCGATCAGCTGTACCTACTTGAGTGTGAAACGTATCTCGAAACCAACTGCACATCACGTCCCATCAATTCCACGCATTTCGGACCAGTCAACATAACAACCGCCTGGTCTCGCGAATCCAACCCACCCATCACAACGGCGAGATAACGTCCAGCGCGCAACGCACCCACACCAACCCACAACGCACAGCGCCATCGCAATCGCTGGCGCACGGGTCGACGGAGCAGGGCGGGGCGCGGCGGGGCGGGCGACAAAAGCGCGGTCGGCGGTCGGCGCATAATTTCGCCGCCGCGCCTGTTGGTTTTTCTTCTCGTGTTTCGCGCCGGCCGCTCCGTCCGGGCCGGGCGGCCGCCCCGGCATTCGTCACGGGCAATCACGGCGACTCGCGGCGCGGCGCGGCGCGGCGCGGCCCGGCGTCCGCGGCCGCGCGCCCGCCATCTCGTTTCGCACAGCGCAACGCGTCCTCCCCCCCCCTCCCCGTAAACTCGAATAAATGGAGTACGAGCAATTAGTTTGGCGCGTTCGCACAGGCCCTGTCTGGCGGCGCATTCGTCTCCGCTGCCGTTGAGGCGGGCGCTCCGGCCTCCGCTGGACAAAGAGGAGGCGCCGCTCCGCGCCGTCGAGGTAACGAGCACCGGTCGTTTACGAGCCGCGCACAATTCCAGCGGCGGCCCGCCATGGTTCGGGCGGAGATACGGAGCCTTGGGCGACTACAGGAAACATTGCCAGACTTACATCCTGTAGATCCTATGCAAAGGGTTGCATCTCCAAAATTGTCCTATTGCAAGAGCGGTTTCACCTTCATCGGAGCCCTTTATTAATCGGCCAAACACACGTTTAATTCTACAGATTAGCCGTCTTGTGAAATATATTTATGAATTTTGTAATAGTAAAACTATTCTACTTTCTAATATTCTATTCCGCTTATCTCATAAAGATTCAGATTTTTTTAATATACGAAACAACCCCTGTGCAACGATGATATGCATTTATAACCAAGTTTAAAATGACAAAGTAGTTAAGAGAAAACCTCACATTTCAAAGATGATTTGATACATAATAAATCAAAGTAATCAATTACTTTAAGAACCTTAAAAGTATAAATATACAATGTCTTAAAATTTAATAAGGTTTGAAAATTACGAAGCTTGCGATAACTTTTTAAGTTATCACACCAAAAGATGCTTAAAGAAATAATAAAATATAAGTAGTAGCTCCATGAAACACATGAATGATCTCCTTAGAAATGAGGTAAGTATATTTGGTAGCTGAGATCTATAGAGCGGGAGACACCACATACCGAAATGCATCATAAATTTTAAATGTAACATTGACAAGTGTGTTTCGATAACTATGCAAACAATGGCATATAGTACATTTAAGGGAAAACATAGTTCAATTAATGTGCTTATGTTGTAGTTGATTCATTGATGTGATATATATTATGATGTAGTTGATTGTATTGAAATTAGATAGCCTCCAAGTTCCTAACTCCAATTACATTACCGTTTTCGTGAATACCGAAATACAGTAGCCTCAATGCACTTATAATAAACTCTTGAAACTAAAACTAATACTTGAAAAAGTTAACCTGAAACTCAGTCAGTGAACCAGAAAGTCAACATTAAACCACGAACCAAGACACTTCCGCACACGGAAACGGCCGTTTCTCCACAAACCCATTTCGAAAACAAACCCGCCCGCGCGTCGGACCTCTCCTGGAGGCTGCGGCGCGAGTAGACGTTTTGCTCCCGTTTCACGGAAATCCGCACTTACGCGGGCGGGCGCGCCCGACCGAACGGGCAGAGAAAAGCGACGGCGCGGGGGAAAAAAGGCTGTGTTCGGGACGAGCGGGCCGCGACGGGCGCAGCGACATAAATCATACGCGCGCGCAACCTGCTCCAACGCCGTACCGCGCCGCGCTGCGCCATTCCGCTGCGTGGTCAATCGCACCTCAACACGGGTTCAAAATTCCGAACACGAAATCGTACATTGTGAAAACACCCAACGCTGATATGTAGAATTGAAATTGGCAATTTCTACGATATTCACTTTCTGCATATTCTAATGTTACAAAGCGTTAATCAAAATACAGAAATTCGTAGACCAGTATAATTAAATTATATCGAAATGTCACTTCAATTTTACATTGATTTAGAGTTTCTGTTTCTGACTATCTTCGCTACAAAATGTAGGGATCTCCAGAAATTCTAAACCCCCATACAAAATAATAGAATGTTCCAGAAGATCTCATTTCGCAGATTAAGCCAGAAGAACCAAACATTTCGAGAGCTGGCTTTAAAGAGTACGAGAACATAAGGTCCTGTTGCTGCCAAAGTCACTGCATACAAATATTCCTACAATGGGTCCCACGAAATTCCACTGACTCCGACGTGTAAACAAATTAAACGAATTCTCTGAATTTTTTTCACCATGTTTGACACACCATATCCAATTTTCGATAGGTGGGTAATTCGAAGTGTCTCGAATAAATAGGATGGGCAAATAGTCAAATGATAATGAAAACCCCATTTGCCATTCCTTAAAACATAGAAGTACGGCCAAGGGACTTTCGGATCAGCCCACCCAAGGGTGGCTGCATGGATAGAAGAGGCAAAGTATTGGAGTATGATTTCTCCTTAGACAAATAAGAGTTAAAATTTTAAAATGCTTTTCAAAATAATATTTTTTTTCAATATTTGCACTGACTTTAAATTTAAACTCTTTTTCCACAAAGGAAAAAGGATTAATAAAAGCTTCACGCTATTGTAACAAAAAATTGGCAGATCTTTTATTTGTATTGTTCATCTACATTGAATAACTCTTTCGATAATAAAGTTTTTATAATTATGAATGATATTAACATCAAGTAGCTTTTCTAAAAGTCAAATTGATGTTATCAATTTTTGGAAATGAAAAAAAAAAAATGTTTTGCCTCATTTTTATCAACTACTCTTCCCATGCAGCCGCCCTTGAGTGGCCAAGAAGAATCAAAGGCCGTCCTTACCTTCCGAAACGCGTGTCCGCGCCGCCCCGGAGGGCGAGAGCGCCTGCCCCGCGCCGAAAGGCAACCCCGACGGCCCCCGCCCGCGCGGCGCGGCGCGGCGCGGCGCGGCCCCGGGAAGACGGGTGCTGTCGCTTACCTGCGAACAAAAGAAATGCGCGGCTCTCATTAGCGGGGCCGTTTGCGCGCGGAGCGCAGAGTTACGACGCGATGGGCCCTGCAGCCGTAACCCAGCTCGTGCGAGGGCAGCGCAATTCATAAAGAAATTAAACAAAAAACGCAGGCGGGGACAAATGACAAATGGCAAGTCCAAGTGGCGTTCCGTGAAGAGCACCCTGCCTCTGAAATAACTGCAAAATGTTTTACCCAAGAGCGTCATTTTGTCAAATGAATGCTTGTTATTCATACAACCATAAATTGAAAGGTACTGGAGTGTAAAAATCTTTACTGAAACGTACCGGCCAACAAATTCAGTTTAATTTTCAAATCATATTTTCGAATACACTCAGCATCTCTTGTCAAAATACACTTGCTACATCTATATTCACAATCTTGCTTTCGTTTTCAATGAAAAAATATTAATAATATGGCACACGAATAACCACAAAAAAAAGTACACCATTCATCGTCATTATAAATCATCAATAATCAAATGTACGAAAAATAATTTTCGACCATAAGATACAATATTTAATTAATATGAGGTAAAAATATATCCATATCTAATTTTTGGTGAGCAAAAATATTCATGTGTACCCATATTCATATATTTTGTTGAAAAAATCTTATATAGGTATGCAAACAATTAATTAGTAAGTATCAGCAAAACAAAATAACAAAAAAATACCCTGTAAAATACATTATAATTTTGTAGGGAACATAAGAAGGATTAACAGCAAACCAGAAATCCGTAGAAACTATACAGCAATCTATAAAATCAATTACAATACTTTCTAAGTTTTCATCGCCAAATAAGAATTTTAAGGTTGATCATATTAAAAACGTTGATGTTTTTGTAACATTTTAGACGTTGCAATGGACGAAGGGAAGGCTCACATTTTTACAGGAATTTGCTGAAACAAAGAGAAAGAACAAGGCAATCCTAAAAGAACACGTTTCACTTGTACGAATATGGCTTAAATTTCGACGAATCATTCTACAATTACCTAATCACGAAGTCAATAATTCAACAACGGAAAAAGACACTACCTCAGGTTCTCATCCTTGCTGTAACGAATAGAATACTCTCAACCAAAAAACAATAGCAGCACATTACCAGCGTAACATACATTACGAGTAATATTTTTGGACAGGTGCGTTTACCGCCATCTAATCTGTCTTCTCAAAGAACACAATGGAAGGGTGGAGAGTAAAAAGGTCTTAGGTAAAAAGACCTTAAAGCATTGAAGACATCAAACCCAACAAAGAAACAGCTTTGTATCATGTACGCAGCAAATTATTCTCGCCTCAATAAAGGAAAGAGTCTGATAAAACTGTAACAATGCATAACCAGATGAATTATATTTTGAACTCATAATCAAATATTCTTGAATGATTTAACATTCCAAGAATAAAACCTTGAGTGTTGAATCAATGTTATTTATATGATATATTTTATATGATACATTTTATTTATAAAATACATTTTATAAGGAAAATGGAAGGATACTTTCGTATTTAAGTGGCGAAAACTGAATTACAAATAATTACAGATTATAATTTTTAAAATTGATAAACCTGATCATAATTACTGTCAATACCGTTTCAATTCGCTCAGAGGTAAGTAATTAATGTCTGAAACCATACAACTTTAAAACGTGATAAATTATTAATTAGACGAGGTATGGTAATCTATATTTCCACAAAAGCGGCAACCAAAATATGATGTATGAATTTAAAATTCGAAATAAGACGATATCATAACTAGGTCACAAACAAACCATGAACACGTTGATTGTACTTTCGAGAGCAGTAATGCGCTGTTTCAGTTCATCCACAAATCAGAGTACTGGAGTCACAAGGTAGTTAAGAACATTACAACGGCAATCCAGAAAACACAGACAGACGTTCTAGTAAGAACTAATAGAAACCTCTTCGTTTTGCTGAGCGGCAAGTGACACAAAGGGCAGAGAAGGTGCAACTGGAAAAAGTTCCCGCAGCACGAATGACTGGAATGTTGTGTTCCATATCATTGTCATAGCTGACACACTAGAAGAAAGCATTACAGACATAGAAGTGCACAGCCTAAAAGAAGAGGGAGGTCTCAAGTTCAGTGCTGAGCTCCCTTTTTCATTAAACATTTTTTACTTACAAAACACATATTTTACTTGCAAATAAATGAAATATATAAGGAAGATAAAATTATAATTTTCAAGATACTTTTTAATAAATACAATTGATTTTATGTTGAACTATTTACAGAGATACTCGATGGATTGAAGAGCCTCTCCCCCAAATGTTGTAAAACAAGTCCCCAAATTGTCAAAATGAAAAGGACGCCGGGTGAAACCGACACGTTTCGCCTGTCATGCCTGCCATGCCTGTGTCATGAACTCGAGCCGCGGAAGCCTACGTGTACAAAATGAAAAGGAAAAAAAAATCAGGGTTTGAACATACTTAGGGAAATAAAACATTTTATTGCATAAGGCTAAGGGGCCCCTCCCAAAATTTTCCGGAAGGCTACGATCCCATGTCTCATCCCTGGACGCACGCCTATGATTGCAGAAGAATTTTGGAAAACTGGCACGGTTAACGATCACGAAAAATATAATGCAATTTGCATGTTTTAAGTCATAGCCCATAGCTATGAATAGGAATACTTACACTGTAGAACAACTACACATGAAAATATACGAATACAATAGAGTGCAAATGCACATGCGGAGAGAAAATATCAATGTTTAAGATTTTGTCACGCCTTACCGAGGTAGCAATATCATGATTACTCTAGATGCAACGTATGTGTCGTATGTTTCCTCCTTATACCCTTAAATTCAATATTTGTGAATATAATCGCCGTTCTTTAACATTTTTTGATTATTCTTATTTCATTTTAGTAAGTTACTCCATTTTAAGTCTTCTACACCACAAAATGAATTAGGAAAGCCAGTGACGAGCGGAATCAAATTCATCAACAGCAAAATAGATGGCGCAAACTCAGACTTTTTTCTCTTCAACCGTTACGCTCGCCTGCACTTTCCACCGCTCTTCACGGAGCGCCCGTTCCGATTCGTCAGCAAGGTGCAGTCGAGTCAAGACGTGTTTCCCTTCCTCCCACACACTTTGGCGCATGCGTACGCATATGCACACCAACTCCGAGGCGTCCACACCTCAGACGCATGCCACTCAAGACGTCGGCAAACAAAACCGCTTCCCACAAGGTGCAGCATTCGACAGCTCCTTCACTCACAACTGCATGTGGTCGTCGAACATCTACAGAAGGATACTCACAAGGAAGTTAGCGCTATTTCGCATCACTGAATTGTACCGTTTGAATGGAAATAGGAAAATACAACATAATAAGAAATTAAAAATGTTGCACAAAAAAACGATGGAATGAATTGTTACGCAATTTAATATTCACATGTTGAATTAAAATGATGTGATTGTGAGCATACTACGTCGCAAGAAATTAGAAGTCGGCTATCGCTTCCTAAATATTTCTGATTGTTAATATTGAAAATCTCTAATTAGATTTATTATCAGGAAAATTGACAATAATAATAGTAATAATAATCGCTTTTCCATTGCCGTGAGGTAAGACATTAGTTAATTTGTATATTAGTAGAATATTGTATTTCCTCTTAAGGTCGGTTGGAAGCTGTGATTCGCTGACAATTCTGAAGAATGTAGCAACTGCTTAGCCCTAAGATAGGACTCGGTACGATAGCAGACAGACAAAACATAAGACTACGTCTTGGCGTCATCTGAACAGCCACTTCACAGAGGAATCCATTGGTCTGCCAAAATCTCGCGGCAACTCGCCCCCAGAGAGTCGGTGGATACCAAAACACGGCGTTTCCAGCACGTCCCAGGAAATAGCAGACCATCCAATAGCGGTGGCGGGTGCTCGGGCGCGAGCTTAAACGGTCAGAAGATTTACGCGAGATTTTCAGCAGGCTGCTGCGGTATTAAATTTAAATTTATTCCCAGCATAATGCTATCAGAAACAAACCTAATTAGACATTACCAGAGATACTCAATTAAGCTAACTCGCCTTACGCTGCCTGCACATAATGATTATTGTTAAAAAATACTCCCTTCATATCAATTAATCCGACGTAAATTGTTTTCTGATAGCTCCCTCGCACGCGAGCGAGCCTTTGCCCAACTCCCTTCTCCCTCCTCTTCTCTTAGGAGCCTCGGCGAAGGCGGCGGCGGCGGAGGTGGAGGCAGCAACGGCAGCAGCAGCGGCAATTTACGCCCCTGGAAGGCGCCATGCCGGAGAAACAAAAGAGATCACGTTCTGTAATGAAATCAAGAAAGCTCCGGGCAGCTTGTTTTTCGTCCGCTTCTAGCAAGAGCAATACGAACCACGGCGGTCAATGACCGTACGTAACTAGGTAGTAATGTGAGACTGATGATGTTTATAATGATGGAGAGAAGCACGTCGGCGGCCTAAGCAATGGCAACGACGAGCGATGCATTTGCAATGGTGGTGTAAAAACCAATGCAATAATTTACACAGGTTACTTATGATGAAGCTGGAGATTCTGTGAATTGCATATCTACTATCAGTCTTTTTTCTTAGTCTTAGTTAATGAGATTAATAGGCAAAAGTTGGCTTTGAAACGTCCATGTTTCGTGAAAAAAAAACGCCAAGTCGGAAGGGGTGATAAGGATTACCATTAAATTCCTCAAATGTTAGAAAAAGTCTTCATTAAAGTAATAAATTTATTACACACGTTTGTACCCTAGAAAATTCACGCTTACGTAATCTATCAGGATATTCAATTAGTGGGATAAACTTTTAGGGAAGGTAAACAAAGACAATTTATGAAAAATATGAACTTATCTCGCGTTAGCCACATTACACTTCATCATTAACTTGCAAAATACCTTAAAAGGCTCATCCTCTAGTTCCTTCTAAACTTAGAAAATATAACATTAGCAAATTTATAGTAACCTTAGAAAACTGTTGAAATATGATGATAATGAAGTCGACGTAAAGAACTATTTGTGAAATAAAATGGATCATAAAAATAAATTATGTGTATTCGCAATCGTTTAACTACCTCCCTTTACAGTCCATTGGAATGGAAATGCATCGTTTCATTAATAAATCGTTGTATGCATACAGATAAGGAGAATTTGTAAACATATTTTAATATTTCTTTGCAGCGAGAGAACCTGTTGGCAACTAAATCGTCATGACACATCGTGTAAGCCACAATGAACGCCTGAAGTATAAAATGTATATAAAATTATTAAAACAAACCCGAAAATGTAATGCAACATCTCTCAACAATCAACTTTTATATTTCACAATTATTTCATAATACGCTTAAAGCTATATGAGTTGCATAAAGGAGAACCAGCAGCAACTTCCAATACCAGCGGTCGAACGAATTGTGTTCTCTAGTATTCAGTTATCTAAATTCGTATTAATAAATAATACAACTGGAAATCGTATTTGCCTGAGGTAGTATCCCCCATTATAGAACAGAATGTAAAGCTCAACCCAACGACAGGTTCACAGTATGTTGCTGGAGAGTATGTTGCTAGGGCATCCTAACAGCCACTAGTCTGCTTCAGCAGCGAACGGAGTATTTAAAGTCACTCAGAAGGGTAACATAAAAAGAATTATGTTTATAGAGGTCGGCGCATGACAACGTCCCTGGTGAACCAGCCGTACGCCGGATGTCACGAGCCGCGCCTGCGTGGTCGTCGTGTTCCTAAACTGAAAACATATCTGCGTACGATGGTGTTGGCCGCATACGGTCAACGTTTTCAGCTCGGCTCTTAGAGCAAGTTGATAGTATTTCGCGCTGACTTTCCCAGAGACGCACATTGTAGTACGACGGTGGCTGTATGCGTCTGCTGCTCGCCGCCCACGCAGCGAAGCATTTCGCAATGCCCGCACAGGTTCCCGGCCAGAGAGGTAGGCCTGCGCGGGGCAGGGCCTGGCGACCGGGGTCAACCTCTGCCCCCGGCTGCTCCGGGCGCCTCATCTCGGATGCAAGCCTTCGACGGCCTCCCTCCGCCCTCGAGCTTTTGTTCCGCCGCCGCGGCGACCTCGCCCGCCACCGCCGCCACCGCCGCCCACCGCCGCCACCGCCGCCACGCCGCCACCGCGCCACCGCCACCACCGCCGCCACCGGCCGCCACCGCGCCACCGCCGCCGCCGCCGCCGCCGCCGCCGCCCAGCCGCGCCGCAGCGGCAGCAGCAGCTTGGCCAACGAGTTCCTCGAGCAGGGAGGACGGGTTCCTCCTTCACTTCGGCAGCCCCGCCTCGCCCCGTCCCGCCCCGCTCCTCCTCGCCGTGCTCTTGGCGCGGATCAGCCGACTGCGAGACGAGCCTGTCGAAGACTGAAATTGAAGCGCTAACGACGCCGAGCGGGCCCAAGCTCGCCGAAGCCGCCGCCGCCGCCGCCACTGCACCGGGCGCATGGGATGCGAAGCAAGGACCCCTTGCCGGCCGCAGCCCATCCGCAGGCAATTCCCTTTCCATTTGAATGCAAATTCGAAATTTACGGCTACGCCTTGTTATAGAAGTGCAATTATGTTCGGCGAAATATAGACACTTGCTCGTTTCAAACACTGTTCAGAGACAATGAATACCGGAGGAGAAATACCGTTTATTTTTTGCCACTTCTTAAAGTATTCATCCTTCCTTTGTAATACTTAACGAACAACGATTACATAAATAACTTCAGCAACCACCAAGTTACGATTTCAAAGAACGATTTTACAATCTCAAAATAATACCAATCAATTCACGAAGAACATCAAAGTCAAATATTACTTTCTTATTAGAACAATAAACTCGTGAGTCATTTACACACATTTCTAGCTAAATAACGGCCACGTCCTATTATCTCAGGAGAATGGTTGAATATTATTACTTAATTTTCCTTTAAGAAAACGACAATGACGCCTCTGGAACGAAAGTGTCAGCACAACCCCAAGCGAGACCCGTTCAGAGGCGACAGCGAACATCAAACGCGCGTTCCCGCTCGTGGGACTGGTCTGGATCAGAGGAGGGGCCGTCGCGTACATCACTCCGCAGTGGCCGCCGGCGGCCAAGCACCTTGCGAACTATCGCAGCGGCGATACGGAGCACGCCGGGCGCATATTTGCTCACGTCTGCGGCGACTCACGGCGGGCGGGCCACGGCGCCTCCGCACGGTTGGTTCGCATGCGCCAAGAGCGGGCAAAATTCATTCCTCTTCAAAACACCATAGTTCAAGAACATATGGAAAAAAGGTTCAATTACGCATATTTTGTTGTTTATTGTTTTCACATATTTTGGGAACAAGGTGGAGACAAATACGGTTAATTTTTAAGAAGTCGAACGGTCATGAATTCGTATGATAAATCTACGTATCACAGTAATTCTTAACGTTACTAAAATCGCATTTTTCTCCCCCTTTTCATTTCTTACCATTATATTACAAAAACATTTAATGCTGCTTACTTATTACAAAACGTACCCAATACTGTAAAATTTGTAATAAATAAATTTTAAGTCAATGCTGCTAGACGCAACAACACATTTACATTTCTTGATAAACAAAATGTCCACCATATGTATATCATGAAACTACTACAGGTACGACAAAAAATGGAAATAAGTATCGTGAAGGATTAATTTAGAACTACGTAAATTCAAATTTAATTTTGAAGAAAGGAAGGTTTGTCCGCAGTATTTCGCATGTTGTTTTATGTCCTTCTCCATAAGAGTAAAATTCACATCCAGACTTCGATTCAACTGGTGTTGAAACTCCACCGCCGTCTGACGAATCTCGGACTTGGCAACCCCAGTTGCGAGTTTCCTTCCAGGGAAGAAAGCCGCGCTTTGTCCGCGATTCCCCAGTTCGGACCACCGTCCGCGGCCGCGTGCCGAGGCGTCCGCCCACCGGTCGCGCCACGAGCGCCCCGTATCCGTCGCGTCCATCAGCGCGATAGCCGGCGCGCGCGCCACGTTACGGCTGCGCCAGATCTTCACACCGCGCCGAGCCGCCACCCCCGCCCCCGCCCCGGCTCCAGGCGGCCCGGCCCCACGGACCACTCGCGGACGGCTACTGCGCACCGCAGGAGGCTCCAGATAGGGAACTGCATTCTTTGCTCTCAATTCTATTTCATCTCATTCAAGCCATTTGCTTCATTTCATTCAAGTGATTTTTGTAATCAAGTCAAGTGTTTTCACTCTTCGTTTCGATCTCCCGGTAGCTATAGAGTAAGATGGAATATGTTTCTTTCGATTTGACTCAGTGCAGTAACGTCGATTTCATTTTCAAGACTGTGTGTTCTGGACCTAATCAGTAAAGAAATAAATTTAAAATATTTGCTACAATGAATTCAGAATAAGAGGACTAGCAATCTTTCTATTTTTGAAGTACAATCTTTGTTATCAACGAGAAGATTTTCATCAGAGCATATTTTACTTTCACTTCGTCATGGTAGTACTATTGTATATATTAATTAAATTACAACTAGCATAACTCATTTTGAAATAAATCTAATAATTGTGCACAATATTTTTTCTAGAACTATTTCTAGGGCGTTGTATAAGTAACGTTTCCATAGGGGCGGAGTGGAATTAATATGTGATGTAAAAATACATAAATAATTCCAAGCACAGCCATGGAAGGGTGGGATGGAATTGGGTTAGGCTCGTGCTTGATGATTAGGGGGTAGAATAGAGAAGACGCGGCAGGACATAGCGAAGAGCGCACAGGTGGGCCGAGACGGATGCTGCAAGCTGGGCTGGGCGGGATCGATGTAAGGTGAGACGCGGCATTTTCTCACTCTCCTCTCTCTCTCTCTCTCTCTCTCTCTCTCTCTCTCTCTCTCTCTCTCTCTCTCTCTGGTAGTCGGCGGTGCAGAGGGGGGAGGGACAGAGGCAGAGAGAGAGAGAGAGAGAGAGAGAGAGAGAGAGAGAGAGAGAGAGAGAGAGAGAGAGAGAGAGAGCACTGGCCATGGTGCGGTCTCACCAGGTAAAAGAACGAGCGTCGCAAGTAACACCCACCTTCGTCTTCTCCATCTGTGTCACAGTCGTTCCTGCAGCAACGCAGATTAACTTTTGCACAGGTTCCCGGTCGCTGGCAGCATCTTCCTGGAAATCTGTGCGTCAGCGGAAAGAAAGGCCACTACGATGCTTTCGGACTGGTTCAACATCCTGTTTCCAAGGTGCGCACTGCGACAGCTCTTCGCATCTTCGCATGACTTGCAACAGCACTGATGTCATTTACTATTCTCAAAAAGCTTCACCAAACTTCCGCTTCGCAACTCTATTTCCAAGACGACTCAGTAGACTTAGGAAAAAATAAAAACAATCCGATTGGTAGCGGAATAATTACTTAACGTCTTATCAACATCTAAATTAGGAGAGACCAGGAAACAAGGAAACTACATTTAATACACTTTAGTTCGACCTTAAAATTTAAACATTTTAAAATGTTACAAACTAACTATACAACGAGGCTTATGATGCTGCAGTGGGTAAAGACTTATGATAGGGAGAAAAAAATATTTACGAAGTTGCTCAAACAAATATTTATAAGTAAAGAAAGTCCTGAGAAGAACATTAACAATAATATTAATAATAAAATATTAAATTCAGGGGAAATAAAGTCGACATATGAAACAACATGTTTAAGCTAAAAATGTTGCATGAATTCATCGGGAAACCGATGGTTTATCATTCATCATCCTACACTAAATCCATCCATAAATTTCCAGGCACCAAGAGTATAATTAATCTTTATTAGAGACATAAGTTCTAAAAATGCCGCACAGCGCATTTCGCTAATTTCCGAAAAATGAATACCAGAAACAAGCTCTCCCAGCATTTCCAATTACTCTTCCATCCTTCCCAAGACACATGCAACGTCACATATGAGTGCGCATGCTCCTTGCGAGCCGAACTCTGTCAAAAGGCGCTCAAAAAGCGCCCCGAAGGGACGAGTGCAGTGCGGGGCGAGGATGCGACGAAGCGTGTGGCGGGGCGGGCGACAAAGCCAGGCGGCGCTAATCCAGCGACGGCGCACGGGAATTAATCAGGATTTGAGGTTGCGACGGCGGCGGTGGACGTCCCGGCGCGTGAGTGAACTGGGCGCCGCGCCGCGCCGCGCCGTGGGGCTGACAAATGCCTGGCGCGGCCGCGCAGGCGACGCGCTTAGCGCTAATGGCGACGTCTCGGGATATTTCATCCCCGAGCGGGAAGTGTATGGTCGCGCGGTGACGACGCCGCCGGCTGGTGCAGCTGCCCGGAGTCCATTTCTCTACTCGGGGCATCGGTCACAGGCCGTTCCTCTGGATGCGTCTGCACGTACCGCTCAGAGCTTGGAAGGCGTCCCTCTCGTCTGGATCAATGTTCCATGAAATGCAGTCTTAAATACTTATAAATATAAAATACTGAAGATAACTATCTGAATGACGTGTTAATAAAATAAAATATCAGAACAGAAAAACTTCAATTTTTGCACAAAATTATCATAATGACACGTGTAAAATCTTGTAATATATCCTAAAATTTCAAAATCCAATTTTTACATTAATTACAATTTTTAGTCGCTTAAATAACATACACACCTTAACAATTGAAAAAAATCTCATTTGCTTTCAATATTCAGTTCCACTCTTCGCGGAAAGAAATGGTGAGTCCCAATGGTGATAGTCAGGATACCGAAAAATGAAGAGCAAAATCATGAAAGCTATAGACAGAATGAAATGAAGAAGGACCCTGGGACCAGGCATGAGAGTAAATCTGTAAATCTAAGACACAAGAAAAATAATAAATTACTGTTCTCCAATACTTGCCCGACACCAGTCCTCGAACAGAAAACCTTAAAGCGCGCATGTATCTGACAGCGACTTTGAAGACGCTTCGCCGCTAAACAACAACAAAAAACAACAAACAATGATAACGGAATTAAGGACCTGCCATATACGAGAAAAGGTGTGAGACTGATGGCGGGGACGTCGAGGAGGCGATGAAGACCGCAACGCCATCTGCCCCAACCTATGCGTACGCGAGCACGCTGAGCGACCGCGACGCCACGCCGCTGCCCACCCGCCGCGCGGCCGAGCGCCGAACACGCGCTCGCGGCTCGCCACCCATTTGTCCGCGGCCGGGCGGCGGCCGAGCCGCGCGTGGGCCGCGGGCGGATGCGTGAGCGATCGAAAACGCCTCGCGCGCTGGCGCCACCCGGCGTCGTCCCGCCTCGCTCCGCAGCAGGGCGACGGATGGCGACGCGGCCGGCATTAGCATTTTTATTCGCGTCGCGGGCGGCGGCGGCGCTGTATCGGCCGGACGAGACGGGGCGACGCGACTGGTCGCCGCTGCCAAAACGTTTCCAGATGTGCCTATGCAAATTTTTATTTCCGTCGCTATCCGCGGCGTCTCGGGTTGCCCGATAATTAACTTCGGGCGTCCGGAAAAGCACCTCGGAGTCGCGTATGTCTTTCGATTTCTCCTCCGCAAACGGGCGAGAAGGTGTTTAATAAAAGACGAAACGAACGCGCGCCTCGTGCAAAGTGAAGTTAAATCCCCCGTCGCGGGGCGAAATTACGCCCGATCGTACCGCCGCGCCTTGTTTGGAATATGGGTCGAGCGCCGAGTGCGAAGTACAAGTGTAACCACTCGCGGCGCGCAAGAGATGTGGCGCAGTATTACTGGAAGTATGACTGTTCCTGCACTTTTAGAACCCGAACGAGTCCGGCTCGAGTGAGCTGAAGGTGCCTCCAGAACGAGAATCACCCACATTCCGACTCGTTCAGAGGACAATCCCCTTCAGAGAAGCGGACTCTCCCCTCGAACCAGCCGTCGCGCTACAACAAATCGCCGCCTGCCGACGACGCTAACCGAGAGAACGCGCGTCTCCCACCGGTTCCCACATAGATTGATTCCGCGCATTTTCAATACCGAGTCGAGTCGCCGGCCCATACAAACAAGTTATTCAAATAATTATTTCAATGCCTCTAATTTGCGGACGGGAGCGGACGGAGGCGCGGAGGGGGTCGCCTCGCCGGACGAGGGAAGACGAATTCTCCGAGTCAGCGATAATTACAGACTTTTTCCGGCAGCAACATAAACACGGAGGGCGAGGAGGGAAAGAGAGGCCAAGCAAGAGGAGGAGGCGGAGAAGGAGGAGAAGTAGGGGGAATATTTATCCAGGGGCGGCCGACCGCAAGTCCGAACGGCAATTTCGGAGGAGTTTATTTCGTTTTAGACGCGCGGGGCTGGACGGGCTGAGTGCAAGCGGAGAAGCGGCGCTCTCTGCCGGCTCCGCTGCTGCCGACGACGACGCCGACGCCGGTCCGTGGGGCTCGGATCTCCTGGAACGACCGAGACGGAAATAAACGGGGAAAGGAGAGAGAAGCCAGTGGCTAGATACGAAAGAACCCGAGCCAACCAACCCACAATAAATGCAAATTAGTAGTAGGGAATGAAGGGCAGAGAACATAAGGACAATGGAAAAGCGAAAACGATTATCAGGAAGAAGAATGCAACAGAAGATGAGCAAGAATTAAGTGAAATGCTTTTGTAGAAGCGAATTCAGTAGAAAAAAGCAATGGAACAGAGTGAACGACTAAATGAAGGAGACTAACTAAGCGGACCAGTAATGACGTAGAGGAAAAATATTAGTGTTTCCTCTGAGGAAAAGGGAAAGGGCTCATACTACAAAACCGCGAATGAACGGAGTAAAATCTTAAATAGAAGAGGCAACAGAACTCCGAACTGTCGCGTGAATGACTGAACCGCACGAAAGATGATAACTACGAGTCGGTAATTAGAAAGAGCTAGAGGGACACAAGGGAGAAATCCCAATGAATGAACGCATGAACAAGCAGGTGCACGGATGCGCCGAACGAAACGCCGGTTGAACAGAGCGCCATAGGAGGATCAAGTGGGCGAACGGGTGAACCGCTCATGCAGCAGGCGAGCGAAGGAGTGAGCGAGCGAGAGGGCGAACAACGTAGCGCTCGCCGCCTGATGCTACGCTGCTCTCTGCGCTGGGCTGCGCGGCGCGGCGCGGCACGGCGCGGTCAACGAGGGAACCGGTCCCGCTGGCTTTTTTGGTGGGAGGGTTCCTCCGGCATTAGCTTTTCAGCAGATCGCTCCATTCACCATCATCATTTATCAAGGGGCGTCCGCGTCCAGTGTGTCGCGGTCGCCGCCGCCGCCGTCGGACCGCGTCGCAAGGCGGTTGCCGTAGAAGACGCCGCTGGCTACCGGCGACCACGGCGCAACACCGCTATTGCCGACGCCGACGCCATCGCACCCGACAACGTGATACGTCGTCACCAATGCCTTTGGTGTCGCGGCGTCTCCTTCAACGCCGCCCCTCCCATCACCGTCCGTCACACCGCCCGCCTTCAAATTCGGCGTTTCCACCGTGGCCCTCTTAAGGGGAGCCGTGCATGCCATCACCGTCTCCGCCTTCGCCGCCTCCGCGGCCTCCACCATCACACACCGGCGCCGCCTGCGCCACTGCCGCTTTTGACAGGCCCCGCCACCGTCGACCAAGCCATGCCGTCTCCACCGCTACCTCAGCCGCCGCGCCGCGTGCCTCTCCAAACACGTCATCGGATCTGAGGACCTGCGGTGGCGAAGCTGGGCAGTCAGTCGCGATAGCCCCGAAATTTACGAGTCGCATTTATCTAGCCGCCTGTGATTTCCTCTTGACCAGCGGTGTCAATCCTTGTAGTTTCCGCGAAACACATCTCTTGAAAGATAGTTGAGGACGTAAGAGCCGTGGCCTTAACGACACGCCATTCTGCGAAAAGGAGAGCTTTCAGAAAAGATTCAACAAATTATCTGGCATTTAGAGTGGTTGAAACGTGAAAATTCTATGCACAGCTGATTTCCACACGATGTAGTTTCCTTGTTTAAATTCCAATTATTCTGTATATTTTAGTGAATACTTCAAAAATGATCAATTCTTTCAAATTAAGAAAAAATAACATTTTTAAAGTGATCCGCGACTATACGTAGCTTTTTTTAAAATTATGGTCGCGTACAAGGGGCAAAATTATTTCGGGAAAGTATTAACAAACAAAGAGCTAATAATGAACGAACTGTTGTGAATTGAATGAATAAAATCTTCGAAAATAAATGTAGGAACTGTAACCAAATATCCAGGAACATGATAAGATCACAAAATCTCCTCGACAATTTAAATAATAATTGCCCACAATTTTCAAAAATGTAACTGCTAACAATGGCGTCACTGCAAGCCAGGAAGCCGCTCATTAAAAAAAAACAAAAGAAACACGACGCCAATAAGAAATATTTAACACGGCTACTTGCACGCCGGAATGTCGGCGCTCGGTGTACAAGGAAACAGATATCACCTTTCTCCTATTCTGAAGAGGGGCAGTTACCATAAACCAGAGGCCCGTAAACGTGTCGAGATATATGCAGTGCTTATCTGCGCATTTAAATAAAGCACCCTCCTAAACTTGCACCGGGAGAAAGGCATTCGCAACATTCGGAAAGGGGAGGGGGAGGGAGACCACTCCGCACTCCCCGAGGACGAGCGGTTCCGCATGGCGGCGAGCGCAGAAATAATGGGCCGCCAGACACAACAGGTTCTCTCTCTCTGCCCTCTCTCGTTGAACTTCAACTTGAGAGTTTTCTCGGGAGGGGGAGTTGCTACATTTGGGCAGTGAACCATCGACTCGGGGCGACCTCGAACTTCGCCGCGGCCGCTCCGCGCCGCACCACGCCGCTCCTCCGGGGGCACTCCTTCGGCTGCGTAACCCGACGAGGCGACGAGAGCGGGGGACGTCGACGCCCGCTCCGCTGACGGGTGGGCGGGGTTCGGGAAAGTGGGCGGCGAGAGGCGGGGCGACGCGGCTCCTGAGATGACGGAGTGGGCAGATGGGCACGCGGGCAGGCAGGAACGAGATGGCAGCGGACGGATCAGCGAGAAATGGGGCGATACGTCCTCAAGGAGCAACGACGGACGGAGGAAGTGGAGCGGGGGCAGAGGAAATTGTGAGTTGTGTTTGTGTTCATAACGGTAAGCTTGAACATTATCACCAAGAGGCGATGGATATCACTTAGATACGATAGTGTTAATCCAAAAGGGTGATCGACGGTGCAAGGCAAAGCATTCGGCAGGCCTGGGTCACGAACACAACGAAGAAGGCATGGCGTTAAACAGGAAGTCGAGTCTGAGGCCAGACGAAAAGTGTAATTGGAAGAAACGTAGGACAGCCCGACATTGCATAATATTCCAGGGAAGATCAATGAAAACAAAATATGAAACTAGGATGAAAACAGTGGTATCATGAGAGGTCTGGGGAACTGAAGATCCCCTAAAAAACAAGTCACGTACTCGCCTTGTCCATCACAAGCAACGTCTAAGCTACATAGCACTCCCTCCCCCGCCAGTTGGCCTCTGTGCTTCGGTCCGCGGAAGGAAGCCGGCAAGCTATTGCGGGCGGCCGATGTCAGGAGGGCGCGGGTCGGAGGGGGGTCGCGGCCTGCCGGCCTCAGGCCTTGTTAGCAAACGGGTATGGCCAGCGCCCCCCCCCCCCTCACCTCCTCCTCAGCTGCTGCCGCCGCCGGGCCCCGGTGCCCGCGGCCGTCGTCTCAGGCAGCGGCGCTCGTCAGAATTTACGTGGCGCTGTAAATCGCCTGTAACGAGACCTGGCCCCGCGGCGGCGCGCGCACCTTGCCTTGCCTTGGCTCGCCTCGTTGTGTGTTGGGGGTTCCCGAAAACACAGCGGAGTGATCTATTGTACGGGCAGTCGGCCCGGATTTTGACTCCAAAGTAAAGATGCTATCTTAAGAACTATTTCGAAAGAGCTAATGAAATTATAAGGGTGGAAATTCTCGTGCACTGTGTAACTTTGGATGTGTGAACAACCAAGCGGCAGTTGTAAATAAAAAGTGGCTTTCATAAAAATATGTATCAGCGGTTCGTAACAGTCATATTATCAGATTATAAAACTGAACAAACTAATAATTCCCAACAATAAACAAACTAAAGAAATTCTAAGTTGAAAATACACCATCAAAAATAAATTTTAAAAATATTGTAATAAAAATATAAAATATTTTTTTATGAATAACTTGTGTTTACTCAAAACCATGTGTTAACATATATTACTTTTTGTACTAACTCACAACTTCTTTCAAACTTCAAGCATTTTTAAAGAAAAAATATCTGCCACGTTCTGTTCCGGGTTTTAACCTATTTTTGATGAATAAAGAACATTTCAGAATGCCGATTCACAATTTCCGGTACAGATAAACTATTAGCAGGTTACTAGCGCGGAACTCTCAAACAAAGTCTTTGTTCTAAGGAAGAACAACAATTAACATTCAAAAAAAATATTTGCGCGTTTCCTTTTTGCAAATGGTCTACCGTTAGCCTACATCCTTCCCACGAGTTCAAACCACTATAGTTTTTAATTACCGGGAATTCACCACTCGTCAACATCCGGCGCACAACTATAAACGCGATTCACAGATCCTACGAAGGCAAATGAAAACCCGGCAGCCGCCCGATCGCGGTTAACGCTCGGAAGCGGAAAGGCCAGACGCTGTCGAGGGGACGGGCGCCCCGCGAGTCCGTGGCCCGCGCACCAACGAGCCCGGCCGACGCGGCGCAGCGCGGCGCGGCACATTATCGTTCATAAACGAATCGCGGCGCCCACTTGGTTATGCTTTTATTGAGGCGTCGACAACAGCGGCCCGCAGGAAGTGTGCACCGGCGGGGGCCGCCTCCGGTCGTAAGCATTTTCTCAGCAGCCACTGCCTCCGCCATCACGCCCGGACAGGCTGGCTTTTTCTGAGCAACAGTGGCCTCCACGGAAGGCACACTCTAGCGCTCGCCCATCACTCGCCTGGTCCAAGGGCGGCGTCAGAAAATATTTAAAGGGGGACATGTTATACTACGTTATATTGTTTTGTACTCAATTTGTGACAATAATTATTTTGTTTATTTATTAGTTAAACTTTCAATATATAGTTTCTAATTTATGATTTTTCAAAAATATTTAATTCTATTCTGAAATATTCATGGAGGCGTGGAATGTTTGAGTATACATGGACCCCTTTCGGAGTCACCTTTGGTCAGAACTAGGATGTATTGTTCTTTGGAATAAAGTGCATGTTGCCAAGATTTACAGGAAAAAATTGATTCTTTCATAACAAATTCGCAATTCACGCAGCGTTTCACTTAACAAACGAGCATTTGATTGCCAAAAGCGAGCTCTTGTAATTCACTCTCCACGCTCACACTTCCTGCTCTGTTTTTATATCACCCCTGACAAGTAAGGTTCCTCTTTTCCTCTCGTCCATTCCGCAACAGTGCTCGCAATATATGTTGGTGGCCGAAAGTGAAAAAGTATTCTGACAAGTTAAATATGCGAATGGATTTTTAAAATTTATTTTCAATGGTATGCAAGCACTCTGCCTTGTCGCGCGGCTTTTATTTGACACTCCCGGCGACTGATATGTAATACTTAATATTATATTACATATTTGCTAAGGAAATTGTGTCCAATGTCTAATACAACATTTAGCAGTTGCTGTTGCCTAACTACATTTTAAGAGGAAAGTACATTCTGAAGTAATAAAGGTGGTATCTTCGCGGACGAAGGTAAGTGCATCCAAAATATCTCTCGTAAACTTTTAAATATAATGAAATTGTTTCTGAAGTTGTGGGCAAGGCTAAAACTAATAAAATGGCTAAATATAACACAACTGTATACCAATATTCTTTTACAAAATAACAACCAGAAGATTTTTAATAGAAAATACGAAGAAGCATATTAAATAAATTAATTAACGACTCTTAGCTATGTCTATTTAAAAAAAAGTGTCTCTTTAGAAAAAAGTGTCTACTTAAAAAAATGTGACAACGGAAAATGAATCACGATGTAATACAAGTCGGACAAAATAAAAATTGCATTGTTTATCCAGAGGATTAAATCAATTGCCATCATACCCTACGAAAAGAGTAGTCAACTACAGGTAATAATTTATAAAATTTTTGATAAACACAATTAGTGAAGTATTACAGTTATTTTGAAGAACGTACAAAATTTATGAGAATTATGTCTGTCTTTCAAGGCCATAAAGGCTCATTCTCGCAGAAAGGTTTCTGTGGCACTTCTCAATGACCTACGAGAAACCGGGTCGCCGTAAAAATCTTTCAACTTTCTCATCACGCCGTGCGTTATTGACGTGCACTACTGAGGAGCATGTGTGCACAGAATAACACACATTACGACGCACAGGTTCTCACTCTCGAGTTTCCTCCGGTGCGAGAGTTCCGGGAAAAGCGGCTAACAATTTACACGTAAAAACGTCTTGCGGTTTTTGTCATTTTTCCCAGAACTAAACACTTGCGTGCTGATTCGCCGAAGCCCAGACCTTTCTTGGATGTTTTTGAATGTTCTTGAAAGAGTCCACATGTTATCTGCTTGCAGTAACGATATAAAGTATTGAAAATATACACAGACATGTGGCGTCAGTTAACATTACTAGATGATCCAAGTATGTCATACGTTATAAAACGCCTAGTTTAAAAGAAAGCGTGGACTACCACGGCCGGGGTCAGTACCTACTTGGCTGTGCGCGAGTCGCCGCGTCCTAGATGCCAAAGTTTCGGCCGTCATCCTGCGACCTTCCTCGCCATTTTCGCAATTCGCCCTGAGGAAGGTCGCAGCATGTCGGCCGAAACGTTGGCATCTGTGCCAAGGATGCCTCGCCTCCCGAACAGCCAAGTAGATATCGCATTGTTTAGTTACACACACTAAGAAATCACAATAGAATCCATTAATCGTGATAAATAATATTTGATAAGACGTACGCCGTCCCTTCATTCTCGTCAATCCTAACTTAAGTGCTGATTTATAGGTACTAAAATTTGTCGAAATATGCATGCATTTATGCACCTAAAATCATTGTAATAAGGACAAAAAACCTGACAATATGCGCAATAAATCTGACCATACGCACAAGAAATGAGGATACATTATCAACAAATTACTTCATTCAAATATATCTATTTTAAATGATTTTCGTTGACTCATATCACATTCACTTACATGCACTTATAGCAGTTCGCAACCAATTGTTTGTTAATGTTTTCTACTGACATAATTTTCTTTTGTCTGTTACAATGTTTTTGTAACTAGGAAACGTACGTCCCCCTTCACAAGAAGTTAAGGGGCAGAATTTACCCGAAGCAACTTCAGCAAGAGAATAACCCTGCAGTTCCTTGTCAGATATTCCAGTTAGTACTTTTTTTCACGATCTGCATATAGCCGCAGTACAACAGGGCAGCTTCAATGTAAGTTCTCCAGAAAATACGAGTAGGCAATGGTGGTAGGCGTCGACCTGGTAGAAACTGGGCTGTATTGACACGTGACGGAGCAGTTGCAAACACCTCCTTCACTGTGGAAGTCATTGCATTCACTGCCGGAAACGGATGGCGTATCTCCTCAGCTACTATATGCAATCCGTGAACTAAGCATGTAATGTGAACCAATTTCGGACAGAATCCTCTCAGATAGAATTTTCTACCATCATCCCGGTAAACAGTTCGCAGCGCAGCTGATAGTGCTTCTCCAGACGCAGATATCAACTTTTGTTATCTAAGTCACCAAGCTGTCACTGACCAAAGCAATTTCTTAGAATTACTATCTCTGACCGACATCCCGCACTGTTAGTCATGTTCTTAGAGGGATTGAAAACAAACTGCTTACCCTATAAATCAGCTGCTGAAGAGATAAGTAAAACGACAGTCTTGTGAGTCTTGTCAATAATATTAAAATTTCCATCTATATGAACGAATTACTGATAAATGCACTTATTGTCAATATATACAAACATACAGTCTCGCCACGTAAAATAAGGCATCTATTCAATTCAATATATAAAAACATATGTACAAAACTTCATATATTCCATTATTGTGGTCTGAATCATATTTTCTTACAAAAAGTATATCGTTTGATCGCGAGGAATAAAATATGCAAATATGGTAAAATCTCTTCTCTACTTATCATCATTAACCATTTGTGATCACCCCTACCATCATAATCTTCTCACTGGAAGACAATGGTAAATCAACTTTGTAATCACCTACCTCAAACTGCGTTTAACTCCCGCCATTATCATCATTACCAGACATGATAAACAACATACTTAGGTAAATTATACGTTTCAGAAAGCAAGAAAGGAAAGCGTGTTCACACCTTTCTACTGTATCAATCGTTTGGTAAACATTTGAAGAATCAACTAGAAGACTGTTCAGTTAATAAATAAATAGTCGTGAATCTAATAAGAGCTGAAATTATTAATGACTCCTGAATTAAACCTCCAGATTTCTTCTAATAATAGTGAAGAAATTATGTTAAATATTGGTAAACATCAAATCTTTAAGATGTAAAAGTTCTGCTTCTTCAATGGAAGGTTACGCGCTCTCCAGGAAACGTCAATACGCTACGTTTAACGCCGATAGGAAACTGACTTCTATGGTAGCCTTTCGCGACCGAGAGGAACACTGCAGAGATAATGCGAGTGTCTGAGCTTAATAGCCATACCTACATAGAACAGAAGAAAGATTTGACGCATAGGTAATGATGTTTTTATGGATTCATGGAGCAATGGTGGAACGAGAGGTAGGGGATGGGAAAACGGGAGAACCCAGAGAAATCCGTCCACGGACCTTCTCTGCCCACCACAGATTCGACACGTTTAGGCCGCGATTTGAAGTCGGGTCCCCGCGATTGTTTGATCGTTCCGGCACGGGTCGCGCTGAGCAATTCGCACGACCGCGGGGCCGCCGAGGCACGGGGGTCGCAATTCTACAGCGGGCACTAGTCACCGGCGCCGCCGCTCCGCCGCCGCGCCCCGAGCAACTCGCGCCTCGTCAACGTATGCAGGTAGTTACGCAAGTAGCTGCCGGCCGCCCCTACGGGGCACGTGTTTCGTCAACACGTATTCCACGGGAAAAGACATTGTAATGACATGAATGCGGGGTTCTTAAACCGCCCTCAATGCTTGTATATTTATGTCAGTGTTGTAACGTTGCAGCACATTCAAACCAATCACAAGTTTTCTCTACGCATTCTGTTTTTCTTTTGCAGCATTCTGCTCAATCAGATTTTTTATAGCTATATCCCTACTATTGTAAGCATGAGCACTACACAATTTGAACACAACAAAAAATGAATTCATTCACCTCAAAGCCCCACCTTCACATCCTCGCGAAAGTGTCTTCTTGCGATGGCAGGTAAAAAAATTACATTAACTGGGCCCTTTCGAAGTATTTCTTGCAATCGTATTTGAGAAACTGACAACAAAAGTAAGGATATACAATATTACATCCGTTTAAATACTTCGAAGTTCTATCACATTGAGTCATAAAATTGAAATACAATGGTCCAATAAGTATTGCAGATTACACTACACTTTTATGCTTTTATATAAGATATTACAGGCTTTACAAAAGTGCTATTTCCATTTAAGAATTGTTTTACTAAAACAGTTACATATGTAACTATACATTAAAATGAGAAACAATGCTGTTTCCTCTATCCATATTACACTGTACCGCATTTTAAAGAACTTACATCCTCAATAAAAATAACAAAGATACAGCTCAAGTAGCAGTGAAGAGAACCAAGGTTGAAGAGCGTGATATTAGTTTATTCAGCAATAAAAAATAAACTTTCGCCTAATTTATTTTCCAGCACATAATGATTTAAGAACGAATTACACTACACAGTTTTGTTATTGCTAAGGTTCTCTCACAATTTGAACCCATTACCAGAATATATAGTATTAAGAAGCTATTACATTTATATTGAAGTACAAGAGCAGTAAAGAAATGGTTTTGCCATATGCGTTCATCACGTCACTCTGGTAGCTCTCATATTCGAGGACAGACAGGAAGCTCTTATGCATTTTGTTGCTACACATCATATTTTAACTGCCATCGTGTCGAAATTTAAAGGCACTTACAAAATGCCCAACAATTCACAGCGAAGTCTCTGCGTTTAATTTCTAATAATTTCGAAGTTGAAATGAAAATAAATCAATTCCACTATTTGTTTACAATTTTAATTATAATTTTTTTTTATATTAATGTTAAATACTAATGCAGTAACAATAACAGGATATAAAATTTTATAAATTATTAACACGACAAATGACAGCAAATCAGTGGCGAGTGAAACATCAATATTAAGTGAAAAAATGTAACCATTCACAAGACGTGAAGCATATTTATATTTAAGTTCCATGTATTATTGTTTAGAAAATAAGTTTTACCTCATACAATCTATCATTACTCGACGCGTCATCAACAAAACACAATCTCCCAACGAGAGAACTCTCTCAACCACGAAATCTCCCCGAGCACGCGAACATGCAACAACAATCCAACGAAAACACATCCCCAGCTCCAGATCGCGCCGGAGACGCGAAGCAGCCAACAACAAACAGAGGAGCGGCTCGGCGTGAAGGCAAGTGGAGCGCAAACGAGCGTCGGCCGGGCCTTCTCCTCCACCTGCACGCCGCCGCCGGCTCCAATTCAGTCCCCGGGCCGCGGCGGGCGCGGGGTCTCCAAATTGCAGCAAAAACGGACACGCCGCCTCTGCCGTCGGCCTCCCCCCCCACCGCCCCACCACGCAGCTACCGATGACCGCGAGCGACGAGCTCATCGCTTTCTCTCGCTCCCCACTGCAGTCCACAAAGTCAACTCGGGCCCTTATTAATACGGCGCGTATCAATCTTGCAATAACACAGAAGAGGGGGAAGGACGGACCCGCCCGGGAACTGAGCGCAACGCCACGCGGATGGAGGACGAACAAGAACGCGGCGCCGCCGGTTCGCACGGGGCGAAGAGGACGGCGAGGACTGTGGAGAAGGCGGCGGGGACGTGCGCCTGGGTCGGCTGCGTTCGGCTCGGGCCGGGCCCGGCGCGGCAGTTTTCACGTCACGACAGCCCTCCGCCAGAAACATCCGAGCACTGTAATTTGCTCTCACGAACACACACGCGTCGTTTTCTTATTTAAATTCCTCGGAACCGGCCGCTTTTAACAAGGGTGAGCCCGCCCTCTCTAGTAATGCCCGCGACCGTGTCGTCCCTCGATCGCAGCTGTCGCAAAAACCCTGCCCCTAGTCGCACGCCGCAACGCACTATTTGTCCACGCGTGACAGCCCCTCGGCTGCGACGGCAAATGCCGTACCCGCTCTCAACCACACCGCCATCGATACTGCTGCCCCCACCATCAATAATAATAATATCAAGTACAATAATAATATAAATTATAATAATATCAATAATAACAATACACCCACCACCACCAACAACAACCACCACCACCATCATACGAAAGGTACGGCAATCCTATCACCACCAATATCAACAACCTAAACACCACTACTACCCTACTCACTATCACATCACGAGTGTATCACCGTCCCCTCCATTACCGTTACCGCCACTATCATTTTCAATCACATCCCACCACCACAACAAAGGACAACAAACAGCCACGGCGGCGGTTTCCCTTCCGTGGCGCCCGGCGAGATCATCCACGAGCGGTTGAGAGGGAAAGGGGTCGTCGGGGCAGCCGATGGCTTCGATGGGGCCCGACACTTCCGAAGTGGGTCGGCCGGCGCGCGGCACTTTCCCATGGACGCGGAGGAGAGTCAGCGAGACGCCCGACCGACCAATTAGCCGAAGCGCAGCACGTGTTCCGGGAAAGACCGGGGCGAGCCTGACTGCACGAGTCGCCCCGGAAGTGGCAATTGCTCCACTGGCGACCCGGGAGGAGGGAAAGGCCGCGGGTGCCATCACGTTGTGCAGGACAAATTGCTCGATCTTTCCAGCTCGTTATTCGAAATTGAAATGATGAGGAGGAATAATATCGAAATGGTTTGCGAGTAAATGCCAGAAGTAACGTCAAAATGAAAATATTGTACGGGAAACACAGAAAATATTATGTGTGAAATAATTAAAATGCCATGATATCAATGAATTTATATTATGAAGGAAAAATATACACGGACATATTTTTAATCTTAAACCTATTTTAAGGTAAAAACTATAATATAGTATTTGCGACAGTACAGTAAGTACGTTGTATATAGTATTTGATACATATAAACGGAACAATTATTTATCAACAGTCCTTGAAAGAATTTAGTAGTCATTTATTGTATTCTTACACACAAACTTGAAAAAATACGTCAGTATTCAGCTCCTTAGAGATATTTTAAACATTATTGTTACAGAAAATTAAGACATGTTTTAAAAATTTAGAATACTAATTTACTAATTTGATTTCCTTATTTGAAATATTTATACAATGACGCCCATTCATGTAAACTTTCAGAGCATACACCATTCACAAAAAAACCTATGTCATGATAAAATTCGAAAGCCGGTTTAGGAAGATTGCACGAGGAAATAAAAAGAACCTTCGCTCAAAAAAGCTAGGTAACAACTCTATGGAAACTAATCAGCATACGCAGACAAATTGGCGCGCAAAAGAAATTTCACACAACATTAATGTGAAACACATTTGCAATATGCCGCAACTAAAAAGTTACGCATGATTTCATTAAAGCTGCTACCGGCTTGGGAAATTGCAGATTCGATCCCGTTCCAGCTGAGGATTAATGCAACGCCATTCATCTCCAGCAAGTTCACTTGAAAAGCTGTAATTCGCATAACATCAGTAAATAATGCGTGGACGCTGACGAGTTTTCTAGTTAGAATGCAGATCGTCCCCGGTCTCCCTATTACTCACGTCAAGAGCTACGAATGCTTCCGTGTTGGCTGCAATGAAACCAACTGAACACACGCACTGCAAAAGCAGTACTCGCAGCAATCTCATTAATAGAGTCAACCAGATGTAGTGCGAACAACGAGCGATCACTTCCACTTGACGCAATAGTCATCATGTTACCAAATTTCAACGCGGCCAACTTCATCAACCCGAGAGCGCACCGCGCATCGCCTGCTGGACGAACCAGTCCGTCAGTCCATTAATTAGTCTGCCTCCGCGCGCATTAGTATCATGTTCGTATGTCTGTCCGTCCATCAGAACCAGCGACGCCGTCGAGGCTCCTCGCCGCTATTCCTTGACCACACTATGAATACATGCCTGGAGAGGGGGGAGGTAAGCCGACCGTCGTTGGTGCGGGCCGTCGATGCCACATCCACCACACTATGAATACATGCTCGGAGGGGGGGGGGCGATCGGCAGGCGTTGTTGGTGTCGGTCCTCGACGCTATTCCTCGTCCAAACTATTAATACACACGAGTGGGACAAAAATATCACCTCGGAGTTGGGGTAACGAACAAACTACGGGGGCGCGAATGAATGAGTTATCGTCAATATTAAGGGAAGTGAATCTTCCCAGTCAATACCTGAAGAGCGAGGGCAATGGAAAACCTCCAGCCTGATTTTTGTCGTATCTAAGAACTAATTTAAATTGTGACACATGCAGAAGTGTAACCACATCAGCATATTGCCTTCAAAAAGTGAAAAAGCTCGCATCCGCGGTGTTTCACACGCGTCCTACCTTTGTAAAAACTACTATATCAATAATATCATTATATTAATGAAAATATTTCAGGCACACTAGAATATAAATTACAGAAATTTTTTTATCTTCACTGTGAACTTACATCAGTCATTTCATTAGCATAGTGATGAGACATTCAAACTTGCGGTGAGAAGGCAGTCACAAATTGAAATATTATAAACAAATGCAGTCTAGCAATCCGAAAATTACAATATCCTTAATTTTATTCACCGGTCAACTTTTTCTTCCAATGCGCTGAGTCATATGCCGCTAGTAAATTTTAAATTATTAAAATACAACCAATACTCGGAATTTTTATCCATCCTCCCTCCCCCCTCTCTCACTCTTGAGAACTCTCATCACAAGCTGTTCACGAGGCTTAAAGATCAATGCATCTCTTCTTTTCAGATCCGGTTTGGAGCAAGGGGACATATTCTGACTCCCAACAGATTTTAGTATTCATATTCTACAGCCTTAAGACGCAAAACAAGTTTGATGCTATTGCAAGTGAAGATGTAACAGTTAAAACAACTTTTCATTGACACTAGGGTGTAAGCGTGACCGATAAGACGGGAAATAAGAGGGATCCTACCTCCCGTTCCCGTAATAGACACATTACGATATCCCCTCCTCATTCAATAGCATAATCCCACACTGACCCGTCCAGTACCAGTTCCCGAGCCCTCGTGTCCCCCACCTAACGTCGAACCTCTCGACGCTGGCCGAGCGCTAGCCCGCGACGGCCGACTTCGGTAGCCAACACCCACATTACGGGTAGCGCGACCCGTCACCGTATTTCCAAGAGACGATAAATCGTTCAAGCGAAAACCTCCTCAGCACACACGCCCAGGTGACACATGTCAGGGGGATCCACGCAAAACTCAACCGGCGGCCGCGCCCACCGTATCTCACAGCGGCACCCGCGAAGCAGCCTCCCAGAAAGGGGCGTTGCTGCTTCTAAAGCGTTCGCGGCGGCTTTTTTTCTCCGACCGTTTGCCCCCTTCTCCTCGTTCCCCCCAAAAAGTTTTATATATCGTAACAAAACTGGAACGTCCCCGGGTGATTGTATGCAAATGCGCGAGTGCAAACGCGCGTGAGCGCGAGGGAGAGGGAGAGAGGGAGAGAGAGAGGAAGAGAGAGGGAGGCTCGCGAGTCGCGGCGGGCGCGACGGGGCGAGAGAGCTCGGGGCAGGCACTCAGCCAGTGTGCTCTGTCATTTTCTCGTAATCATGCTTTATTAATAAGAACGATCAGAAAGGCATTAGCAATTTGTTTCAACACGGCGCGAGTGGGCCGAGGAGGGAGGGGCGGGGGAAGAGGGCCGCTGTCGAAGGCGACGCGAGAGGCGCGGAGGAAGAGAGGCAGCGACAAGTGTTGGCGAGACCTCTGCCCGCCGCGCCGGCTGCGACGGGATCTGCCCCGACGATTACAAGTACCCACCTGTCCCGTCTCGCGACCGTTCCTTTCTCTGTAATTTCCCTATCAATATCCTTCTCGCCGATGGCCTCTTAACCTTTACCACTGACAATTTTCAACCCATTTAGGCTCGCTTCCCACAGTTTACCAATACTGCCAAAACGTCAGTACATTTTCATTGATGTTTACCTTTCGCAATCAGTCGAAATGGCGACTATCAAGTATTCGATTCCCCCCCCCCCTTTCTTCTACAATATTATGATACGGAACTAAGATGATTTAGCCTCAAGGTTGAATGATGTTATTTTTTTCAAAAGTGATAATATCTATTAATTTCCACTTATATTTAGATTAAAAATCATTATTTCCCAGAACAAGAAACTCAAAAATCACTGTTCTGCATTAGAAGCAAAAAATTTCAACTGTTCAGATCGGTTGATTCATATTTTTCGTAGGAAACTGAAATAAAGAAAATGTGAAGGGTGCATCATGGCTAGTTTCATAACAGAAAATGAAGAGCAGGGATTCGATAAAAATACTCGAGGGAAGTGAGTAGAATATATGAAAATTCCATTACTAGACCTGGTCTTTAAGACAGCATAACGTGAAAACTCACTGTCACAGCGATTCAAAATGTTTAGAGTAGAACCAAAAGCACGATTAGCAAACTTGCTCTCTTACATTCAATTAGTTCGGTGACTGCCATTTTGACACCCGAACACACTACTATTTTCGGGAACCACACTATCTCCAGATACGCAGCCAAGAAACCGTAACTCGCTTCAGCTTCTTTACCCATCGTCCACATCCCTACCACGACCGATTATTTGACTTCCAGTTACGCAGCCGGTTACCTCAACCTCGGAGTCGGAAGCAGCGACGGGTCGGCCGTTTATTCCGTGTGGTGTAGACCGTTATCATCGAGAGCAGTTATTCCACCAGGGCCAACAATCCATCTTCGTAATTCACACCACGCCTCACTCATTTCCATCGGACACAGGTGGCGCTCTCTTCTTTCTGTCATATCAAGCTCCGCCGGATTGCTTCCGGGGAAGCTGCTCGGGTATGCGGCCCACGGCACCAATGTCCCGTTTCGACTACACGCTTCCGCACGACGGTGCCGAATATATCTTTGTTAAGCGAAGGAGACACCGGCCACCTATGACATTATTTCTCGGCGACTCGGAACTCAAATGATTCATAATGAGAGTCTTCTGTCACACGGCAGCTCGTGTTACAACTAACTGAACATGGCACGAAAACGGGCCACATTCGTTTCTGAACAACCGAACGTATTGGATGGAAACTCGTCACAACTGTCGAAGTAAAACAAACCTTGTGAGAAGTTCACGCCTGAAATTTCTAGTATATAATTTGGGAAGCAAGCGTTAAGTAAAAAATATTTGAATTTAGACATTGCAGAAAAAATTGAACCAAGAACGTAATTACAGGAATAGAAGAAAAGATAAATAAGGTAGTCACGAGCTTACCCGAGAAATAATACACTCCAGAGAAAATGGATGCACTAGAATCTAAAATGACGCATTAGTAGCCATAAATCTACAATAACGAAGGCAGTTCTGGAAGAGAAGGCCAATTATATATTCATTAACTGGTATTAATGCACGTAGCGCATAGGTGACATCCCGAATACGACCAATTAGATATCCCTTTATTTATTTTAATACACGCAATGCATAAGCGATCTGTGGCTCTCCCGCCGCCTCCTCCTCCTCCTTGCTTGAATCGCTTGAGCAGCCTGAGCACATCTCTCATTAACCACGCCACGTGCGTCGACGGTCCTCCAGGCTCCGCCGAGAGGGCCCATGCGCCCCCAAAGGGACAGAGAGCCCGCGCTTTAACCTCCTCGCTTTCAGCCGCAGGCGGGCGGGCGGGAGGGCGCTTTCCGCCAAGAGCCCTGGGGAGGAGCGCGAGCGAGGAAGCGATCGAGGAGTGAGTGGCCCTCCACCGGGCGCCGCCCCCGCCACCCCCTTCGGGCGGCTCTCCGCGTCTCCGCCAGCCGCCCCCGCTTCGCGCCTCGGAGATCAGATAATTGATGCAGTTAAGTGAGCCGCTCCGGTTGTCCCTCGGAGCACACGCACCGAGACGCCCTCCCTCCCCCGGGGCCCCTTCGGCCTGATTGGCTTTTCCTCTGGAGAGCGGCGGCGCGCCCGATCCGCCCGGGCAAGGAGAGGGAGAGCGAATTGGCTTTGTACCAAAGCAATTAGAGGCGCACCACAACATCTCTTTACAGTCGCTAGTTGAATTCCCCCGGAGTGATGAAGCCTACCCGGAGGAGCACAAATTACAGGTTAACGAATTTGTCTCCCCCCGAGCGCCTCGATTAATCCACTTTGCACCTGCGAACGACGCACGTCGCGCCGCGCCGCGCCGCGCCACGCCGAGCCGGCGTCGGCGTCGCCGGAGGAATTCGCCGGCGAGGGGGCGGGTGGGCGAACGGGCAAGCAGGCGTATGCACGGGCGGCACGGCGCTTTCGGTCATGCAGGTGGCCGGCGGGCAGATCAGGAGGCAACGAGGGCGAGAGAGAAGAGAGTGGGTTGACTCAGGAGTGGTTGGGGTTGAGTGGATTGTGTAGACTGGGTGAACGGGGTGCTTAGGCGGGCGCGCGCTCTTGGAAGTTCGCGCAACGACGCCCCCCGCCTCGAGCACACGTCTCAAGCGGTCCCGCCCGATCACAGCTTTTGAGCAATGGCCGTGCTCATCTCTGAATATCACCTCCACTAATTTATGCAGCGGAAACGTGTTGAGGCCATCAGTGTACGGGATGCATGATGGATTAGGTGAATTAATAGTAAATTTTACGCACTAAAATCTTCACACATTATGATAGTATGATGAAACCACATATTTATAGCGGGCTCAAATACAGGTATGTTGGCAGCATCGGTAACGGTTTATTATATTTTACGTTGGGGATTGAATTCAATGTTAGGTTCTGTAAATGGAGGCGAACCTAAATTTTAATTTTTCTGAATTATTACATCGAAAATTACGTGCAGGTGAGTTTAAGAATAATGAAACGAGTGAATATGAACAGATATTACAAGAGATTTATCTGTGAAATTTGTAATTTAATATTTCGTAAATTTAGTACACAATAATAAAACGCAACAAAATTAATTGCATTCTCGAAATACTAAATACAAATAAACTAATTATGAATGTGAAAAAAAACTAATATTTTTGTCACCTTCCATTAATAAAATAAGGATGACGCATATGGTGTAACATTAAACAAATCATAGACTGCTTTTTAACCGAAGCCAACATCACTGCAATTTCCTCCTCTTCACCTGAATTTATTTTGTCCCAATAACACGTCATTAAAAGCAATGTTTCAGCGATAGTTCTCGAGTCACTCCCCTGACAGTGCAGAAAATCAGAGATGTCATCTCGGGCGCTGCGTATCGAAGCAACCGGTGCGGGGCGGTGGGGCCGGGCGGGGCAGGGCGCGGGGCGGCACCGCTCGCGGGCGAGCACAAGGGCGTACGCCCCTCGCCTGCGTGCACCGCGACGCCCACCGCCGTCAACATCTCCGCTCCACGCCGCTCCCAACGAGGGTGCCGCCCGCCAGGCCGCGCTTCCTCTGCTTCGGCGCTTGTCAAGGGGCGTAGATCGAGGCGGAAGGAATTCACAATTAAACCAGTGCGAGTAGTACAGAAATAATGTTTATGAGAAAGACAAAATTTGATAAGAAATGTTAAGCAAGCGACAAAATGCTTATATACGATAAATACAGGGAGAAAAGTATGAACAATTTTTATTTGGTAACAGAATGATCCGAGATTCGATTATACACACGCAACATTGTTCCAAAATACTTTATAATTTTCATTTTTCATGATTAGTACTTTACAATTTAACGTAGAAACAAGAAACATATCATTATTGGTAAGAATTCATTTCACTTTATTGCCTAGGCACTTTTTGCTCCTGATAATGTGGACGAGTAACCAAGTCTTGGTAAAATATTTTTAAATATTAGTAGTATTAAAAAAAATTACACAGATTAGATGTGAATCTATGATATATTTGCGAAAAAATGTTTTTTCGAAGAAAATCGTTCCTAGAAAAATTGTCAAAGCGTAAGCAGATCGTAAAAAAAAAAAAAAAAAAAAAAACAGACACCTGGATTTATAAAGTTTCACAAACATACATAAATTGCAACATTTGTATTTCTTAGAGTTAAAACTAGTTACATTGTATTGTAGTGCATTGCAAATTCATTGTAATGTAGTATAACATTCCACAACATGTCATTTGTAATAAATTTCTCATCTATTCCAAAAACGGAAGTAATTTCCTTCGGGGTATCCGGTGTTACCCAAGGAATGTTTTGCCATTATAAAAAAAAACTAAATTTTAGAAGTTGTGTTTGATCATTGTGATGATGTACTAAGGATATTCTTTTAAAATTGCAGCACTAACTTTCTTATTAATTGATAGTTTCTAGTTCTTTACATCTCTACGTAATGAGTAGAAATGTTTGCCTCTTTGCTAGAAATTGCTTTAATACAATACTTTAAAGTTCTATTTTTGAGTGAGTAATAGCGCATAAAACATGAATCAAAAAATATTTTTTGATCTTTTCGCCATTATATCAATGCTTTATTTATTTTTATGAATAACTAAACCAATCAAGTTCACTCATTTCACACTCATACTATTTCCTAAGAAAGAAAAAGAAGATAAATTTCAGTCGCCTTCATTTCAGTTACCCTTTTGCTGTAAACAGAAGAACTTAAACGCCTCTGTTAAGAGACACAACACGAAAAGAAAAAAACGCGGAGGCTGTCCTTTTACTGCTTTCCTGATCGGTGCCTGTACTCTCAACATGCTCGCAACTGTAAGTACAACGAAGATCGGCTGGACATTTGACGACGTAAAAGACGTCGAATTTGCCCAGACCAATCTCAAATAACGGCTGCCGAGCCAACAGAAAAAGCACCCATCTCGGACTACATTCCGGACGTACTCCGGCCCGCAACGCAGAAAGTGATCTTCACCAGCGGAGACGGAGAAGAAAACGCCCAACACACAGTGGCAATAAAAAGTTGCAACAAGAACCATGCATGCAAGGCTATAGGCAACGCTCGAGGAGCACAGCAACTGACGCATTCGACACTTTATAGAGAAAGTATACAATAATTTTCATAGAGTAAGGATTAATCCAGGTTTAAAGTGGCTTATTAACTCCAATAAATTTTGGTGTGCACTTCAATTAGTCGAAATTACTCCGAGAAAGTTAACCAAAATAAGTAGAGTGCGGCAAATTTGGCAAATTGCGAAAAATGCTATAAAAAAATCTCACCGCAAATTTTATATTATGAAGTACAACTTAGAAAATTGTAGCTATAACATTTTTTCAAACTACCAATTATTCCAAAATCCACCATTATCAGAATTAATTCGAATAATTCTAGATAACAGCGCAAAATGGGTTTAAAAATGTGTCAGAAAAGAGCAATGCTATTGATATTATACCACTTACATATACTACTTAGCTCTAGCGTGCGTTATCACGACTAGATGTCACTTCGTATCAACAAAAATTTGTTGTTTTAGTGCAACCTCCTCCCAAAATTACGTCGAGTCATGCAAATAGTCCAAGAATTTTTTTTTTCAGCAAACAATAACATTCCATTTCAAACAAACAAGAAATAAATGGCAAAGAATTTAAATAGAAGACGCCGCAAGGTGTACAAATCATGGAAACACGCTCTTCTCCACGGCCGTCGACGGGCCCCGCAGGGGGTAGCTGGGAGATTCCAGCCTACTAGAGGAAACCACAGATCAACGTCGCCCAGCACCTCGTTGGAACGGCCTACCCGCTCCGCGGCGCGGCGCTTTCCCACCGGGGGCGCAGACGCCGGCAGCCGTCGGAGCTCTAGCGTTCGTCGCCCGGTAGGCAGGCGGGCAGGCAGGCGGACGGGCGAACGGGCGGCGGCTAAGCAGACAATGGAAGCGCGATCTGCGGCAGGCCGCGCTACGATTTACGGGCCCCAGCGGCCGCGGCGGGGGCGGGGGCGTCGGCGGCGCCGTACATCAGGGCGTCTCATTACCCCCGGCGCCGACGGCCGACGCCGCGTCGGAGGCGGTGGCGGCGGCGGCGACGCGGCAGGAGCGATCGGGCGCGCCATTTGTACGGCTAATGACAAGTGGTCGGCGGCGGCTGCGGCGGGCGGGCGGCGCGGCCTGTCGCAGCGTTCTCGCTAATAAGCGCGGGCCCTCGTCCACCGCCGCCCCAGCTCGCGCCGCCGGCTATCGCTCACGGCGCCGGACGCTGCAGCCGCCCTTTTCGCCACGCACTTGCGACGCGACGCCGAAGCCGGCGGACGCGTGGAGATCGCCAACGTTAAGAAGATACCGCTATGCCTATCTTCTAGGCGATCCTAACGACGCAGCGTTCTTCAGACGGTTTGCGAAACAGCACACTGCAATACCTCACAATCAATATGTTTCACTAACAGGATCTTCGGTTGGATAAAAACGGAGTCTAATGTTTCAAGGAATTCACAGAGATCGGGAATCTTGTCGGTCGCAAAAACATCATGAACTCAAGAACTGGTGAAATTATTATTTCACACCATTGACAGCCAGTACGTTCAGCTAAAGCTCACTTTTAACAGAATCACGACACGATTGTACCAAAAGAACACCAAAAGCTTTGGAACAACTTGCATTTCAACTTGCATTCTCTCTTCCTTTATTTCATTCGAAAAAAAAAAAGGCAAATGAATGATATTAATAAACACTCCAAGCATCGATATTTCCGTGTTTAAATAAGAGAATAGACCAGTTTTTCAGAAAAAAAAATAGAAGCACACGTCACCACATGCTCAACACCCACCAACGGATGCCCAATCGGGAGGTAGAGTACCTTCGAGCCAATCCTCGCGAACTCGCTCAGCATCCATTGTAAATTACCGACGTGTAGCCGCGTACGGAGAAGCCCCGGCGGTGAACTAGGATTGAAAAGTCGTTAGGAATCGATGGGCTCGCGCAAGGTCGTCGCGGACGCGGCGCAGAGCGGAGCAGGGTGGAGTGGGGCGGGGCGGGGCGGCGGCGAGAACTGAAACGCCGCTGCTGCAAAAAGACGAGCGAGCGCCGCCCGCCCGCCCGATGGGGCTGATACGTTCGACGCCGACGTCGCGCCGCCGTTTTAGTGTTGGTAAAGCAAGCTTTGTTTTGTACATGAAAGAAAAATGTCTTCATGGGATTTCCCGGAAAACTCCTTCGCTAAGCAGGACTTGCATATTACTGAAATAAAACGATGAGCGCGAACTTCTTGTTTTTCCAGAGGTACAGCAGCTTGGACACTTTTTTCGTTATGCACTCTTTTTTACGCATCTCAAGATTCAGAGCGGCAATTCATTTCATATTCAATTGTAAAATTGTCGGTTTATATTTTTATATAAACACTATATATTGATACATTTTTAAGGAAACGAATCGGTTTCAAACTGTCATGTATTAAAAGAAACTTAGTTATGTAAATTCAAATCTATATTGAACAGTTGTGTGAGCAATGCATCTTGTATTTTATCAGAAGTTGTTAACTAATCAATCGAAATTGATATAACCACGTTTAGCTAAAAACGTCAGTTTGAAAGCTGTCCGGTTCATTAAAATGTGGTGAATATTTCGTCGTTGACGATGGACAACCTCCTAGGTGATGGAATTGGCTATTTTTACATTTTGGTACCAATGATTGAGAATTTTCTTGTTCTTTAGTTTGATAAGAACATTTCCAAAGAAAACTAGTGGTTTTAAAAATAAAAAAATCCAATGTGACCTTTACAATTTATTGATGATAGAATATCTCGTATTGGTAAGAGCCACATCGGTGGTTTTGGGCAAAATATAACAATAAATAAATATTTAATACTACTATTTAAAAAGTGTAGAATGCCCAAAATTAGCCAAGGGTACATTATAAACATCAAAAGGTGTTTTCCTTCCTCATGTAAAAGTTTGTTTTTTTCTTCACATAGGAAGTTGTCTATCATCAACGACGATGTAGTGTTTATAGGAATTAATTTCACCGGAGCGAGAGAATTCCTGGCAGGTAGCCATATAGAAAGAGGGTAGTCATACAATGTTTGGCGAGTAAATCCAATCCCGTAAACGCAGCAGTTCGCTCTATTAGTTGGCAATACATCCGTATTTATGATGTACACACGCAGTTCAGGAACCGTTAGAAAAAAATGCCAGGACAAATACAGCCGGTTACAGAGGCTATATTTGACACCGACATGTTGGGTTCGAATGATCTTCCTTCACTCCGATCAGACCGATAACTCGCAGGAGCAGTACAAGGTTTGCACAACAGTATCGCAGTTCACATCTCGCGAAGACAAGCGCTGTAGACGACTCTGAGCTCTTGACTTGCTCACGCACGCTCCGAGAGATTCGATACCCTTAGCTCTAGCGATATGAATATTTCTGCTCTTCCGGAGTCGAAGAATAGCGGCATATATGCACATATGATCCTAATCTTGAGTTGGAAGGATGTTTAGCGATCGTGCATCAGAAACTGGAATCTTTGTTTACTCACAATCTACGAGGGTTATCAAATGTGCTCAGATGCATCGTATTATGCAAGTATTTGTTTTGTTGCGAGAAATATTGACCAGAAATTATTTTGTGTGTCTGTGTGTGTGTATGTTGTGTACTCTTGGATTCAAATTATTTATTAGATCAGGTTTTAAAATACCCTGAAAATTAATATAATTGTAGAATTTAAACGGTCCAAGACATTAAACGTGTCGTGTGGGTATGCAAATACCGCAAGTTGCATTTAAACTAAATAAATGTAGTTAACAGAAAATAAATTATTTTAATATTCTAAGAATATTTATTTATTTGCAGCTACACCTGGTATTCCATGATAGTTTATTTCGATTGCAATATTTGAAGATAAGAACACATTACGTACAAAGGGCGATCAATATTCTTGGGATTTATTTCAGCGTCTGTTTAAAATCATGTTTATTCTTTACCAGTAATTGTTATAGGTCACACAAGTGTAATAAATTCAATTTAAAAATATCGATTTGCCAAAATGATAGGCAGTGAACATTAACAAAAAATAATTACAGTTCAACAACATAAAATAAGGAAAAAGTGCGGACTGGTCCCCCAAAAAGGCAATACCGTTCCAATACTACAGACTCCTTCCATTCGCCAAACAATCGTAATCAAATACCTCGAATACTTCCTGTCCCGTACATTAACAGTACGTTGTTTCTAAGGACAGAACTTAAGGAAACGACGAATAGCGGTTTGTTTGTTAATCTGGAGGCAAGCCAAAAGTAGCATCATTATGTCATTTGCAGTAGACATTTCTTAATTAAAAACACAAACAAATATTTAGTATGTACCACTTATACGATCTTTGTTTTTTTCCCCACAAAATAAACAAAAAAAATTAAAATACATGTATTCTCCGAGCTTTAAGCGACCTGCTAAACCCGAAGAAAACGCACCGGAGAGAATTCCTAACCAAGTTGACGAGCTCGAACCTGCATGCGTATATCACTTTCCAACGACAGCGGCTGCCCCGCGGAGAAGGCGGCTCCGCGAACACCTCAGAAGAGCGCCCCTCCGCCTCGGCCTGCAGCCGCCTGCCTCCTTCCCCGGGGCGGCGGGCGTGGAATGAGGCAAGCGATCGGAATGCCGGCGCGTTAGCAGCAACGCGCGCGCGCTCCCGCCGACGCTGGAATAGACGCGCGCGCCGGTTGTGTGTCGCAGCGGCGGAGGCGGTGGACGAGCAGGTAGTGGCTGAGCTGGTGACAGAGATGACCGTGGTGGTTGAAGGGGAAGGAGGCAGGGGCAGTGACAGTCGAGTGGTAGTGGTGGCGGGGGCGAAGGGGAAGTGGAGGGGAAGGTGGATGAGGATGTGGAAGGGAAGCGGAGATGAAGGTGGATGTAGAGATGGAGGTGGTGGATGGCAAATGGAGGTGGAGGAGAGAGTGGAGGTAATGGCAATGACGAGGAATGGAAAGTGGAAGTGGGCGTGATGATGGAAATGGAGGTGGAGGTGAAAGTGGAGGTAGATGTAGAATTGGAAGTGGCGGTGGAGATGTTGGCCAGGGCGAGGCTCGCGGCGAGTGGCTGAGGCTGTGTGGCGTCGGTGGGAGGCGTGGCGCGCCAAACGGCGCGGCGCGGCGGGGCTCGGGGCGGGCGCGCGCGTGAAAAATAGCCCGCGCCTAGGAGCCGATGCGCAAAGCCGCGCGGCACGCGGGGCATGCGCGCTGGGGACGCCCGGGGCTCATTAGCGGCGCAGGTGGTGCGCGCGCGGCCTCAATCAAACGCCCGGGGACCGGGGCGCGCAGAATGCGGCAGGCGCTCAATGCGGTCAGCCGCTTTCGGAATCGGAGATCGCTCGACCCGTGGAAAACAACTAACTGCACCAACCGTCTTCTCATTTACTTTGGAATGAGACTTTTCCGTGTTTATGGAGCGCATGTTAGTCTCGCGGTATTTAGACATTTATCTACATCTCATTATAATATATGTCTTTTCTTTCAGAGATGTTCTGTGGATTTTGACTTTCTTTAGCAATCTACGTAATTCAAATGAAAGTGTCTAGCAGCATCTACCGGCAACTGCAAAAAATGATTTATCAAGATCGAGAATACATACTTCAAATAAATTAGAAAGGCAGAAACGCAGTGAACAAAAGATCTCGAATCACCGTATGATAATACCAAATGTAAGAACTGGCTGTAAGAACGCTTATAGGGTTGGACCGACTGGGCGTAGGTTCTGAATCCTCAGCGCATAACAGAGCAGATTGCAGTAACAAGAACTAACAAACCCAGACCCCCCCCCCCCGCACCAGCGGTACACAAACCTCGTCTAAATAAGTAACATCGCAACTGAGCCGAATTTGGATTCCAGCCGCCGCCGGGGGACCGAACGCTGCCGGTCGGCGCGTCCGCGGATTACGCGAGCGCCCGTCCCACGCTCCCCTCCGCTCGGGCAACGCGGCGGATCGCAATCGCGCGGCTCTAAAAACAGGCGCCGCACCGCCGCCGCCGCCGCCGACGCACAGCAATGCCACGTCGTTAGCGCGGCCGCTCGAAAAACGCGTCGCGCCGTCGCAGCCGCCGCCGCCTCCGGGGACGCGGGCGCCGTGAAATCGAGAGCAATCGCCGCGCCGCGGAGGGACCAGGCCAGCGAGTGGCAGGAGACGACCAAGATGACCAAGACTTGGTGCATTCTTCTTTCGAGACAAGTTGCGACATACACATACGTATTACATGCACACAAACTGCTGATACGTAAACAAGATGAAGGGAATTTTTGGTCATGACCTTTACGGATAAGAGATATGTAATGTTGAACAGCAAACTCGATTGCATATTCATTAAGAAAATACTTTTAATAGGATCCCCTTGCTTCTCTTTCCCTTGTGGACGAATCTCTTATCGGTAAAGATCATGACAAAAAATTCCTGGTCATAAAACACACACAGAAAGCTCACTTATCGGAAAACAAATTTATTATAGCATATGTGTTTAGTGTGAACTTTTATTTTATGGAAATAAACATTTTACAGACAGTTTTCGAAATAACCACGTCTATTGATGTAATACTTACATTAAGATTATCCTAAAATCACTCTATATCTCCACTGCATGCTGTTTTACAAATATCTTTAGGCTTTCATAAACAATTTTTACCCTGCTCTTATGCTCATTTTGAGCTTCTATCTCGTTCTAATCGCAGACTGTCCTCTTAATAACGCTCTTCCTTAACACATACGTCCAATCAAAACAATATTTTGGCTCCTTCGTGCCGAATATCTTGCAAGCAGCAATCCGCCCTGATACATTGGAAAACATGCAGCCACAGAAATCCGGTTTCCGATCCTGTCGAACCTTCGAAGATCAATATTCTGTAAATTCTAATTGCGTTAAGATTCTGCATCAGTGCTGTGTCGCAATGCATTGCCAACACATCTTTTCACGTTGCCCAAGTTTATAACCGAAGGAACTAACTTGATCAGAGATTCTCGCCACTCAAACGTAACCTTCGCAGAGGGAGGCAAGACAGCTGCATCTCCCAGCAGCGACCTCAGACTGTCCAGCAAGAGCGGTCTGCAGACGAATCGACGAGCCTCGGCGCGCTCGGAAATTACCCCACTTCTTGCGCGAGCGCGCGCCGGCAGCGGCAGGCAGGCAGCAGACAAGCGTCCGAGAATGCGGGACGCGATGGCGGGGCGATATTACAACTTACGACCTCCCGATTTCCGTAACGAGCCCCCGGACGAAGAATACTTGAAAAGGCAATTCCGTAATTAGATGCTTTCTCATGGCCGTTTGTCACGCTCCGCGAGGATGACCCTCGAACCTCTCAGAGGAAAGACCGCGGCCGTAGACACCTTCTGCCCAGTCGCGCGATCACGGAGCGACGTGGAAGACAAGACATCCGACGGCAGAGGGCGCGATGGCAGGTGGGACGACATGGTGTGGCGTGGCGTGCAGCGGAGACTCAAAGGCACGCCCATGCGTCTGCCAGCGCGCTCAACTAATGGGGCGCGGGATCCCCAACACGTGTCCGTCACGTCACGCCGATGCCACGTGCTGTCACGCCAGCGGCACGCGGATGTTAAACGTGCATCGAGCTCCCGTCGATGTCCGAGGGTGACAGCGTTGCAGATAACGACGGGAGTTACAGTTGTCGCACAATCTTACAATTGTAGGGGGGAAATAGCAAGACTAGCGAAACAAAATGTGACGTTCATACAGCTAGATCGAAAACAGCATGCACACAAATTTCACACCCCTTAAGGAAAAATTACTATCCGTGAAATCCCCATCAATATTAATTTCTGCGTTTTCCTTTAAGTAATCTATGCACGTCATTCGTGCCTCAACTGCATTTCATTTCATTTTGGCTTCTTAGTTCAAGTGTTCACGTTTTTAAAACCAAACATGCAAAACGTCACGTAAGCGATAGGTTTGCAGACGCTACACGAATCAGGTTTGTAAACATCGGTGTTAAACTTTATTTGCAGTCGAAACTGACCCGAGATTTTAAAATGACTCAACACTTTTCATGTGCTTCCTAGTTTGTGAAAGTTTACACATCGAGTCGAACTTAAAATGAAAGAGTCTGCTTAAAGAACAGCCTAAAATAATGTAGTAGACAATATAGGAATTCCATTTCATGCGTGTAAGAAGCTAGTATATGTACTTCCTTTGATTCTTAATAGACAAAAAATCCAAGTCCCCCCTAGATTCGAAAAATCTGAAAATTATCATTACAAAACATACGTAAAACATACGTAAACATAAAGAAGCAATTTTCCTTCTTGCTAAAAAATCCCTCTTTTTCAATTCTGATATCTTTCCTATCTTTTCTGATACAATTTCGATACGTTCTCGAGCTGCATTACCAAACACATCAATAAAGGAATGAATACAAGGACCGTCTCTGAATGATGCGAGCATGTGATAAAAACGTCTTGTACATGAGTGACGAATCTATCTAAACGGTTGCTAAATTAGTTTTTATTAAAAGTATGATAATAAATTTCATAAATATAAAGAATGGCGATGTGATAGAGGAAATGGATAAATAGTGAGATGAGAATGAAGGGAAGAGGGCAAAAACAAAGAATCGACGCGAACTTTCTTTCTCCACCCTAATCCCTCGTCCAGTGACAGAGGCTCGAATCAGAATGCCCCCAAGTACCATGCCATCGTACCAGCCGCTAAGCAAGGGCTCGCCTCTGAATGAACCAAGCACTCGAAACCCTCTCGTGTCCACTTCATGCCTCCATTCCTTCCACCTCCACCTCTTCCACCTCCAAGTCCTTCTCCGTAACTGACCCAGGCCACGGCGTCGCGCCGCCCGGTACGGCAGTCGGTGGGCAGTATTTAATCCTATGTGCGTCGCGGCGTGGCGCGGAGCGGGGCGGGGCGGGGCGGGGCGGGCAAGAGAGGGGCTGCGCCGCCCGGGAGAGCAAACACTCGGCGGGGGGACGACGAGTATTTGAGCTGCTCTCGCCGCCTTATAAATACACGCGCGACCGGCCGCGGCGGCGACACGTGTGCGCGCGCGCAGCCCCGCGGCGCGGGAAGGCGCGGTGCGGGCGCGGCGTCTCCGCCCCGACCCCAAACGGAAGCCGCCCGCGACGTCGCGCTGACGTCTGTGGGTGCTTTCTGTAGAGGAGCTCTTCTGCGGACCTCTTTCTTAGACAGACACAATACCCGACGAATTTTCGTCTTCTGTTTTTCGACAAGAAACAAACGAAAATGAAGCTAAAACAAACGGCATATTAAGGTAACTCAAGCGAAATTGGTAGTATGATCAAATACGAGTGCTACGTAACGATGACCAAAGTTCTAACTTTACTGGGATGAATCTGCTGCAGAGTTCAGATTCAGGCCTCCGGAAGATAAAAGAACAAAATGATCTGCACGACGTCAAAACGGGCTGCTAAATTCATTATATATTTGGTAATATGATGATGGCGATGAAAACGATGATGGCAATAACCCAAGAAAGTATTCGTGGAAACAAAACGACCATTGGTGAATTAGCATCTCATATATTCATAAACAATTCATATTTTAAGCAACATATCAGTGGGAAACTTCCGTCAATTCATTACAATAACCCACACACTTTGTCCAGTAAAATTCCTCACATTAGGCATTGTGCTTCAAAATTTTTACCTCAATTAACTCTGCCGAAAAAAATCGCAATAAACTGAATTCTGGAGTCAAATAATTTCTGAGATCCATCAATAAACTGTAGCTTTATCCGTGTTTGTAACAGTCGCTTTATGCAAAGATAAATGACCTCTCTTCACTGGCATATTTTAGCATGCAAATAAAGTAAAAATGCTGAACGAATTACGTAAAATGGTGAATACTTTCAGAACGAATTACGTACAATTAAATCGTCTGCATCAGCTTGGGGATAAAATAGTGTGTCGTAATATTTATAGGTTATTAAACACTTCGTCATTTCAAGCCTCGTAGTCCCTACATTTCGACAAGTTCACCAGTTATTCCGTGCTCGAACAAATACTTGGGAACTATAAAGTGCAGCAATTTTAAGGATTAATCACTGATTCATTCCCAGATGTAACTAATAATATATAAAACGAAAGGAATGTAACTTGTCTATAATTATTACAAAACTACATTCGAGGGTTTTGTGCTGGAAAAACGAAGTTTTGCAGGAGTTCATCAACTTAAATGAGTGAGATTTTTATAGATCAATAAGATAATGAAAACGTACATTTTTCAATCCCACCCCTCGTTTCCTTTGTCACATGTGTGGGACATCTCTCCCCCGCGTACAGTAAATGTAGTTTTAGAATGGCCTGTTCACATCTCAATTTACAGATTGCATTTCAATTATTCTCACAAGAAAACTGATGGAGGGAATTGAACAGAAGCAAAGAGAAAATTACATTCGTAAAATACAGAGTACATATCGATTCCAGGAACTCAATGAACGCCGGAGAATATACTACTACACACATCTTCATAAACATTATATTATCTGAAGTCTGTGACATTTGTTCTTTAGTTTTATCAAAATAATTTCAAATTAGAAAAGTACTATCCCTAAATTTCAAAATACAGATCAGAAAGATAACATAACTTAAGATACAGTAACCTTCACTCGTAAACGTCACTTTTAATTAGATTTGTTCGCTTCTATGATATTTCAAAATTACAGTGAAATCGTCAGTTGATCGCCCAATGCAGTTGGGGGCTCCCAACTCACCTTCACGCCTATACAACAGGGGCACCGCGGCCGAATTTAATCAATTGATTCCTCGCAGCAGGGCGGAATCGTCGCGCGGAATTCCAAGCAATAAACTCGCGGGCGTACTCGCTTTTAGAGTTCCCAATTAAAAACTTCTCCGGACATCTTTAAGACCCATTTGTATGCCGCGACCCGACATCGGCGGGGTTGGGTGGCTGGGTGGCAACGGGGAACGGAGGTGGTAGGGATGGGTTATTCCCCACGGACTGTCTCAGAAAGCATCCTCGTCGGTGCCCACAGCTTCAGGGCAGAAGAAAGGCGCCCGCCTAAGAAAACTGTGTGTCGAAAACCGGACACTCAAAATGAGTTCGTAAAATAAAGCCTATATTTTGCTTGCGAAAATTGTTCAGTCATTTCTCATCGTAATAATTTCTAGAGCTTCTCCTAAACAGGTAGTTTCTTTTTTCGCTGGATTCTAACAGTGTTATCCGCCGCCGATGTGAAATGCGGGAGTAGTTGGTTTTTTGTTGTTGTTTCTTTTCCTCTCAAATACTCTTCGCCGCCCTCTTAAAGAACACCTAGATGTATTGAAATATATTGCACACGAAAGGTAAACCATTAACAATGAAATATCATTCCAGGGTTTGATGCACGACACTCGTAATGAAGCGCGCAATAAACTTTGCGTCCTTCGTCCGTTCTTGCGGGAGTTGGAACAGATATACTACTATTCCTCTCTCGCAATGTAAACAAAAAGTCTTTGTTCATTAATGCCTCCGGCACGAAATGTTAATTCCGCGTTTATTGCTTCATCAAAAGGAGAACGCATATGATGAAGCAATACACTTGCACAATTATCTCCTGAGGGCACGTGATTTAGCACAGGCAAAATAGAAGAGTCCACTGCTGAATATGACAGTGCTCGGAGGCATGAATGCATACACTTTATTACAACAGCCTTCTATTCCGTTTATCAAAGGTACCTGTTAGTTATAAGGTGAGATGCGAAGTATGCGACCATACTAAATCATCTATTTTTTCAGTGTCAAGTATACTAAAAGAGCATATGAACAAAATATGTTTCGAAAAGTAAAAATATAAATTTCCTTTAATTATGAGAACTTTAAATTTCCCATTCATGAACTGCAATGCATAAAAAATTAGTAAAATCCACGAATGCATGAAATAAACATTAGAAAAAGCACCAATTCTCGGAGTCATTCATAATAAATAAAAAATAACCATTTTAATGAACTGAAAATAGGAATTATTACACTCATTATCAAATTTCGCAAACTCACAAAGAAAAGACAGAACCAACAAATCTAGGCCCAATATTCTAATGATTCCGGATGATGAATTGTCACTACCTCTTTGGAATACATCGAAATACGAAACTATATTACGACAAAAGTATTCATGATAGAAGAATATAAAAGATTAGATAGGAATACAACACCGCTTGACATACGCGTATCGTATTAAATGCGTCTTTCACGTCAGTGTTTATGAACCGTTCCGCCAACAACATAGATGCCGATGCAGCCCTACAAACGTACGCACGTTCGGCACGCGGAAGCGTCGAATACATGCGTCAGCAATGAGAACACTGTGAAAAATGACAGTGTACAAAAGAAGTGGAAAAGAAGAGGAGAGGAGAGGAGAGGTTGGTTCTCACGCGTCGCGCTGACGTGCTCCCAACGCGTCACTTGGGGGGTGGAAGGCAGCGACAGCAGCAGTAACAGCTCTTCATTATGTGTTCGACCACAATGTCGATCTTCCGCCCGCATCTTGTGGCTATACGCAACCACTAGCCTGAGGGGTGCCCGGAATAGTAGGGGATGGATGAAGCATCGGGGCGGAGGCGGCAGGCCGGAGAGGGGAGCAGGGCGGGCAGCGGAGCCGGCCGGGGCGGCGGGCGGGCGGGTGTGGGTGGGGTGGGGTGAGGTGCGGTTGGCGGGCGGGCGGGTGCTAATGGGCCGCAGCGCGCGGGTGGGCGCGGCAAAAAAGAGGCAGAGCGAGCGAAACGGAGCAGCCACTGTGCGAAGCAATATGCACGAGTCTGAGAGGGTGAAGGAGATAAGGTAAGAATTTAAAGGAAAAACAATACTTATGTTGCGACGAATAAAGCCAGGCATTTGATCTAATATACTTGAATATGCACACGTCTACCAAATTCTACTGAAACAATCTGCTGTTTATCCGCGACCTTGCAACAGAAAAATACAGCGCCATATTCTAATAACTAAATGAACATTGTGTTTCATGATTCGCATTTGTGCCCAAAGGGAATTTGGCAAGAAAAACTAAGAGAGAAATCTTCGCTTGACATGAGTCAGCGCCGAACGCAGTGTCAGACAGAGCGACGGCGCGCTCCCAAAGGAGGAGGGGTGGAGGGGCGCGACAGAGTAGTGAGTGGTCGGCCCCGAGCGGGGGGGGTGCGAAGCGGGCGACGGGGGGGTGAGTGGGGCGGCGTGCGGCGGTAGCAAGTGTTGTCTTAAGCAGGGGGCCCGGGCGCCGCTGCCACTACACGATAGCACATGTTGACGCTGGGCCCTCCGCCCCGGCCCACACCACCCCGCCCCATTAGCTTCACAGACGGCTCCGCTCGCCATATGCACGCAGTCTATTGTAACCGCCCCCCCCCTCCTTACATCTGGGCGTCCGCACCGCGTCTCCGCTGCTGCCGCCGTCGCGGCGCGGCACGGCGACGGCACCCGGACGGCAGCAACGCCTCGCGTATAAATACGGCGTTTATTTACTCGGCGCGGGATAGGCGGACGCGCCCAACGAATCTCGGCGCGCTACAATGACGCTCTCCAGGAAATGAAGACGCAGCCGGGCGGCGGCCGCTGCGTCAACGGTCGGATTGTGCCGCCGTCGGCATCGCGGAGAAGGCGTTTGGCTTGTGTAAGGTCTGGGCCCCTGGTAGTATAGCATTAAATGAGGTGGAAACCTGTGCGCATGATTTTATTTAAAATGTACTGACGAAAGATAGCAGGGGCAATGAAGGACAGAGACATGCATCTAGGATACCTCTCTAAAGTGCACAGTTTTCCATGGAACCAAAGATGTCCAATTAAAACGGTTTTTGTTTGTATTGGGAAGGATATTCCATCGAAAATTTTAAGAACTATGTCGCTAGAAGGTCCTGAGCTTTGTCAGAGTTGGTTCCAAGTTTCATGCTGAGATTTATTTCATCAGTCCATCCAAAAACAATTACTCAATTTCACCTTTCAGAAAATTAAAAAATTGAGAAAAGTATTGCTTTCATTTCGCCTTACAAATTGGTTTCGTCGGACACCACATTCAACAGATAGTATTCCATACACAGGAATCGTTCATCGGTCATATTTATTCGAAGTTACAGTTCAAAGTGCGACTCCCGTGTTAAATGGTATACTAAATTATGTTTTTCTCTCTCTCCCATAATTCGAAGAGAGCATCAGCAAAGAGCTATTTTTGGTGAATATGTAATTAGATTGATGAACAATAAATCAAAAGTCTTCGCTAATACATAGCTCCGATGATACATTATACATTAAATTTTTTTCTCAACGACTTCTTCTTTAGTTACGCTTCCGCTTTGAATAAACATATACACAATGAACCGTAACGTAGCCGCAACCATACATTCGAACCATGCAACTCCATGAAACATGCTCCGAGACACAAAACAAACAAACAAACAAACAAGCCAGCGAGCAAACAAATCTTCATTCGCCACACCAGACAGCGGCCGCGGCCTGCGGGTGCAGCGTGAGGACGACCTTCAGCCCAGAAGCGGCCCTGCAACAATGCACGGGCTGGCGGCCGGGGGCGGCGAGAGCGCCGGCGGCGGCGGCGGCGGCGCGGGCCGGGTCCGCGAGGAGCAGCAGGTGTGATCGCAGATAAGGGGGCATAACACGCACGCGATTACAAATTCCAGTACAAGATATCTGCGCGGGAGTTGCGGCGGCGGCGGCGGCGGCGGCGAGATGCACATCACGCAGGTCGCGAGGGGATCGGGTGATAGCGGCTGGATTTGCGATCGAAGCGCCAGACGCACTTAATTCTACATCCAACGGCAACCGCTAACGTTTACATCTCGGCGAACAAGCAGCCAATCACGAAGGAGCACCGCCGTATCTTTTTAGGTTCGGAATTTCTGCTCGAGAGAACTTCAAGGAGAGATATCGTCAGAAAAAGAAATTTCCTACAACCTTTTCGCTTTTTATTGGTGGAAAAATCTGAACAATAAAATAACGCGGGTTTTGTTGTGGGGTTAAAAGAATCTGCTATAGTGTTTATTAAAATCGTGTAATAAATATTAAGTAGTTTCACATAATTGAAACACTAATATTTGTTGAAGAAGAGCTTGTGAGAAAAATTTTCATTTGACGCTTCTATGTAGAATCAAAACAAATAATTTTTCAAATTATACTTTGCAGTACAAAATGTCTTTCGCAGATTATCATTCACAAATTATCGTTCCCAGATATGATACGTATTGCGGTAAATTATTTAAATGATATCGCTTAACTTATTTAATATCCATTATGATTTTATTGTTGTACTCACCGTTTTCCAACCGATTTTTAAAAAATGTAGCCAAACTGCAACTTACCTGAAAATACAACAAAAACTCGTAAATATTTTGTTCTTTATACAGTGCAGGCAAAACATACAAATAGTTCAAAATCAAAATGCCAAGAAATAATATTAACAAAAACAAAATATAACGAACAGAAGTACGACCAAGTTCTAAAGTCACTCTGAAACGACTTATGCCAACAAATCCATACAATATTTCTACGCATTAATACATAATGATCTATTACAATATTAAAAAGAAGTATAATTATAGACTACGTATATTTATCCATGTTTAAATACTCATAAATATATGTACAAATACATACAATTGTAAGCTATCGTAAGGTGAAAATATAACTGAGGAAACAAATAAATCAAGATCCTAAAAATGAGAAAACTGACGTATGTGTTTTCAATCACTATTTTATCCATTGTGGCGTCGTTAACACGAGGGCCAGAACCGTTAGGTTGGTGAAAGTACGCTGCGGGGGAGGAAGGAAGGAGTTAAGCCTGAACATCCGGAGTTTGCGCTCTGGCGGTTGACTCAGGTAGTGCCGCAGAGCCAAAAATACCGGAGGCTGTAAACTCCGAGGATGCTAGCCTGCGAGCCTCGTTTACGGAAGCAGGCAGCCAACCTGAGAACTCTTTGTGTGGGCGTAAACCAAAGGCTGGCCTGCGAGCCTCGCGCCAGCCGGCGGGCCTATCTATGGAACAGTGGTGGGGGTGTCAGCCTCAACTATTTAACGCGGCGCCATCTGCGCCCGCGTTCTCATTCAGTTTGCATCGGGAAGCTTGTACGTGTATGTACAAGGAGGGTGTAGGAGTGAGGGCGAGATGTCCGGAGAGTAAGGGCCAGACAATCTCACGTGCTGTAGGCACACGGTCGCCACGACCGGGTTAACTTTTGGCGTCAGGCCATGTGACGGTAATTGTCACGGGACAGAGGTCCGACGGCGCGCATCACGCGTGGCTTGTATTTTCTGCGGTAAAGCAGTGTTCCGAAAGGAAAAGGTTGCCGGAGTGTTTTAATATTAGCAATTCATTGTAACTTGTACATAATCTTTGAATATATTATTTTTATTTTGTTATTGAAATTTATTTCTTATTTCACTACGTCACACCATCATGATTGTTTATCAAGTGCAAGTATAAACACGGTAGTCTCCATTAACTTGTAAATTCAGATTCAAAATTTACTTCTAATTAAAGATTCAAAATTAGCTCAAACGTAGAAAAAAAACGTACCCTACCTTTGCAAGCTCGATCCCTCTGAACTATGGTTCGTTGACGACAAACAGATCGGTGGATTGCTTAAGGAATTGAAAGAAAAATTTTAAAAATGACACGTCAGCTCAAAAGGTTATAATAGGGCACGTCTCCTGAGGAAGGAACAAGCGACAGGCGAACAGCGAGTGGCCGGTGAATGGGCATGCGGCTGGGGAAAGAGAGAAGAGGGCTTCAGGAGGGTGGCAGAAATACGACAGGATGGCGTTAGGAAGGCGGCAGAATAGTGGCAGAAGGGCAGTATGAAGAAGATAAGAGAGCGTGAGGAGTTGATAAGAATGCAGCGGCAGAAGGGTATGAGGACGGTAGGAACGCTGTAGAACGCAACTAACTGAGTCTGGCTTTCTTGTTAGGAGGGCGGTGGTTGGCAGGGGGAGGGAGGCGTGCAGGCAACGGCACCCTGCGAGCTCGGCCTCTCGCTGCCCGTCGGTTCCGTTTCGTTCCGTCTCGTTGGACAAGTTCGCCTATATACTGACGTGACAGAGCATGAGAGATACAAGAATTTTAACTCAGACCTGCACAATCAATAACGAAACTGCTCTTTATCGGCCCGTCGTCATCACTTACGTCTCTGAACATTTCTATACAAAACTTCATCGTACTAACCGCATAGATGAATCAGAATGCAAAGAAATTCAGAAGATTGCGGGTATGAAATTGATTCCGTCATAAAACTGCCTAGTAGTTAAAAAAAGAAACAAGATGCCTTTTTAAAACTGAACATGGAATATAATGAACGTATTATTGCTAAATAAAAAGATGTTTTCAAAAATACATGGTTTAAATCATCACAATGATCTCTGTTAATCCAATCTAACACTCACGTGCAATACATTTTCGAACTCACACAACGGCACTGTTCGCCGGTGTGAACTTAATTCCCGACCAAATAAGGTTTAACGGACGTCTTCCGACGAGAGCTCTTGAGACCCATCTCGGACGGGAGATGCCGATCGTAACACGAAACGACAACGTGGATGACGCCGCGCCGCGGGTCACACGGAAGCCCGAGATTCTTCTTCCACGCTCATTTCCCATCGAGCAAACACCTCCAACCATTCTCTCCGGGCTGAGATCTCTGGGTTCCACAATCGATGCATCACATGGAAGCGAGCGCATTCCCATAAGTCCCCTCCGGGAACAGTGCAAACAAACGGGCCAGGCGTAAAGCACTTCGGACTCGACCAAAAAAAAAACTAGGGCTCCTCGTTTCTGTGTGCTCGAGTTTCACGCACACACGAATGCATACACACGCGCGTACACAAATCCAAAAACACACACGCACACATACACAAGCGGAGTGCCCGGAACGGGGCGCCGCAGCGGTGATCATTAAAGAACCGGCGAACTCTAAAGCGCGTCGAGGATGGAGACAGGCGCCTTACCGTGAGGCAGAGAAAGAAATAAGGCGACACAGAAAAACCAGCGACCGGTACACAGATGGATGAGGGGGGGGGGAGGGTCGACGCGAGGGAAAAAGACAAAAGGGAGCGGAGGAGGCCCAGCCCCCACAAAGCTTTTCTCCAAAGATTGGATTGTTTAAAAACTCCTACTACCTGTCGCGCCGCCTCATAAATTCCGTGGCACACGCGAACGTGACCTCGGACGCCGGGGATAGGCGGCCGCGACGTGCGGGCGCAGGGCCCGGTAGCGAGCCGGGGCGTCCGAAGTCTAATGAGCTTGGGGGAGGAGGGGGCGGCGCCCAAACGCTCGAATAAATCACACCCGGCGAGCATGGGGTGTCGGGAGCCGCCGGCCAGGCGCCACGAGGGAGCAGGGGTCTGGCCGTGCTTTCGTGTTTCCCTTTGAACTGTTTGGATCTGTTCTGCAGCAGAGACCTTTTACACCGAAGAATGAATGACAATTTACCTAAGAATTAATACTCGTCTCTTCACTCATGAATTCGGAACAGAGTACAAAAAATAGTGCTGCAATGGTGTAGAAACAGAACTTTTGTAGGGAATGATCGAAGGCGAGGAACGTTCCTATAATTCATCTCAGAGGCGCCATTAATTCTTGAGCACATTTTCTACAAATTTTCGACACGGAGGGAATTTTTGGAGGGCTTTACTTCACTCCACTTACATCCAACAATTATGATGCACCCTCCCCCCCCACTCAAATAACTCACACAATCGACCGCATTTGCAACCAAGTACACTGTAGTAAACAGTCCGATACAGAATTACTCATTGACTATTCTTGCGAAATGTATCCGATATGATAGCTAGTCTCGACCCCAGAACCATAACGATGTATTGAACCTCATAAATACCTTCTCTAATGTATCAACCGACACCATTACGAATCGGTACAGATTTAATGCGGCACGTCGCGTTGACAATAGCGGCGTCATACACGCGAGATTCGGCGAGAACCGAACGACTGCTCTCTCAATTCCAAGGAGCGGAGGTGCTCGGCGGATATTTGCTTTCTTTGGTGCGTCACAAAAAATATGCAACAGAGCATCGAAAGAGAGGCAAAGAACAAACAACTCATCCCCACTACTCGGAGCCCTCAGTATTCGCAGAATGCCATACGCGTGGCGTCGCCTACAGTTACGCATTGCACTGAAGGAGAAGGGATTATTATAGAGGTAAGAGGTGTACTTATTTCACACAGAGAAAAGTAAAAATGGGGAACCCACTTAAAGCTTTAATCTGATTGCGAGACACTAATGTTTACCCACACCGATCTGATTCTGCGGTTTGGACACAATTCCACTGCATTATTGATTAATACAGTGAGACATTCCACTGGTTGGAAAAATACCATTGCACACTGCAACTTCCACACCTGCAATTAAACCATCAAACATGCTGCCAAAATAAGAGTACCGACATCGGAGTGGCTTCCACACCGGCGATGCAGAGCTCTCGAAGCCACCTTTCAGATGACGTTTTGTCGCGGTCCCCGGGAGACGGCGCGGCGACGCGGCTCGTTCGGTCCCGTTCAAATGGAGCGGAACCGAGAGAAGTAATGCCGACAGACAGCGATCTTTCCTCGATTCATGACCTGCCGCAACATTCCAGCGGGAAAGTGGACCGTCGAATTGCAGAAGGTTTGGTTTTGGAAATAGGAACGAATTTACTATCCCGCTACGAATATTTCTTACATTTTAAGACACATTAATATCAAGAAAAAAAATTCTATACAGCGCACGTTCGGATTCTATTCGTGATCGGTCGAAGAAAAGTTGGGCCGCGAAGGCCGTCGGATTCTTGCAAGCGTTAGTGCACTGCATTCGACAGCAGGATTCTCTCATAACCATTACATGTAGGCAACGTGAATAGAAAAAACTGCTTTATGAGATATGTGTTGAATACGATATATGTTTATCATGACAAGGGTTATGTTTGTAAAAGAAACTTTGCACTCAGAGTAACGAGTGATTTGGGTTGATAGTTCGCATAAAAATCAGTATGCCATGCTTTTCTTCTGTCCTGCCATAATGGCGGAGAATTAAATTGCAAATCTTCAATAGGGCTTCTCGTTTGTGAACTAATGAAACGATGTCCTTCAATATTTCACTCAGATCGACAGAATAATAGAAGTTTGGCAGGTTTCGCTAGAACGTATCAGTCGCAAATGCGACCTGCACGCATTATAGTAACTGTTTCAAACATACAGTCCTAAAGGGCCGTGTTCACCTGAATGTTAATTCGGCCGAACACGAATCCACTCTGGAAGTACTCTTAGTCACAAAACGACGATGGATTGTAAATACGTCACAATGAGGTAATATCTCACAAACGTGAGCACAGCAAGGTCTGAAGCCAAAGGGTAGAATCCATACTTCACGGAGTATGACTGCGAATACGAATAATGGGAGCAAATATGAGCAAAGCATGTTCTGTCAGCCCGAACCAATCACACAGAAACGGAGATCGAAATCGCGTTATCTGTCCTTGCAGCCACGCGGCGAGCGCAAGACGCTGTTCGCTAGGCAACGGCAGTCAGCGGAAACCGATGAGGGAACAAATAACGGCGGAGGTGCAGGGAGCACAAGGCCTGCAGCTCATGGCATCTCCTGCTGCCACTGCCGCCTCTGCCACCCTGCACCCCCGCCCGAAGCACACTGGCCGAAAGGGTCAGAAACTGCCAGGAACTTCATAATGGCCATATGCTTTATAGGACGGAGTTATGCCTTAGTTTACGCACACAATTAGCAATTATATTTATTTCCCATGTCTGAACAAAATTTGAAACTCATTGACTGACGCCATACACAGGAAACGAATATTACACTAATATCTCAAAACATTCTAGAACAAACCTGCAATACTAGTTGATTACGATTGTGACTGCACAAACATCTCCAAAGTTTCTTGTACAATCGCACGAAACACTGTAAAAGCCGTATCGACTTAACTTATTATCGTTAAGATTAAGCTCGTTCTTCATTATAAATCAAAAGACCCACAAAAAATTCACATGTTTCACGAACCAATAATACTTCGAGGCAAAGCATATTTTGTTAGAATTGGTCCTACATTTCATTCTCTTTTCCTGGCACGTTGGTCACTCCGGACACTGTACACTCTCGTCACCACCCCGCAACGTGCAGGCCTTGCCTTACCTCGCGGCAGCCGCAGCGGGCGGGCGTATTTATGCGCGCGTGTGCCGCCGATACGCATCGGGGCGCTTATCGGGAGCCGATCCCGGAACCCTCGGGTCGCGTAACAAGCGCGCTCCGGCAGCAAACGAGGAAGCGTCCGGCCGCGGAGCAGACGCCGGCGGAGAGCAGACGCCGCGCCGACCCGCGCCGCACACGCCGAGGCGGGACGAGGGCCCGGTCGCCGCCCTCGCCTCCTGTTCGCAGCCGTCCACGTTAAATATACTCCTTGCTTACGAAAATATTCATTGCACAGAATAATTTCCAGCGACTATGAATGTACTGCAACTTATTAAAATGGCATTAACGCTTTCTACTAACTAATATACGCTTTGCAATATTACAATGTTTATACGTGTCCAATGTCGAGTTGTTTTGCTATATTATTTCACCTTAAAAATGTAAGTTTTAAAGCAAAACACACGAGTATGGCCATTACAAAATTTGCTGAACGAAAGAAAAAAATATCGGGTTGTCAATAACTCAAAATCCGAATAGTCGTTACAAAACCCATTACAGACATTTGTGTATTTATATGATAGTACACAATAGGTAACTATTGCATTATAATTCTTTTTTATTCCGAAATCAAAGATTTACAAAACGTGAAATGTTCGCATGAGTTTAACTAGTAATTAATATGTATATAATTGTTACAAAATAATTTTAAAATTTCGTATCCTGTGTGTTACTATTTCACTGAACCAAAATTTTTAAAATCGTATTGCTAGCAAACTTTTTATTAAATATTGAATTACAAAACTAAATCTTACATAGCCATTTTATCTCCACAATAATAATTGCTCGTATATTTTTAAATGGAATTTTATTGTAAACACATAGTGAAAGGATAATTATGATCTCATGTATTTATTTTTATCCTTAAATTCTGCGAAGGAAAATGTTACATGATGATTTTCAACATTTTAAACGCAAGAAGCAATAACTTACAAGAAATTGTTCCAGAAATTTACACTCCATGAAACATCCTATCCATTCAGAAGGCAACTATTATCCACGATCAATTTAAATGAAGTAGTGTAGTCCATTAGTCGATCTTGAGACTGTATATCATTTTTATCGCGCCATTTCCCACACGCAATCCTGGGACTGTAACATCAGGATTACTATACTGAAATGTCTGGGCAAAGAATTAAGGAAGTGGTGAAGTACATTTTTTTCTTCCATCACACAGAAGGAGAACATCAACCTTTAAAAAGGTAAACTAGTCGTCTGTGTAATATTACATAAAGAACTTTAACTGCTAATTTATAGCTCTCAAAAACTTCCCAAAAGGCGGGGGGGATACCGAAAAGGAATAAAAAAGTAAAAAAGAAAACAGCTTTTTTTACGAACAGACGGGGAGGAAATCGATTAAACGCATTGTAAAGGTGGCCGCGCTCGCTCCCTCGTCTCCTACAACCTTTTAACGCTCTCGGGAGGCCGATCTCACTTTCACACACTCCTGGGCACGAATGCCGCCCCTTCGAGTGGGGGGGGGAGTTCAAGGGGCTTCCGAATCGCCGCGGGCGCGCGGAGGGTGGGAGAGGAAGGGGAGCGGAGGGGCTGAGAGCGCAGGGCGCCACATGGAGGGCGCAGGGAGGAACGAGAGAGCTCAGGTGGGGAAGGTGTGTGTGGGATGGAGTGGGTTGGACTGTAGTAGAAGGTGGGCGGGGAGTCAGGGCGGGCAAGGGCGGAGAGGTTCGCAATTGGGTGCGGGCGGGCGGTAGAGCGGGACCGGGGCAGAGCGGCGGAGGGGAGGGGGGGGTCAGGGCAAGACAGAGAGGGACGAGGGTGGCGTCCGAGATCACGCCACAGCGTGAAAGCACATCGGCGGCAACCCAGGAATATAAACGACGGGAGGTTTCTCACAGAGGCACTCGAGCAAACGCCCAGAATTAATTCTAATATTTATGGAGGGCGCGCGGGCGGGCGCGAGCGAGGGCGAGGGGCGAGGGGCGAGGGGCGAGGAGCGGGTCGGCCGCCTCCGGTGGGTCCACGGGAGAAACCCCAGGGGAGGCGGTGGATGCCGATCGGCGACGCGCGGCACGTCCCGGCGGCGGCGGCGGCGGCAGCGCCCTCCACATTCCCCGCGCGTCCACGCACCCGCCCGCCTCCGACGCTCGAGGGCGCGCAGAAGGAACGCAAAGGGGAGAAACGAGAAGAGGTGGGTGGCGGAGCAAACGGCCGAAAGATAATCCATGAGTGAGAATGAAAAAGGTTCAAAAATATTCAGAAGGTTTACATCACCTAACACGTTAAATATAGTTCTTGACGTATGAAGTTGCAAGTAATGATGGCAAAATTCGAGCGAGCGCTAGTCGATAGTCTGCCTATTCTGACATAAAACCAACGTCCGCATTGTTCTCACAATGGAGCACGTAGCGGCGGCGACACATTTATCACTGGGAGGCAAGTACCGGCTGCGGACAGTGCTCGCTCGTGAATGGTGCGCTTAAGAAACAACCAGGATGGAATTCCAAAAATGAATAATTTGTGTAAGAGTGTTAGAAATCATTATTTGAAAAAAACGTGAATAGAATCATATTTTTTTATTAAACTCTAGCTTGGTATTAGCGAGATATTATACATCTACTACTACGCTAAATAGCAATTACATTTTCCTTTACGAAATTACAATTTTGTCAAAAAATTCAGTTCTTTGGAATAGTAAGGCATGAATAACCACAAAGGACGGGCTTGAATTTTTAAGTTCAATGAAATATGTGAGAAAAACCCAGTCTTGTGGATGGATACAAAGAGAAACGTAATCGTGTGTGTTATCGAATACTAAAACAAACATGTAATATGGCAAATTACGGTGCCTAATACAAATAATAGTTACGTACCATTAAAAAAGGAGGGCGGCATATTGCGAAAATGAAGGATAACTTAAGTGTCAGTGAAGTTTAAAAAAGTTTAGCTACAGTGCTCAACAAATGTGTTTTTTTACGACAAGACATACGCACGAGGCTAAGAAGGCAATAATGTACTATCCGTTGCTTATTTCGGAAAATTGAACATCTCGTCGAGTTCAATGTGACATCGTGCATTAAATCATAACTACATTGTTGTGCATTGATGCCAATTTACTCACACAGTTCAAGGGGTAGGAATCATAATAAATGTATCTAGCCAAAACAAACCTTACAGATGATGACGAAAAAAACAAAAACAAAAGAAGGAAATGAATATTTAGCAAAGCATCAAATATAAAGTGAACATGGAAATCTGACAGCAAACTGAAAGCGGAACCACACCATGATTGCCAAACTCCATTTTCAATAGAGAATTCGAGTGAGATACAATCGAAATAAAAACGATAGTACTCCGCAAGGAGATCTTAGATCAAGGCTGAGTCGTAGGTCTTTGAATGCGGCAGCAGAAACGCTTGTACCAAACGGCGTCAATGGGGAACTTCCTCTCAAACGCCTTGTTTTCTCGAACGTGGGAACTCCAAACCTCTTCGTCCCCATTCTCATCTTAGACAAGCGCTGTTACGGGTTGTTGTTTATGCGTTTATGGGAGTATCACGTGAAATCTAGGAACGCTAAGTGGGTCGCGCTGGTTTCTTCATGTAACATTAACTTTCACTTCTAAAAAAAATCAAAATTATGAAATGTCATATCAGCAGAAATTATTTCAATCCATACATACGTCATTCCGTGGAAAACGGCACAAAATGAACTGAATTAAATTGTGCACTCGATAAACTTTTATTACCCTACAGTTTGTTGTTCATAATAAAAAACAATAGATCTTAAATATAACGATTAAAAATTATGCACATGTAGAGTACAAATTATTGCCTTTCCTAATACCATGTCTCGAAATGCACATATTATATCTCAATGTACTTTCTTTCTATTTCGACCATAGATTTCTTATTTCGTCCTGACGGAAAATACTGAAGTATTGAATTCCGTTTGTAAAATAATGATCATACTCTCATTCGTTTGAAACTATTTTTTTTAGAAAATTTCAGAAATTAACTGGAAATTTAGATTATTAACTAGGAAATTTAGTCCATTCTAACGACTGTTGAAACAAATACACAAAACGATTTTCCCACAGCATTCCATTAATGCAGTTATCTGGAACATCCATTACCCATTCAGTGGCACAGATGCCAAACAAAATTTCGCAATGCGAAGTTCGGATAAGAATCCAGAGCATTACGAACGGTGCGCACGTATATCGCGCGGAAACAAGAAGAAGAAAAAAACGCAGCAAACCGCAACATTGCACCATAAATAATCAGTTCATCACGATACATCAGAAGCGAGTTAATCCGGCGCAGCGCATTACATATTTCATAGCACGCGGGCAGGCGGGCACGGTAGCGTTCCACGCGCCGCCTCACGCGCCGGGCTGCAGGCGGCAGGGGTTTCGCTCCCACCCGCGCATCGCAGTCTCCGCCGTTGCCGCCAGACTCAGCCTTCGCCTCGGGCCCACCGCCCGCGCGAGATCGTAGATCGTGGCGAAGAAACGCTTGCGTACGTAGGAACGATTCCTAAACCCGTTCAGGCACTTCGAGAGGTGGGTGGAGATGTGGGGAGGGGGATCGGCGGCGGACGGACGGACGGAAGGTGGGTGGCGGTGGATGGGTGCGCCCGCAACCGCAGCAGCAGCAGCAGCAGTGGGTTGCTCCCGGAACTCGTACTACGTACAACAGTTGATGAGGTTGCAGCCATATGAATAACCTGCACATCACTCGCAGGCTACTCTCAGCATATACTTCATGGCACAATGATAAAGGAAGAGTTCGAAGTACGTTATTAATATGTTCTTTGTTTTGATACACAAATTGTTAATCGACAATAAAGAAGCAATGTACGAGGCAAACGGTCACTGTTACACGACTAAAATCAAAGTTAACAAACACTGCCCTTTTCTGACAGTATATAAATTTGATATAATTACTGTACATGCAGAAACAATATACAGCATTCTCAGAAAAAAAACATGCAAACGGATTTTGTAAAACAAAAACAAGTTATGCGATTCAGAACAACTTCATTCTTGGTAATAAACTCTCATATTTCATTTATATTATTCATAACACATTACACACCATCATCACTTCCATCTTCAATATTGAGAAATATTTAGAGGTAACACATTTAAACAATAAATGTAAATTGGAACAAAAATCACCTCTGTTCATTACCACCCCAGAGTTAACTAGTGGTGCTGAATGGCACATACTTTCTCGTATTATTTGTAACTTTTGCGATTTGCGAAAATTCAGAGAGGTTGACGCAAATGGAACTTCGTCATTTTAATTAGTATAGTTATCGTATTTTAAATAGCGTAGTTTGCTTATTCAAGATAAAAATAAGGAAAAGTAGGAGTGGTTTGTGGGAAAATATCTTTTTAGATTGTTTTTGCTTAAACAAGATGAAAAAGACTCATGTTTTCGAAACTTTCACATGACTTTGAATGACATTGTATTAACAAAAACATCTCAATTTTCAATATTGTAGTTGGAGGATGACGCCGAAAGAAATTTGAACGTTTGAAATTTCCACAGATTTCAACGTCAGTGAGTCCTACAACTTTTTTTAAAGTGTTCAATGCGCTATTCGAGGACAAAGTTAAATAAAAAGCCGGTTTTGAAAAAAAATTAAGGCTTCATGAGAAGGAAAAAAAAAGCACGAAATATTCAATTGAAATTTGCAGAGCCACGAGTTTGACCTGATCGATCTGGGAAATCAATTTCGGAGAAAATCTTTTGAACGGTTTAGGCGCTAGTTTTGATCATAGACAGACAGACATTTGGACGTAAACCTGTTTTACGGTGTCAAGGAAATACGAAAACGTAGAATCTGCCTACACGTGTGTTAAAGAAATTTAATTTTTGTCACATATATAAGATGGATCCACTTTTTCAATATCTGGCCTCAGAATACACGTTTTTCTAATGACAAATCGGCACTTTCAGCTGCAGCAGTACAGTACTGTCTATTTACTGCGTATGTGCGTAACAGATCAGAAAGTAAAAACACGCTGAAGATATACAGTTATTCGCTCCAATGTCATCAAAATCTTGCATCACTTGATTTCCAACATCTTACACAATACCATTTTTGCTTTTATTGCCGAGACTGCAATTGTCGTCACATGCACTGTCATCGTAATCAACAACCTTTGTTTCTTTACAACAACCACGTCGCCAGATGATCGTCTCTTTTGAAGCCCGGCATAACCTTTGTTTCTGGCATCTCTATCTTATGCACTCTTCAATCGACATCACAGTCGCGGAGACTTCACCCGTACTCGTTATAGGCAGTACCGCTAGCGACCAGTTCAAAGCCACTGTCACGGACACAGCGGCAGCGCTTGCGACCGCGACGACGCACCGGCTGCCGCAGCGTCGACGGCCGTCCGTTCGCCCCGACGTGATCCTCGTATGAAGCGCGCGCGGTCGCAGCAGCAGCAACAGCCGCGGCGGCGCGGCGGTCGAGGCTAGCGAAGCCCGTCGGGCAGGCCGCCGCCGCCGCCGCCCTCACCGCTGCCGCCGCCTCTCGGCCGCTTGTTAAGGTAAAGAAACCGCCAGAGCCGGCGGCGGCCGCAAGTGGCGGCGGGAGCAGCGGGCAGCGGGTGGCGGGCGGCGGGCGGCGGGAGGCAGGCGGGCGGGCGGGCAAGCAGACCGTCCCGGCGGAGGGGGAAGCCTCACCGACATACCATTACACGCATCATCCAGCATAACCAGGCGCTGGGCCAGCCGTGAGCTCGCTGCGCGCGCTGCTGGACCGCGGCCGATGGAAGGGCCGGCCGCCGCGTTGCAAGCGAAGTTTGGATGCCGGAATGAGAAGGAGCGCTGCGACCTTCCAAGGACGCGAGGCCCTTCGACGGCGGAGGTATTCGGTCACTGCCTGCGACTGCTCTCGCGGCAGTTCAAGCAGGACAGAAACATTGGCGACAAAATTAAGAGAAAACAATCACACTAGAAATGTTTTTCATTGTCATTCACATCAGATTATCCTCCTCCTTCAAAAACAAAAACTTGTATTTCTTCGTAATGAAGGTTATTCGTCAACTTCTTAATTAAATAGTGAATACTTGATACAGGTATTCAAGAACTATCACTAATTCAAATTAATTTATGGTTCAATAAAAATAAGACAAAAAATAATGTTGATTTTTTAGTTAAATATTTTATTTTCAAAATTTTGAATGTTTGTTTGTAGATCCCTATTTACTTTATGGTCCGTGTCTTTACTTTTAATTTAAATTTTGCAAAGCTCAATCCAGAAATACTAATTTGATTATAAGAAATCAGACAGCTGAATGAAATATCAGTATTTCCACGATATACGACTCTTGTTGCGAAAAATTAGTCTGAGTTACGAATATCGATCATGACAAATTCCTGACATTAACATACATTGCCGAGACCTACAAGAAAGCTTAAAATAAATTTTAAATACCACCATAAACAATCTGAAGTCAGCATGTTTAAAAATACGTGTTGGTAATAAAATAAAGCTCCATCGATCCGCAGTATTAATGACGAACAAGACGACATACACCCATGTTTTATTTTTTCCTGCGACAGTGAGCACACTCGTAATTAATCGGCACCCAGTTCCAGGAGTGCGTCACGTCAGACCAACAAGAACGCCACGATTCCCACGCAAGGCCGGAATACTATTAGTTGAGACTAACACAGACATCGCCGCATTAAAGATGCAACCCATCCCCGCGATTCCGATACAAATATCCCCCACCGGCGGAGGCGAGCGCGCGGGCGATTAAGATACACCTCGGCCGCGTTTCCCTGGGCGACCGAGCGCGCGCGCACGATCCGGGCGGCGCTGGTGGCTGCATTCCCCGATATCGCCGCACAAACGCACCCGCGGAGATAAATGTTCACACCAGTTCATCAATACTCGCGGTGAATGGTGGCCACAAGTCATCCTGGGCGGCGACAGATATATATCCTCCGTTTCATACGCTCTTAGCATACTGATCCGACCGGCGCGGTCGTGGCGGGGCGCGGTGGGGCGGGGCGAAGAGGGGCGGGTCCGGGTACGACAGGGCGCGCCGGACCGGTGGGCGACGCCGAGGGAACGGATGGGCGGGCGAAGCGCAGGTGAGAAGTTATACGACTCAAAAGGCTGAGACGAGGAGGAACGCGAAGGATCCCATGGGGTAAGGGAAGACTGCAAAACGGGCGGGTGCTGAATACGGTAGAACAAGAGGACAAAAGCGAGAGATGAGAGGTTTGCTTGAAACGGAAAAAACATGTTAGAGCGTGCGAGACGAAACACGGAGGATGGACCGAGAGGGCACCACGGGGCGGTGGGCGGCCTGCCAACATGAGGAGGGGCTTGGCGGAAAACGAAGTACAGTGCACGCAGGAAACTATTGACAGCATCTTTGCATACACGCGTGCTCTTAGTACGCTAGAAAGTGCATGAGCGAGGCGTGTACCCAGTCACGCAGTGAGCACTCTGTGAAATAAATTAGTGCAGTAACGAATGGTCTTCGGCCGCTGAATAATGAGGGATGAACGCGTTCCTTCTACACATTTTTTTTTGTCTTTCTTTATTCATAAAATAAGGTTTAAGTACTACTTACACGAGATACAGAAGCTGTTTGCACTTGTAATGAAAAGGCAAAATTATCGTGAATGTGAACATGAGAAATGTAAATGAGATACACGCATATGATTGATGTAGCATTTGATTTTATCGTACTTTCAAAAAGGATGCATACTTTAAATGTTGTCATAACCAGTTGTAGGTAACATTTAATGCTCATATCAATTATTAAACTGAATTTGTGTTAGTGCACGTTTCATAATAGCAGCTTCTGAAAAAAAAGAGCAATGGCAACTAGGAGAACACGTTCAAAAGAAGTGCTTCATAAAACACCTAACCCATAAAAGTTTAAAAGCGATAGCGTTAACCAGTTACAAAAATGTAATCAGTAGTTAAATTATTTACAAGCAAAAATTAAATATACGATGTGATAGGCTTTACCCCAACACGAATTATGGTCACGATTATTCACCAGTAAGTCTGGCATATTTGGTTTAGTATTTCATATATTTGTTATGAAACATTTTATTATTAATTCTGTGAAAAACAACGCAATTTCAACTCCATACACAATTTAATTTCAAAGATCGCCAACTGAATATTATTTTATAACAATTTTCACTTGTATTTGCTCAATTCATTAATATTTATCTCAGATAACTTGATTTATATTAAACTTTAACAATATATTCATCCCAGTTTAATAACATTTTCATTTGTTCATCCAATCATTCGATTCACATCAATCGATCATCACTCGATTCACAAGTCAGACATACGTAATTGTTCCTCTCCAACATTCAATTTAGCATCACTTTATTAAGTGACGTGTTTACAGAAACTTTTTTATTGATCCACGTTAAGAACGTTTCTTGAGAGATGAATCTCTCAGAGTATTTTTTAGACATCACTTACTGACACGTTCTGAACAACTGAAACGTTCGCCACGTCCAGGACAGCAACATCCAAAAAGAAACATCTTGTCACATTTGTTATAATATATTATAACACGACAAGTTTGCCATTTGTTTAATTATTGTTGTAGTTGCTTTGTAGTTTTATCACGCGGACAAACGCACAAACGAGCATACACAACTCCAAAACGTGAAAATAGAAGTCGCACGTCTCCATCGTCATAAGAATGGACCCAGCATCGCGGCATCGTGCTTGCCCCCCCCCCCCCCATCCCCGTCCGCTGCACTTGGCAATGGTCGCCGCGCTCCGCGTCGCCTCGCGACCTCCGCGCCGCTCGCGGCCTCCGAGATTACGCATGGGCAGTAGGCGGCGCATGCCAACGAGCTCGCTGCAGGATGCGCCGGCGCCACTCGGGACCTCCGGACGTCGCACGCAGCCATTGTCTCGGGCGGACAGAAATAGCTGCGATACGCGAATCGGCGTAGGTCGCGCATTTTAGATTGGAAGAAACATGCGGTGGTGTGTTCACTCACGCCTTTCAAATGGCAGAAGATGCGTGGTTTTGCATCGAGAGGATTCTACACAAAGATTCAGTAACATGTTGAAAACAAAACGAACAGGATATTCTGTGATTCAATATTCTAAACATCATGATTATCATGAAATATAAATACACTAGAAGATCCTCTTATACACGTAAGTTGTCGAAATTAATATATCGAATCAATTCTCAGTACTAAATTAAAATGAACGTTCGAATCTGTGGATTTAATTGGTATATTCACGACGGAAAACAAATACTCATTCTGTGAATAATTTTACGGGAGAAAGGCAGTTCACTGCGCGATTCTTGCCCAGAACATTTCTCACAAACGTTATTCACATCCGAAAGGATTTAGAACGTAAGCCGAAAATGCCAAGAACATTCACGTTCAACCTCCAACGAACTAATATTTCTATAGCAGGAGTTTAATTTATAAACTTCAAGTAAAAGTCAGCTCCCGTCTTTGTTCGGTAATAAAATTCACAAAATGCAGCGCAAGGAGACAGACTTTCCATCAGTGGCTGGCCAGACAAAACCGCTCGTTCTCGCTATCATTAGTACCTCTCCTCCGTTTGCGGCATTAATCCGCGACAACCTCTGCGCCTCCGGTCCGTTCCTCAACGCCCCCGCCCCCGCGTGCTTCGCCGCCTGCCAGCCGCGCATAGCGCCACACACACGCCGCGTCGCCGCGGCGCGACGCCGCCGCCGCAGATTTATCACCCGACGGGCCTCCGGACGCGCACAGTAAGGCGGTGATCTCCGAAATGCGAAAAATTCTTCTCAGAAAAGGAGTCTTAAAGATTTAATCTATGGAATCACACAGCGAAAGAAATTTGTTTTCTTGATCATCTTTCCTTAATGCAATAGCCAAATGCTCAAGTGGTTCTTTCTTTCGCTTCTGAACTTCACATCATAAGTCGCCAAGCCAAAATACATTAGGTGTTTTTATTTTATTTGTAAATTAAATTGATCGAGCTATCAAAACTGTGTACAAAATGTTTGTTTGGTAACATCGCTTGCACTTTGCATATCTTCAATATGAAGACAAAAGTAGATAGTACGTAAATTACTGGCGCGTTAACATACAGCGTAATACGTTGGGATAACCGATGGTATTCCATTTCATTCATTTCCATGAACAAAAACATATCGTACACGAAACTTGTCAGCGGATATTAAAATATTATATAGTTACTAACTGACCATCGAAGCAGATTCATGACAAAGTACCATAATGATATGGGTTTCTCTGTTGTGATCAGTGCGTATAATACATATAAACTTCATTATCATCGCAGTAATCTATTTAAAAAATTGAAGGCGCAGCTGCAAAAGTTTTTTTTTGCATTGCAATGATCTTCATTACATTTTAAAGACTTACATTAACGATACTGAAATTGTGTTTTGAGTTATCCAGTTTTAACTTTTATTTTCCATTACAATATTAAACATGTTCTCTTGGTAAGAAAAATCATATGAAAAGGGAGGAAGTAGTACTTCTTAATCAGTGGCGGAACAAGAAGACAATCTGGAAGCCTCGCCCCCCATGTATTGTTATTGTAATTTTATAAATTTATTAAAAATAAATACGATTTATAGATCTTCTCACATTCCCATTATGAATGTACTCCCACGTATTTTTAATTTCGTGCAAACAATTTTTTTTTTAAATTTTTCGTAAATACGCACGGGGCTTTGAACATTGATCCTCCTGAAGTACGTCTTTCTATATCGACCACCGTTAGTAATTAGCACCTGCTCTCCGCGCCTTCCGTGCACTGTGCGGCGCGGGAGCGCGGGCGGTGCAGCGCGCGGGGCGCTGGCATGCGTTAATGCGCCCGCAGCCGATGCAACGCGCGGTAATGGTGGGCGTGGTGGAAACAATGAATCAAGCGACGGAAGCGATGTAACATTTGCACGCGCCGACTTCATATTTTCTTCTCCCCCCCCCCCTTCATACTCCCGCCCGCGTGCTCGCGCATCGTGCGCGGCGTCGCTTACGTAACGGCCTGTCGACGCGCCGATGCGAACGGGGTCAGTGTCATTAACGCCGAAGAGAGGGGATGGGGAGAAAACGAAGACTGTCGTATCATTACCGACACGTATTCGTCACTGTCAGATGATTTTCCGCTGATATTGCCTTCGTAAGATAAAAAAAAGTGTGCGATCAAAATTCCCGTAAACAAAGGATACTTTCAGCTCAATTAACAAGTGTTAAGTATCTGGAGACTTGCTTAGAACAAGAGTAACACGCCTCTCACGGAAAATCCGCTAATTAGTTGGAAGAACGTGTTGAAAACCATGCAATAACTCGCTCGCTTTAAATGTGTTTCATGAAGATAGTGTAATGCCTCTACAGTTAGTAAGCATCCTTCAAAGGTCTAGTTATTCGTTGTATTATATGGTAAAATAATTCGGGATAAATGGGAACATTTTATTCTCTTTTATCTCACTTTTTTCATATACAAGAATCTCAGAATAGAAACATTCCAGATTATTCAAGTAAGGAGCACGACGATTACTATAGAGGTACTACTCGCAATTACTACGTTCTAAGAGAGGACATCATGATCTGTGCTACTCGACCTCCAATTTGTGTGCAGGCACTAGTGTGCAGAGCCCCCAAAACCTTAGTGATCGCTCCCTTGGAGTAGAAGAGCCTTCACAAACCAATCACGCCACCCTCTGCCGGTGCACCGCAAAAGCCTCCGAAAGCGACCCATCTGCAGCTGGGGATCATCCGAGGGAAACATTCTCTGTACCAATCAACGTGCTGCCGACGTCGGCGGCGGTTGCGTCTTCCAAGTGCAGTAACGAGGCATCACGCTCCTCTTGCGGTGGTGGTGCATCACTCGCCCATCGCTTTCTGCCCCGGGCCCGCCGGCCTGCAGCGGGTAGCCATCCTTGCCTTTCCCTTTTCCTACGATGCACACTATCTGACAAAGCATCGTTTCCATGGCTTTGTGTTGTCGCGTGCACTACAATGAGAAGCCTGCGTATTCTTCGCCTTCCATTGTTGCTTTCAATTATGCAGCCGTCATCGATGTCATCGATCTCAATGCCACGGTGAACGCATCAGTCGGAATGATAGATGTTTTAGGGAAGGGGCTTTACGAGAAGCAAAAATGGTGACATTTCTACACCTGCCTCACGTATCAGCACACTTCATATCATGATCCAACCCTGTATCTATTGTCATAACTACAGTAGATGTATTTCCTCGGCTGGTTAATGGATAGATGAAAAGGTGATAAGGATACGATATTATGATGCAGAAATGCTGACGAGGTCGAAAAATACCGGAGAACTCCGTAGCACCCATCTGCAAACACTTTTATCTATCACATTTCCGAAGCATATTCTTTTTACTACGATTCCGGACCCTAAGTCATAAGACGCCACTTTGAAATAGGGGAATGTTTATGACGCGCAAATGATTATGAATGTTAAATATGATTGATGATGGAGCTATAGTGGTATGAGCGGTAGGGGAAACGAAAACCGAAGTAAAGCCGTTGCCAGTGTCTACCACAAATTCCACGGCGATCGAGATTTGAACCTCGACCCCAGCGGTGGAAGGCGAGCGCTCTGCCCACTGCACCACGGGTCGATCCAGACTCTTCTGAGGCAGCGTCTTTAAGCAGCGTGCCTTCCTCCTTTTATACCAGCTCCCGGGCGCCTCCACAGATACGAGAGAGGTGGGTCGAGCGGGGCACGCTGGCAGGGGGAAGCTGTGCGGCGGCGGCGGCCGGGAAATTTGCTCGTACGCCTCGAGTGCTTCTCATCCCTCACGCGAGCTGACCGCCGCGGCCGGCCGCCGTCGCTGGCGTAGCCCCCACCACTTGCATCTCTACACACACCGCCGTCGCCCCTCCTCCTCCTCCTCCTGCATCGCCTGCGCCGCCGCCAGATAAGCCCGCAAAGCGTGCGCGCCCGCCGACACGAAATCCATTAACCCGTCGACGCGAATCCTGCAAACTGGATCCAGCCGCCGCAGCCGCTGCCACAGCCGATGCAGCCGCAGGAATAGCCATTGCCGCAGCCGCCGACGCCGCGAACGCTGTCGTCCAGGCCCTCAGCGCAGCCGAACAAATGGGCGGTATGAGTCACTCGCGGCTGCGGTGCGGTGTGGCGCGCCGGCGAAATTCGCATCGCCGGCGTGCTAATAGCGATCGGCGCCCAATTTAAACAATAGACTGCCGTCACCAGCCCACCACTTGAGCCGCCTGCGCGGCATTACTATTGTGAATGTGGATGACGCGTGCCAATACGAGAGGACTGCCTTTTCTGCATAACTGTAAATGTTGAAAAAACCTGCCTTCTTGAACAAAAATCTGTGGTCTAACAGTAGGTGATCGAGCGGGGCACGCTGGCAGCGGGAAGCTGTGCGGCGGCATAATTTAAAAATCACAAGGCACAAAAGTGAATACCAAAGAGAGAATTCTGAACAGACTCTATAGTGTGTGTTGAAACATAACGTGCTTGCATGCATGTGACAAAATGTCCCTTTAGAAATGCGCCACAATAATTATTGTTTCCTTTCGCAGAACTGATAAGAACTACGAACGGATGAAGAGCTGCAACATGTAAAATGGCTCTAGTAACGGAGTGTTAAGAAATCTACATTTAAGAAAGTAGAAATTTAAGAAACTAAAAACACTATTGATTTTTTAAACTGTTATGGAGTTAATAAACGCCTAAGGAAGGACATAACAATAAAATATGGACCCAATTTTCATTTTCTATATTGATAATTCACTTACAGTAAATGTACACGAAAGGCACATTTCACTGTATTTTTTTCTCCCCATCCCCCACACTTCATCAAGAGAGTCGCCGATCGACATCCATTTAGGGAAGTCTCCTTGGCATTGCTGTATTTTGCGAATTCATTTTCCATGACTTTCTAAACCTAAACTCACTCAAGCTACAAAACTGAACGCTGCGCACACTACCCGGCAGATGTCGTTTCAATAGCATGAATTCTGCCGCTATTCAAAAGCTATCGGTCTGTTTTCAATTATTTTATTGCTTATGAGATCGTCCCATGCAAAAACGTGTTTGCCGGCATCTCCTTCAACCACAAGTAATATTATGTAAAAAAATCCCAAGTTTCTAGTTGCTCAAACTTTACAACGCAATCGCGAAAATGTGTAACATACATTACAGATACTTCCCAGGACTCTGTTGGCTGCGGGCTGTGATTTCCATGGCGGGATTGTGAATATCGCGGAGTGTCTGGGTGCCTGCCGCCGGCGACTCGTAGCCGGACGCGGGGAGTCGATCGCGAATTAAAGGCTGTGTTGAAGGATGTACACGAGCCGCGCTTAACTGCAATGCGGCGGGTGTATCTCGTTCGCTGAGGCACAGCAAAAGAATGATCCTTCCACCTGCAACTTGTGTGGGTCGCCGAAGAACGGCGAAATCTTAATATGTTCTTAATAAGGAATCAGAAGCTTTCAATATTGATGCAATATTATGATACACACAAATTAGACAAATATTCAAATTATCAATGACCAAACAAATGGCTGGAAATATGATTAACCACAGAAACACATCTCACCATAGTCAATTCGGAGTCGTGTAATATATACGAGTAATCAATAATTCAAAACTTCGTACGGTCGTTAATCATCTAACAAAAGAGTGTGTAGAGTTCTTTTAATAAATGATACTACAAACTTTTGAGTCGCACAGTGTTTGACCGCTTTCAGACTATGTGTATTTTTTTATGAAAAGTATTTCCACGCAATAAAGGATAGTTATCTGGCAGCACATGCAATTTTCAAATCCAAAGGCACGAAATGTCGATTCATGAATCGTTTCAGGCAAACATGAGTTATGAACACGAGAAAACAACGGAAAGAACTAATTATTTCACAACGGCGAAAAAATAACCTCACAAAAACATTACAGTTCTTAAATCGAAGTTAATTCCCCCAGGAACGACGTATACCCGAGAGGATCGGAGATCAAGATTCGTGGATTCAAGCCATTGGCGGCAAGTACTCTAACCTTTCTGAGAGGAATAGATCGCTTTTAGCCACGGAACTCAATCTAACAGCGATTGTGCGGCGGTGCTCCAATGCAGTAAAGCTTAAGTGAAGTGCGCTGCTTAGAAACGATTTTCTGGCGTGCTGTCAAACGATTTGTAGTTATATGCCCCTGCTCATTAACAACATCCGGGGCCTGCCCTGCGGAGCAGCACGCTCACGGACAACCAATCAGTTACTTATGGTTACAGTAATGGCTGTATCATGCTTCAAGAAGCAGATTTCCGTCCAACTTTCCCCACGTGACTTTTTTCAGTCAACTGGTGGCTTTTAGTATTTATAGTTTTATACACTCAGTTTTTCACTACTAAGAACAACAAAGAATTTCTACATTTTAAAATGAGATAGACAAGAATATTATGCCGAAGTTACAGTCTTTCTGCAGCACGTGCAGTGAGAAAACAGCATGGACGTAAACATTTTCGATTTACACTTTCTCATTTCATTCGATCATTACATTCATTCAGACTATCTTCAAAGATTAAAAACTTCGCAGACAATAGTCTCTGATGCACATTTAATCACCCTTTAAGAGATCGTGTCTGAATTGAATAGTTCACTTTAACCCAGGGACATGCTATCTTATCATTTTGTCACTTTGAGGATTCGTCACCTTTATATGGCTGTGGATGCTGAGAGTACACCATTTCACCATAAAGCAAGACGAAGGAATTGGAAGCCCAATGATATTAGTATTTAGTTTTAAAAGAGAAAAGGTAAAATTCAAATCATGGGGTCTCCATCCATCAATACCCATAACCTAGTTCGCGTCTGCCTCGCTAATTCATCCATCTTTAAATCTCAAGCCGTATGTCATTGCGGAAAAAGCAAGATGAATCGATCTGGTGACGAGCACGTCACAAAACAATTGATATTTTACGAAAATTAATCGTCTCGCCAAACATTCAAAGTCTTCTAAGTACACTCATAATTCGTCATTCCCCGCGCGAAGCTCCAACTCAGATAAACAATTAACAAAATCATTTTATGGTACTTTCTATTGGAATAATTTTAATTTATGAACACTTTAAATATAAAACATTGCGATAATTTCTTTGAATCCTTCTGCTATTTTTACTAGAACGTGTTTGGATATAAACACGCGGTCAATGTTATGTATGTGAAATGTTGATAGTAAAGCTTAGAAATAATAATTAATTTTTGAAGATTTTTTGTAATTTTCTTCATATGCTTTTTTCCTATTCATTTTCAACAGGCCTTGTTGAACGTTGATAGTATTGATACGTACGAGTGTCTTATCTTAAGTATTGATAGTATTAAAATACTAGATTTACAAATCCATAATTTGGACGAAATTTCGTCGTTTCGATTCGTTTTTCACTGGTCGTGGCCGCGAGCCGGGCACAGTCGCACCCCTGCCAGAGGCGAGCGCGGGGTCCGAACCAGTCGCGCGGGCGGGCGGCGCGCGCAGATGAGCCGTCGCTGGCAGCAGTGACAGGCGCCGGAGCGCGCCTCGCGGCGGCGGCGGCGGCGGCGCTTCTGAAGAGCGATCGGCGGGCAATCCATCATCGTGCGCCGGCCTCGTCCGGAGGGGGAGGGCGCTGGGGGGGGGGGGCGGAGCCCAGAGCGCGAGGGACAGCGCCTGGGTGAGCGGGGGGGGCGGGTGCGAGGGAGGGACGGTCAGAGGGATCGACGCTGGCATACAACAGTACAAATATGACGCGCGCGACGGGGTAGATTAACGCGGAGAGGAGTGAAACGGATGAGGGGCAACACGGCAAGATTAGGGTGAACTGGATTGAGAATGGAAACGCATGTCCGAACAAATGAGAGAGAAGAAGGAGAAGAGATAGATTAGGAATAAAAACGGAGAGGAGAAACCAAAAAACGTTGGCACGAAAGGGCTAGAAGAGAACAGATCCGACAGATGCGAGTAGGAAAATCAAGACGATGGAACATGCAGGATTGATTAAAGAAACAAGTAAAAGGCTTATGTGAAGACTACGGTGCAGAAAGGATGAAACGGAGGCGGAAGAGCCAGGAGGATGTAAGTTACTTGAGTAGAAGAAGAAAAAAGAATGAGAAGACACTCGAAGACTGAAAAAGGAACGAAAAGGAAAATTTGGGCAAATGTAACAGAGAAAAAAGAGGGAAGAAAAATCGAATAGAGAAAAGGAAAGGAGAGGAGAGGAGAGTGGAAAGTAGTACGTGAACGCGCAAGCACCGGTATGGTTGCGTGGCGGGGAGCGGCGCGTCCGCGGCAGCCCCCAGCCGCCTGGTGCTACACGCGCGACTGACAAGCGATTAACTCACCACGAATATATTACTAAGCGCCCGGTTTAATCATCCATCACGTAATGAATGGATATCACTGAGAAAACTGGAGCAAAGCGGCGGTGCGAAGGGCTCGCCGCAGCCGCCGCTGCCGCCGCCGCCGCCGCCGCGTCGCCGGGGCGGCGCGGGGAGAGATGCTTCGGCGCTATTTTTCAAGACGCGCATTGACAGGCGTGAAACAAGATTAATCTACGAAAGCGCTCGATTAGAATGAGCCATCTTGGCCGTCGGATCGGAAAGCACCCGAATCACGCCGAGCCGCGCCGCGCCGAGCCGTGCCGTCGTTCTCGGAAGACGCACGGGCGGCGCAGGCGCTGAGATAAAGGTCGCTGGCATCTGCATTCCTCCCGGTGGGGCTGATTCCACTCCGCCTTTTCGTTTCTTTTTTACATTTAATACTTCTGAATTATTAAGCATACCGCTTCACAACACATTGAAGAAAATCCTACTTATCAAGCAAGGCAATCCGTTCAGTTCTTACGCACGCGGATAAAGGCGAATTTCGTATTATGTGTATTTAAAACAGCGCCTATCCGGTTTAAAACAAATTTATTAAGCAGGATATACCAAAAATGTTTCTGACGGCAAATTTGGGGAACGATTGTTAAATAATGTATCGCTTTTTTTGAGAACCATCTTGCAGTGTACCTCTTCAATCATGAACACTTTTCAAAACTTAATTTATTAAAAATATTGGTTTAATGATTTAAGAAATTACTAGAAACAATGTCGCGTCAATCTTCTAAGAAACAGTGTTCAGCAAGATACTCATACAACACTTAGGTAGCTTTCACTCTTACTCGTCATGTTTGTTTAATTTTTCTGGAATTGAGATACGTAGTGTAATTTGCAAATACAATATGAAATGATTTTTTTTTAATGTCTACAATATTGTGCATAAGTCAGAATTGTCTACGAAATGCCTCCAACGCTTTCCACCCGTTTCGTACAGCAAGACGAACACAATATATACGAAGAAACACCCGAAAGCGCACTACACAAACAAAATAATTTTGAAGCTGTCAGTAACACCAGGGGAGAGGGGGCCTCAACCCGAGCTACAGGAACACAAATCCCTTAAATTGCATACCCCAAGACGGCAAATGTATACTTCAATGAAATTACAGCATCGATAAAACGCGGGAGAACAGTGTTAGGGTAGCAGGCGATAAACTATCTGGCACCTACGAGCCGCGGTCGCGACGTGGCAACGCCGCGCCGCGCGCCCCGGGGGGCAAACGCGTCGGCGCAAGCGCTCTTCCAAAACCGTGACCGATGCATTCACTGCCCGAAATTGGGGCGGAGATCTCCGGACGGACGTTGCGATTACGGGGGCGACCGAGGGAGCACCTCAACGTGATCCCGACGGCGGCGGCGGCGGCGGTTCGGCGCAACAGCGCCGCCACCTCAAACACACACGCGCGCGGCGCGGCGGTAACGAGCGCTGTCAGAAAGATATTTACACGAGGCGTAAACCAGTTGGACAGGCGTGGCGGCGCGGCCGTCCCAGGTTCAACGCACTCGCGCCAAAATACGCTCGCGAAACGCGCTCGCCTCGCGCCCACAGACCGCGCAGGGGTGCTGCAGCGGCAAGAAGGGAGAGCGACGGACGAAGACCAAGACGAGACGCTTGCGAGTGGCGACAGTGGAGGAACAAAGAAGATGGTACCGGAGGAAGCAAGCTGATCAAACGTATTTCTCGCGGAAAATTTCTTCTTTACCTGCACAAAGGAGACTACATTCTCAACAAATATTGTCGGCTTTATAATCGACATATTTTATTTAAATTCTCGGTCAACGGCACGCGCACGGAAAACGATACTTCAATTACAGGGTACAAGTAAAAATACATTTTATATTCACCACAAACGAAAAATCAAGTTGGCTGGACTTATAGCTTGCCCTCTTTCCCCGAGAGAGGTCTTGGGTGCACCTACGTTGTGTGGTAAAGAAAGAGTTGTATACTGAGCAGACAGAGGTTTGCTCGCAGCAGTCCGAACCTTCGTGTACTTACCTATTGCAACACCATCCGTTACACAGTGCTTTCGGGCAGACGTTGACTATATTCTCCCTCCTCTAGCATATATGTTAAAACTCACTGGGTATAATATGGAGCGATATAATAGAACGTTAATAAACATGTGTTACACTGATCAAAACATTGAAATTAATCAGTTATTAACACAAATAATGCCATTAAAATAGTTCGCACATCCAATTTTACGTCAGATCCCTGTCTATTTTGTTACACTGTGTATTCGCGTTATTCATATCAACATCATTTTGACGATCTTTCCACCCTCTTGAAACCCTCCGCTCCGCCGTCCACGTAGTAACCCAATTTATAGACCGGAGGGCACCATTAGCGGGCGAAAGCCGGCCCGCGACAAGATAGCGCGTCCGTCATCCTCCACGCGGGCCGGGGAAACGTCGAAAAACGCGGCGCGGGGCGGTCGCTCTACATCATCTCCGCATTCTTCCGGAGAGGCTGTTAGGTCAGCGGCGCGGGACGGGTAGGCGCGGGGCGGCGCGCGCGAGCACCTTGTAAATATTAGTGGGTGCTAAGTCGAAGGTGGACGCCGCGCCGCAGCGCAAAGCTGCGCCGGCTCTTGGGGCCCCTCACACTCTCACTCCGCAGCGCCGGACACACGCGATACGGCTGGCGCGGCGGGCCGAGGAAGGAGGAGGAAGAGGCGGAGGAGGGGCGGTGCAGACGAGACAGACGAGAGAGAGAGAGAGAGAGAGAGAGGGGGGGGGGAAAGAACACGATGAAGAAAAAAAACGCGAGAGCCGAACGCCGTGGTGCTTCCCGGCTGGCTAACAACGCGGGCTGGAGAAGAAAAACGAAGGCCCGCACCGAGGAGTTAGCAGGAGACCCGAAAACTGCCGACGCAACCTTCCGCCGCCAACCTCACCCACGCCGGTCACAGGTGATAAGATGCCCCTGCCAACATCATCACCCAAACCTTCACAAACACCATCATCACTACCATTACTGATAACCGCATTAACACAATCTGTCAACGCTCTCCGCATCCCAACCAGCGAATAACTCCTCTTCCGCCACCGCCTCCGCTGGGGCTCGCGAGCGCCGCGGAAACGCAGCCCGCAGAGGTGAAGGTCCCCGCGCCGGCCAGCGCTGCCGGATCGCGTAAAGAGCAGCTGCGGCCGCAGGTGCTCCGCCAAGAAACACGGGACGCCCTGTCGGGATTACCTCGTTGCGAATTCGGCGGTTTTCTTCGCTGGACACGAGAAGAACTACACAAAACCTCCAAATACTGATTTTTTAAATCGCAAATCCAGTTTAGTTCGTAGTCACACTTGAGGTTCACTCACTGGGTTTTGTACCTAGTAGTTTAAAATACACCAAAATACTGCAAAAATTCATTCACTTTGGACCTCACTTTTCGTGTTGTTTAATGATACTATTGTACAATAATATGAAGATCAACATAGTACTTACAGAATAATTAATTGCGATTTTACGTAAGTGTAGATATCAGATATCATAGGCAAGAAAGGAACTGCAGAATGAAAAACATATCCATATTGATGTGATGCTACACGGCGTGAGGATACCATATTAAAATATTATGTTGTCAAAAGAGGTGCAAATAATAAAACATTTTTTTTAAAAAAAATAAGAGTTTGTTGAAAATGTATTAAACACTAACATTGTAATAATATATACTAGTACATTATTAAAGATTGTATACTTTAGATTTAATGCACATTAACATAAATAAAAAGTAAAAAAAAGTCATTCCCATTTCATTTTAAAACAAGGTGTAAAAAACGGAATTGTACAGTTCACACATAACATACACAATTTTAAGGAATTCAAACAATGAAACTTCGTCAAAGCTGGTCTCCCACCACATGCAAGTATAATACTGAGTATTGTTGATTTAGAACGCGATGAAAAACAATAGCAAAACAACAGCCAGAAAAACAATTGCCAATAAAAAAGGAAATGGCACGCAACATAGCGGAAAAGCAAATAGCATTCAACAAAATACCCAACACTTTTCATGTAACTTTTTATACCTAAAAACGAACGATCCAGGCAGCAGCAATACATTTAAAGTGAATTACGAGCCTGCAAAGCGCAAATAAACGATTTTTATATGAAAATACCTGCTGGAGGCGACACGCGCTTCTTTAAAATAACTGAACAGCAGATAATACAGCAGTTCAGTGGTATCAACATAAACCGAAAGTATGAAAGTACATGCATTCTGGAGACCCAATAGACGCTTGTGATTCGCAAAACAAGGCAGCTAGGTTATTATTACATCACATTTATAAGAAAATAAAGTAACAAGTGGAAAGGCAAAGCAGTCGCATGCGCATCATTCGGCTCCATGACAGTGGCGCTAATGAGATTTCTGACGAGACAGTTGACGACTGTTACGACTCGCAGCCCAACCCACGAGCAGAGCAGCAAGAATATCAGGTGACGTCGCGGTAGAGTGCGAGCTAATGAGGTGGCAACGCGGAGGGAGACGGCGGCGGCGGCGGCGGCGGCGCTGGAACAGGAGGTAAGTCAGCCGGGCGATGAAGTTCCCCGTCGGTCGGCCGGTCGGGGGCGCGGGAAAGCCGAGAAGAACCAGATGGAGTCGTCAGGACCCGTTCGCCGGCGCGGCGTGGCGCGGCGCGGCGCGGGGAGGTGCGGGACGAGTCGGGACGCAACGGGACGAGTCGCGCGCGCGCACGAGCGCTCTCTTCCGCGCCTCGTTCCGCACGTTTGAGTGATTTATTATCAATTACCGTCGCGCGCCGCGAGTAGTCGACAATCCCGAGCGCAGATCGACAGACAGTCGGTTCGCACAATAAAAATTCCTCGTATTAAAATTCGCCGCCCGCTTCCTCATCAGGCCGGCCGCGTCCCTCGGCTCGGCTCGCTCCGTTACTCCCCGCTCGCAAGAAAAACAAATCCCACGCCGGTAAGGGTCAGAATGAAGTGAACTCATTTAAACAGAAATTTTAATTACGAGACTGTCGTGGCGCGGCCATTAATCAGATGTGGCACGGACGGGGTCCCCGCGATGCGGCCATACTGAACGCAGCATGCGGCACGACCGGCCGGTCGGCGTCGATGCTACAGCTCGCCTCGCTTCCTATCCAATTACCGTTCATAAAACGTATGTTTCCATCCAGAAGTCGTTCCCGAGCACGCGGCGAGAAAAAGAAACGCGAGTGTTAAGTGAGCAATAGGAAAAATTAACACCTCGGACAAGAGATGACTCGACATTTCGTGATGTCGATTTGGAGACCTGTCGACATTGATAGAGAAATATTGTCAATGACCTTAAGGTATGTGAAGAACTCCGCTATGTAATAGCCGAGGTAGCGGTCACTAAGAAGTACAATACAAAGCATCTGATGATCAACGACAATCAATGAACGATGAGCATTCCACAATGAGCGGACAATCGCAGTCGCATGAAGTGATCACACTCTGGGAACAAAATATCACAATCACATCGAATAACGAAGCACTACGTCGTGACGATAAATTAATTCATATAGAATTTTGTTATCACAATCAGATGACCTAATCATCAAATCTATATGCTAAAAATAAAATTTAATTTGTCAGAAAAATATGGATTATAACCACGCGACAATGCTTACTACATCCACGAGAACAATTTAACAATCTTTTCTGCAGGGCTCGCGCTCTCGGCCCCGCCGCCTCCCAGTGCCCTCCAGGTCTGGAATATCTATCCTTTTAAACCATGATCGCACAATGGATTACATATTCAATGGTTAAATAGTAAGCATTTCACTTACTGTGAAAAAAAAAATCCTTGTTTCCGGTGGTTTTTCTAACATTATCTGTAAAGTACAGAAGTGAAAGCATTTCTTCGGATATTAAAGGAAATCAGATACCTTTTTATGAATTAACAGCCAAAATGTGAACTTTAATAATATTCGATATTTCAAAAAATTTAGGGCACTTTAATCTAAACAAAAAACAACGAAATAATTTCGAGATACTTTTTATGTCATTAAAAACGTTCTACAGGATTCATAGCAGTACCTCCAAAAATTTTAAGTTGTTTCAAAGACGCAAGGCCTCAAGCTCGGCCAGATCGATCGGGGAACATCCATTCTGAAGAAAATATTGAGTACAGTTTTGGTGCAGTGGTGGTACAGTGTTGCTCACACACCCAGACTTTTTCTGGGGGGAAGGGGGTAGCAGGAAGCCTAAAAACGTGTAATCTCATCAAAATCTCAATAACCGATTTTTTGTGGCATTACATAAATTTCTCTAAGTCTAGAGAGAGTACGAAGATGACCAAAGTATCGCGATAACTGAGATGTTTTTAAAACATAATATTCCACACCATTTTCGAGGGGATTGCCGAATTTTGAAAACAAATGTAGAATAATGAGTGTGGGGATGATAAAGATGAAGTAACTTTCGACGACTGTTCGCAATGAATGCTGTTATGTGTCATTCAGATATGGGTATTGTGGTTCAAGTCTGAAATAAGGCTTATTCGAGAAATAGCCCGTTAATTTGGTAGCCAGGCGGCTTGAATAAAGTTGGATGAAAGATTTGAATAATTTGAATAAAGTAGTTAAATTTGAATAAAATAAGTAAGTTTTTGGCACAACAAAATAACACTACTATTGGGCAAAAATTCTACAAAAACACGACGAAACTTCACAAATAGATACATCGTATGTGCCGAGTGGAAAAGAAACAAAAGTTGTTGCTCCAACGCCACGCGAGTCATATTCCGGGATGCACTCGTTCCAACAATTTGTTGTTCCCGTCGCTCACCGCCCGGCCAGCCCGATCCGGCCGGCCTACGGTCAGCGCGAGCGGCTGACCGACCGAACGCCCGACCGACCGGGGCTGGGCTGGGCTGGGCTGGCGAGGAGGCTGCGCTGCAGCAGCCCGCGGCCGGGCAACGCGCCGCGCCGCGCGCTTCCAGTGTTGCCATTCGTCAGCGCACTCAGGTGCGGACGCGCGGCGGCTGCAGCGGCAGACGCCCTCTCCGCACCTCACGTGTCGCCCCTTTCCCTGCCCCGCCCCCATCCCGCTCCC
>BOPP01000037.1:7295034-7338883 GCA_017312745.1 Gryllus bimaculatus
CTGCGCCGGCGCCCGGCCGGCCTTCGCTAATGGATGGGGCCGAAAGCGTCCGGTCGCGCCTGCCCGCCCGCCGAAGCAGCTGCTCCAGCACACGCGCCCGCCCGCCCCCGCTTCGCTCCCGGGGGGGTCTTTCGCGCTGACAGAAGGCGCCTCGCCGGCGCAAAAGGAGGGTGTAACGCACGAGGAAAGTTCTAAGGCAGTAGGTCGGCTGCAGAAGGCTGACAATTGGCGAAGAATGTCGAATCTAATTTTGAAAAGGAAAGATGTAGAGTAGAGAATTCACCGACTGAGAGGGTGATTGAGCATTCAAAATTGAAAAGAGGAGGTTATAAATCACAAACATAAACGGAAATTAAATATAACATTTATCATATTTGAAATGAGTACCGATCTATTCTTAGAACGCAGCAAAATACATGAGGAGGAAAACAAATGCTCCTGATAGAAATTTCCTTTCTGACAAAATTGTATCCAAATAAGTAAAGAAAAGAGGTCGAATGAACTTCTCCTAAATAACAGATTCTATCCAAGAAGTAAAATGTTCAACTGTTGGATACAAATGTGTTCCTTTTCTTCATGATATCATGACAATATTAAGGAATATATGTTATAATGAGCATCTATTCTGATGTGATATCTTAAAAACTTGACAGATTAATAGATTTTGGCAGAATACCAACACTTACTGGCTTATTCTACCTGGTGATTTTTAAAAAAGTTATTGGCCTTGGTTAAAAAATGCCATATTATGTTTTAGAAATTCAAGATCAAAAATGACATTCTATCTCCAAATATGCAACATCCAGCCAAAAAAAAACAAACAAAACAACTATCGGAACTGCACAGCATACCAAAACGTTTCCTCTTAATGTTACTAGTCATTACTCAACAAGAACTATTAGAAAAAAGTTAATGGCATCATTGAAAGATAAAAAAATCAGAGGTAAATTGCACTGAGAAAAAAATCTGGCTTTGATAGAAAAGGTGTACGATAGAATGGAAGATAAATGATAACTATGGCAATTTTCAAAATTGCATAGGTTTTAATGAATGTTGGAAGTGTGCCAGATTTATAAATGCTCTTTGCTTTATTCAAACAAGAAAAAAAAAAAAAAACATGAAAAAAATGAAGCCATTTTTTAGAAAATTTTGGAAATGCAACAGGAGCTTTATGTAAAGAACCTCTCTCCCCAAATGTCTTTATGAGACCCGGAACGACACAACTAGATTTTGACTCTCACGAATTTATCGAGTTTCAGCTCAAAAGCTTCTAATCTGGCAGTTATGCTTCACACATACTTCCATACAAATAAATGCACACATCCCGATTTACGATTAAAATCACGCCCCACACCGCCACCGGCACCAATCTTAACCATCTTTGAAACAGCACTGATAAAATACTACTACTTTAATCTTGACGTGTGTGGGAACTTGCGGTTCAAAAAACCTTCAACACAGATTTCACGACCATAAATTCGAGATCGTATTGCTGAGGTGATAAAAGTACTTTTCTTTCCTGTGCAATAGGGTAGGGAAGGAAATCAACAAGAGAATCCAAACAGACTGACGTGACAGCCTCTCGCAGCGCGACGTCCCAACCAGGTGACCCGCGCCGCAGCGAGCGAGAGCGGGGCACGGTCTTGATCTCACTGCGCTGGCATGCATTCGCACGCGCATTCGTGTGTGCACGCAATCATACACGCCCGGGCTGACGGCATCCACGCGAGCGGCGCGGCAATGGGACGCGTTTTTGCCCCCCGCTATTACCAACGCAGGCAGCCGCGTTGACGTCATGCGCGCGTTTGAATGGGCTCTGCGTCTCTCTGCGTTGCTCTGCCTTTCGCTGCAGCGCCGGCCAAGCTGAGCCAAATCTCATCGAGCAGTCCACTAGCAACTATCGACAGTGCAACATTTCCCATTCCGATATGCGCATACACTGCATATAATATATCGTTAGTTAAATACCTCACAATATTTTCTTTCACACCACTTTCTGTGCCACAAAAGGCAAGAGTCGCGCCTCGTCCGTTATCTAGACCTTCTAATGGTTAAGACATTGACATGGAAAGGCCACATTACCTCCAGTGTGATTGAATCCACACCATTTCTCCCTCCAGATATCTTCCCCCAAAATGGCATCGCCCCAATCAGGAAAACGTGCAAGCTCCTAACTGATCTCCCGCCATGACCGGTAGTTAGTGCATGCAAGTTGGTGGATGTACGGGGATAGGGAAGAGGAAGAGGACGGGGGAAGAACAGTTGGCGCGTGGTCCGTGGCCCGTTTGTTTGGCTACTGCTGCAGCATTCGACTGGTATTGATCGTAGAAACCACGCAAAACTACCGATAAGAACAGCCAGCCTCAAGAATTTTCCCCCAGTCAGCGACTGAACTCGACCTAGCTATATAGACATGTACTGTTGCTATCCTTTCAAGCATTGGATGCACCAGTCCCTTGTCGTATGTTTCTTATGATGCCGGATGTCACAAGGAATATGTGTAACGAATGCAAAACATTACGTACGCCACTGATTCGGTAAAAAGTCATTCGGGAATAATAGTGTTACAAGAGCAACTGTAAGAGGAAAAATATGAGAAGACAGATTCAATGGCTTAGATAATAGTACTTTTTTTCTTTTTTCAATAATTTTCTACACCCCCGTGTAACTTACGACGTTGGAGAAGAAGAGGAAGAAGAGCAAACAAAGAGGAATAAAAAAATACTAAGAAGAAGAAGAAGAAAAAGTAGAAAAAAGGAGAAAAACGAAGGAATGTTGGATCAAATATTTATTTCAATCTTTTCAATATGTGAAAGAATATGCGCCGCATTTCTATATCGTTCCTTTTATTCATGCCCAGACGACTTTCAGAGCTTCGTTCTCCATGCTAGGAGGACGTTATTCGAATCGAGACAGATGGACTGATTACTTTACTATTACATCGAATACTGCTTTTGATCCAAGTATTCGGCATTTTAGATTCACATTTCTTAAATAATTTTTAAAAGGTTTGTTCATGATTTAAATACGTGCATCTATTATTGCTCCCAACGTGGATCTCGTGTCTTCGTGATTTCAAATACTGTGTGTTTGTACTTGGACGTTGCCAGTTATAGACCGAAGAAGGCAATGTCGCAGCCATCTTTTCAACGGAACCCATTAAAAGCGCAAACCATTCACAATTTGAAAGAAATCGAGAACTGTGGAGAAGAGACCGAAGGCGTGGCACAGATTGAAACTCTCGGCAAATATTATACGTAATACGAATGAGTTCCTCGCGATATTTGTACGGCATCCAGGATGCGCAACGCACATACTTCGTTCCGGAAGGCTGGCTACCCACACCCACGGGAGCATTCATATTTTAATGAAATCAAGCGCGATACCCAGAAAGGGAGTCGTCATTGGGATCGCCATTCAAATAACACACAGTGAAAGTAGTAGGTATCTCGGCGGCACGCAAGCAACGGCAGCAGAATGAGTACACAATAGCCATTCACTTCCAGATCCTTTCTGTGAAAACGCCAATAGCGGGCAAGGGCTCTCGAGCGTCTCTTGAGCGCACTCGAAACACTGGCCGCCTTCGACGAGCGCTCTCCAGCGTTTCCGATTGCCCTTGGAGAGCGCTCGAGCGCTGGCGAGGTGGTGGTGATGGTGCTGGCAGGAGCACCCCACAGTGCCACAGTTTGGGGATACACACGGCCGTAAATACAAGTCCCGCCCCGCCCCGCCCCAACGAAACCTCACCGCACTGTAAAACCCGGTCATGACAATCCACACCAATTCCGACCAATACTCATGGTTGAGTATTGACAAGTAGCTACAAGCAATACACTAAAGTATTAAGTTAGAGGTAAGGTTCATTAGCATTTGCTAGAAAACAGACTCTGTTGAAATAGTAAGCTTATAATAGAAATACACATCGTAAAACCCTGAGTTTTGTTAAGCTAGAATGCGAGAGAATATTAGCCATTCCCAAACGACCTTGGAATGCCCACCGCTGACATGTATTTGAATTTCCGCAATTCAGTTTTCAATTTCAATTAGATTTTTTGTTGTGGCTTGTTGTCAGAGGCAGATCGCCATTTATTCGTATATCTCTCAAAATCACCATTACTCATTTCAAATTATCATTACACATTATTCATAAGGGACATGTGTTGATGATTTCTAATTGTTTGCCGAAATCTCTCAAGAAAATGGGTTTTAGACAAAATAAGATCAATATCTGGTATATGCAATGTATGTGAATCAATTTTTTGTATAACTCAGAAACGTGTTTTTGTATACCTACGAACACAGATTCAACAGTTTTCAAACATGAGAGATTTTACCCTACCAACATACACAGGAAAATTGCTACTGTCAATTGAGAGCAGTTATTAGCTCACGAGCCCTTGACTCACAGATATGGTTAAATTTCGTCTGGAGTCATGAAAAAATCTTAAAGAACAAAACAGTAGTCACTACCCATCTGCAGGACGTAAAATACTTTGGTATTTAAAAAATGAAGTTGATTGTTTCCATTGTCTTGAGATACATTATTTTCTTGAATTTGAACAGTCCGATTCCCAGTAACGAATGCATGCAAGGAGACAAAGTAAAGAGTTTAAACAAATGACTAAATCCGACTCATAATTCGATCGACATGTCTCGGTGTCATGACAGAAAAATAAACAAACTTTGGAAGACGAAGAGTACTTAATGTTAGTTATAACACACAAATCCGTGAGTTACAGCATGGAATTCAACGTAGGACATCATCTCTGGCTGGACTATACCAAAATAAAACGACTTTCTCCCGACCCAACGAAATGAGCCCACACTGTGGTGTGGCGAGCGTCAGGAGTGAATGACACGTAACGATGAAGACTCTCTCGTTCCCCCACAATACAGCACTCACTCCACCCACCCGAGTGCTCCCGCGATTCACACAACAGGATACTCCGCGGCTCGCCGGCTCGCTGGGCGGGAATAAACACACTCTCGTCTGCAGAAGGCTAACTGTACATTCCAAGAAATCTTTATGAAGGAAATTAATGCTCTTCCTGAAAAGTTAATTGAGCGGTCTTATAAATATCCGGATTGGACGGCAAGTCGGCATGATATCTTTCGGAGATGTATAATTACAGTCAGTACGGATTTCTCTGAACATAGCGCCAATTACTGTTCAACATGAACTGGTTTTACAAAAAAACTGTGTAAGGTCGAAATGCCCCAACTACTAGAGGAGAAGAGGAAATTCCATTTATCGTTTGTTACGACAGACAGCGACTCCTAATGCTGGTTATAGGGAAACTCAATTACGTCATTGCGAACGAACTGATCTTCGGAAAATCGTAATGAATCTTACCTCAATATTGGGCATCGGTCGTATTTTCCTACAATGCTTCTACAATCGAAATATACATCTGATATATTATCTATTGAAAATTACTAGTTTCTACTTACGGTAACGCACCTAGATGGTTGCAAAATCATGTGAATTAAATGGAAATGGATGAGTAGATGGCAAACAGGATTCCAAAATGCGTTAAATTACTATTCTTACTCTTTTTTCATGAAAAGCCTTATGCCAATTAAAGTCATATTAAAAGAAAAAAATATATGAAGTCAGATATAATTTGAAGAATGTGCTACAAAAGGAAAGTGTCGGACAGTCGGTACAGGGTATTTTAGTATCAGGTATGCTCCTTCAAGGATTTGAGTTCAGAATGATTATTCAAATACTACAAATCACAGCTTCAATGAGACACGCCTGGATCGGGCACATGTGCACCCTCATCAGGAGTGAGGTGACGGCGGCGCGCGGCAGAATCAACCGCGGAGGCGCCAGCAAAGGCAGCGCGCGGCCGCGTGACGTAACTGCGAGCTGGGCCGGGCAGGGTGGAGCGGGGTGGAGCGGCGAGGCGGGGCTGCGGCTGCGGCGGCTCATCACTCAGCGGCGTGGACGGCGGGAATTACACGTGGCGGGCGGGCGCGCGGCCGGCGGCGCCGCGCGGCGCGGCGCGGTGCGGTGCGTGGGGCAGGGAGGAAGAGGAGGAGGCGGCGGCCCGTAAACTACGTCACGACGGCTCAGGCCGGCGCGGCGTCACGCTAACCAGCGAGGCGGTTGGCGGCGCCGGCCCGGCCACCTCCGCCGAAGCCTCTCTCCCCGGGCAGAGGGGCCAGCCGAGCGCGGCCACCCGCACCCGCATAGCAGAACAACAAATTTTTTCAAGCAATTTACAGGCACGCATACAAGGCGTCAGTACCCATGTTGGCGAGCGTTTCCCATCGGCAACCAATTCCTTCTTTACGGAGGCGCGTCGGACGGGCGGGCGGGCGGGCGGGCGGGCGGCGGCGGGCGCCGCGCCGCATGGCACGGCCCTGCGCCCGCTGCGCCCACTCGCCGCCGGCCGAGCCGTCGCAACCGCCCGCGCGCGCACAAACGCAAAGCACGAAGAGTCGGGGAGCGCGGCCGCGGCGGGGGCAGCAGAAACAAACAATAATAAAAACGCCGGAGGCCCCTTCTCCTTCCTTTCCCTTCCCCGCGCCACGCCGCGCACACAATTAAACTGTCCTCCGGCGACGGCCGCGGGAGGCAGCGAGGCTTTTGTTTCCGCTGCGGCCCGCGCCGCCCCGCGCAGGGGGAAGAGGAAGAAGACGCGACGGCGCCAGCGCCGGGCGACGCTCGCCGTTCGCAGGGGTCGAGGAGGGCACCGGCGCGTGGAAATCCGGGAAGATGACACAGGCGAAATTCGAACAGGTGGTTGCGCATTCATCAACCCCATCATGTTACCACAAGTGTCGCTTCCGGCCAGAATTCATACCGCGGAGGAGAGGAGGGTGGGTGTATCCACGGAACATGGCCGTTGACGGAAAGAGGTACCCACAGGTAAGGAAAATTAGAAGGGACAATTAAAAGGAAAGGCACATAAATAAATAAAAAATACATCAAGGGTTGGAATTGGTGATAAGTAGTGAAAAGTATAGCATTTTTAAAACCATGTTCTCTGCTAATAAAACAATTAAGAGTTGGTAAATACCTTGGCCCTAATAAAGCGAGAATTATTTACAACTTATAAAACATCTGTGAGTAGAATTAACTATTAAATTATTTCCGCGATTTTGTTTTTTTCTTTCTCTAGGGAGGGAGTGTACAGAATCGGGAAATTGGACAACCTCTATGTTCCGCACCCGAACTGCGGATGCTGATAATATACTTTGTTATCCTACTTTAGGGAAATTAAAAAGACAATATTTTTTCAATGAACTTGCAAGTATGTAACTAAAATGTTTCACTTTCATTAACTTAGGAAACTTCATGTATTGCTGATGCAACACAAGGAAAGGGAGGCAGATGCAGTCGGGTCGTTTGTTCAGTGGAGGCGCCGCATTCGCTTACGAGCACGGGTGGATCCAGTCGTTCATTTTTTTATTTGGGAGGGGGGGCGGGAAGAGTAGATATTTGTTAAATAATAACATATTTGTAATTATATTCTATATTACTTTTGTAGTGTATATACGATATATACTTTTTAAATAATGACATAATATATCATAAATAAATATTTAAATCAATTTTGTCAAATTAAGGAAAGAAACAAACGAAAACATTAGGCCTTTTGGAAACCGTCCCCTCCCCCCCTTTGGATCCGCCACTGCCTGCGAGTAGGGTGCGGGCGGCGACGGTGGCAGCCCGCGGAGACGCCAGTGAGTCGGCGACGGCGGGTGCCCGGCGCGGCCATGATGTCATCGCGGGCGCATGCGCCGCCCGCAGTAATTCACTTAATAAATGGTTCCACGGCGCGGGGAACGGTTCCGTCAATGCCACGCCGGGGAATAATAAAAGCACGAGACACCGGCGCGCCGCCCAGCGGCCGTCCCCGGGCCGGGGGACAGCGCCAGCCTCCGGCAGCGCGCGGCCGGGCCTGCTTGCCAGACGCAAGTGCAATACCTCCGGCCACAAAACGAAGAACCGAATGTTTTTTTATGGAAATACATTATGATGACAATGTTTCGTGTTTATTACAATGTTTCTTCTTAGTTTTGACAGGTAATACTAGAAAACAATATTAATCTATCCCTTGAATTTTGAAACATTTAAATTCTGCATGACGATTATGTCATCTGTTCAGTTATAATCGTAAAATACATGTAATCATTGATATCACTGTTTCGTAGATACATTGAACAGAGCAGATTAACTCTGACGCCCAATGTGCACAATGCACCAGCTTATATTTTACCTGATCATACCCTATTTATCTTAGAGGAAAAACTCAAAATATTTCGAAAACTTAACTATCCTAATCAACATCCGTCAGAGGGAGGGAAAGGTCTCTTGAATCGAATTAGGGTCTTAAGAGTACAACGATAATGTAGAATCCTTATGTCCAAAACCCACTATGTTCTTCGCAATAACTCCGCGCGTAATCCATAGACTGCTGCACTTTAAGACGATCTACAGGGCATTCCGGGAAGAAGACGGGAGGCGGCAGCGGCGACTGCCTTAGAAACAGACAGCGCGCGCCCTTGCAAGAACGCGCATTGCTTTCGCCGCCTCGATTGCCTTTGAAGCAACCACCATTACCATACACATCTTCAGCTTCTTCCTCCATCACTACTGCCCCCTCATATCATCTCCTCTCTCTGACGCCTCGCCTGCACAGGCCACAATCACCGACACCTCCGCAAGTGGGTGGCGGGCTACTCTCATCACTGCACCCGCCGCCACTATCCCATCTCCTTTCTTCCTCGTCATCCTCCTCCGGTAACTGTCACCTCCTCCGCTAAAGCCATCGCCGACTCATCTGTACCTGCTTTCACGGATTGTCTCTGCCATCACCAGAGCCATTTCCCTCTCTTTCTCTGGCTCCTGTACTAATTTTGCCTCTCCAATCTTCCTTCACTCTCGTCACTAACATCTCCGCCGCCACCACTGCTGTCACCGCCATTTCTTCCCCCGCTTCTACCATCGCCTCCTCCTCTCTTCCACTACCGCCATCGCCAACTCGTCCTCCGCCGCCGGCCGAAGAGGAGCGAGCGCGCCTTGCCTCGCGGAGAGGAGAGGAGCGGAGCGGCGCGGCGCGGCGCAGTGCGATGCGGTGCGGGGCAAGGGGGCCTTAATTATACACTGGAGCGGACCCACAATAAGGTGTATAATTTCGCCGCGCGCCTTGTTAGACCGGCGGCGGCGGTGGCGGCGGCGGTGGCGGCGGCGGCGACGGGCTAGACTAGTTCACTGTATCGCCGCCAGCCGCCGCCGCCGCCGCCGCCGCGGGCGAGTGGGTGGACGTGGGGGCGTGCAGGCGTGCAGCGGGCGGTGGAGAAGGGAGGGGGGCGCGTGGGGTGTGGAGTGCGGAGTGTGGAGAGGCGCGCGCTCCGGCCGGGGCCGACCTTCGCAGTAGCCGGGGCCGCCACCTGAGCAAACGGCGCGCGGCCGCTCGCAAACAGCTCCTGCGTCTCCGCCCGCTTCGCCCTCCCGCGCTCGCGCCCGCCCGAAACTGGGTCGCCCGCGCGCGCACGCCGGCTCCGCTGGCCGACGCAAGGCTTCGCGCTCATCGTGAAGACCCGGCCGGGATCCGGGTTCCCACCGCCAGAGGAGAAGTGAGTGTTGGTACAGCGTGAATGGGCTTGGTGCTTGGAGTCGACATGACGGTCGTGAAACGGAAATAATTTATTGACGACGCCGTGCTTCCATATCGTGCCGAAACACTTCTTTGAGAAATTTACTGAATCAATTTCTTCTCTATTAAACCCTTTTCAATTGCATAAACTAGTGCATTAAATGTATATTTGGCAGTTACTGTATAGATGTGATCAAAAATACACAGTAGTAAGATTCGAAAAAATCAAGCATTACCCGTCTAAAATAAAAACGCATGGAAGCCTAACATGTAATGAAAGTAAATCGATTGATGCAATGTATCATAGGAACTATTTTGAAAAAGTATACGAACTGTTCTTAATACACGAATTCTAGCTTAATGCTTATAATTTTATTTTCTCCTTATTTAAAAGAGACTCTTTGAATCAGAACCAAAGTTCACATTCCTACCAACAAAAAATAATCCAAGAAACTTCGTTTATAAATTTAATTCGGTCCTATTCCACTACAATATAATAATAATTAAAAACACACACATGGCATAATGCAATCCTGACACAGTGACATGTGACATCTGACATGTGAAAAATGATTAACTTTAAATCTAAGAAATATCCCAGTGTCGTTGTAACACTATTACAGCCATTTGACCAGATAATATCTGATGCTATTTAGAAGATTTTCTTCAATTCTTTGAATACTCAATCCACCATATGATGAGAATGTGATTACTCATGGCCAAAATCGCACTTTTAAGAATAACGAGACAATCATGCGGAAGGGCAAGTAACTATTATCCCAGCATAAAATTTCTACTTGAGACGCGAACGAAGAATACACACGAAATCATAGTGCGTGACAAGTCACACCCAGGCACCGCGGGGGAGCCGACCGATCGACAGTACGGCAACGCCACACGGAACCAAACCACTAATGGATTCGGCAGCCCCGCAGAAGCGACCGTGTCGAGGGCGGACCGAGCAACAGGACCACCGCAAAGGCGGCAAGCGGATTCCTTTCCTTTCGGGAGCGCGAAACGCAGCCAAGAGAAGTGCTGATCCATTGCGCATACTTTGTAGCTATCATTTCAGCTAATTGGAGGTGGTGGCCTGCCCTCTCGTTCCGCGCGCGGAGGACGTCGCCCGGTGACGTGTGGGTGTGCTCAGCACACGGCGAGGCGCCCGCGCGGATAAAGGCGGCTGCAAGAAGAATCGAACATTCGGAACAAATGTCTCTGAAGAATCGCAGATAATGACACCTTATGGGCGCCGTAACTGAAGCAGCAGCAGCGCCGGCGCCGGTGTGTGATGGGTGGGCGCCGGTGGGCGGGAAGGCTTTGGGAGCTCTGAGGCAAAAGGTGTGGCTGAGGGATGAGGCGGTGTGCGGGACAATGTGTGCGCCGGGCGAAGAATAAGAGTAGGAGCGTGGTAAGACGATATGTGAAGGGAAAAGTTCGGGAAGGCCTGGTGGGTCGGGGCGAAGAGAAACGACTTCACCCGGAGAGAAGCAGAACAAGGCAGGGACGAAAAGGCTGTGTGAAGCGGGACATAGTGGAGTCGGTAGTGTACGAACGGGAGAGATAGACGAAGCGAAGGTGAGCAGGGAGGGGCCAAGAGAGAAGAAATGAGGAGAAGCGAGTTGGCGCCATACGGGTGTGATGAAAGAAGGAGTGACAGGGGTAGACGAATCAGAAAGGAGGAGGACAAAGAAATGAAGTGACGGGCAGGGCGGGGTAGAATGGGGCGGGGCGGGAGGGGGGAGTGGCGTGAACAGGCGGAGCGGAGTAAGGCGGAGGAAGTTACAAAGGCGTCACCGCCCCGCGTACGGCTCAGGAAGCTGGTCCGCCGTGGAGCACCGCTTCCCACAATGGGCCATACACAGTGGGATTTGCGCGCTCTAATAAGGTGACTGACGATCGGGCGCCGCCAGCGAATGCCATGCGGATCGCGAAGAGCATCAAGTGAGGTCTCAGAGAGGTGTGGAGCGGATCAACGCGTTCCTTCCACCCGAGCGCAAATGACCGCCGAACTCGTCCATTGAAAATCACAATGAAACATTCCGAATCGTCGACGTATTCATATTTTCATCAACTATTTTAGGGAATAATTTGTTTTCATCATGCAATACATTCAACAAATATTCCATATGAAACTATGTAAACCATAGAGACTAGTAAATTCTACATAATCCCTAACATTATAATTTGGGCGCTTTTAGCAGTAGTTATTTCAAGTAGCTGATATATTGACTAAATGAAGGAACTGAATCTAAACATGAGAAAAAGGTAAGCATGAACGCATATGCCTTAAATGAACGAAAATGCCTTACGTGAATTGTAACGCAGCAAGTGTTTGCCATTTGTCATTACAGAAATAAGTTAGGAATAACCCGGAACTAACAACCTGACTACATCTCTCAATAATCTAGTACCTCCGAATTATAACTAGTAGCCAATTGAACACATTTTTGCTACGTACAGATTCATTTTGAATGACATGCTAATTAACTAAAATAATAGTAGTCTACATGTACTCTTAAAAATTAGGATGACGTGGCTAAAGAGTCGCACATCAGTAATGAATGTAATTCACTTGCAACTTCGAATTAAAAATGCGCCCACACACAAATCATGCGGCACTACTCGCAGCGACGTTAAGTAAAATTATTCGCAGTACTATTATGCAACCAGTAACAAAAACAAATAGCCCTAGATTTGAGAAACCACAACAACAAAAAATCGTCTAACTCTCACTGCTGAAGAACTCATCCCCAAATTCCACAAAACACCCCTTCGAGGTGCCATCCAGACGAAGTGTATCACCTTTTTAAAAAAATCTGACGAATAACGAGAAAGAAGCGGCGTGCCAGATGGGAGGCATTACGAGGCAAAGATACAAGCATTACAATGCCAGAAAACGATATGATCACAGATCTCCCTCTCTCCGAAACGCACTGCGAGCGCCGACCTGCGATAAAAATTCCTTCCTCCACAAAATGACACCCCGTCATCACGGCCCATTACGCTTGACGTACGGCTGCGGCGGAGGCGGCAGCGACGGCGGAGGCGGCGGCGGTGGCGGCGGAGGCGGCGGCGGTGGAGGCGGCGGCGGCGGCGGGGGCAGCGGCGGAGGCTGCGTCGGCGGAGGCGGCGGCGGCGCGGGCATCGGAGCCGAGCGTCATGACTGAGACCTTCGCGCGCGCGGGGGCCTCAGGTAGAAAGCACAGCCGCCGTGCAAATAGCCTGGCGCAGCGCCGTCGGTCGGGCACTGACCACGGCCAGCCTCCCCCGCGGCCCGTGGCACCACGCCCTCCCTCTCATTCCTCCGCCCGGCGCCGCCGCCGCTGCCGCCGCTAGGCCATTGCCGGGGAATTGCGGTGGAAATGCACGACTGACGGACGGGTTCTAAGAGCTCGTGGAATCGTACAGTGAAGTTGAGTATTGAACGGTTAAAACTATCGTGAAATAAAGAATAGATGGCATAGGATACCAAATGTACTTTTATTATTATTATTATTATTATTATTATTATTATTATTATTATTATTATTAGGATAATTGTTCTCTCCATTCACTAACTTTTCATATTAATAAAAAATATTATTTCAGTATAAATATGACAATATATTAATGAACTCGAACATCGCTCTTTCGCTCCTACAGACTTATCTCAGTAAAGGGATAAACGTAAGAAAAGGATTTCAGAACTTCAAATGCATCTCGCGAAAAACTTCATTTGGTGCAAATGAGATACCATGTAACAATGGTGTACAATCTCAAGTTACAGAAACTGAACAATGTCATTTACATAATTAAGATACGACTAATTTCTTGCTCATCTTCCGTTCCGTCTTACAATTTTTATTTGAAAGAAATGCACACTTTCCTGGTTGTTGGAAATGTCTTACTTCAAATTAATGCAAATCAATTAAATATGAGTCAATTATGCAATACAAAATTTCAAATTGAATTGATTTTGATTATAATTATTCTCTTGATTTCCCTGTGTCGTGACATTCTCTTCAATATTTACGAAAGAGTGCAAGACGATAATGCACAATTATTTACCACTATGATCACTACTCCCGCACAGCGTCAATTTCGATTATCATAGGTTGACTGTTGAAGAATGGAATCCACATTTAGTATCACATAATTAATTCGGAGAAGACAAACGAGTTAACGGAGTCTTAATTTCGGACGGCCTCCCGGCCTGAAGCATCATTAGAGCACTCGACCTCCAAGCAGCCAGCATTTCTTTCACGACAATTTCATACGGCCCAATCAGCGTCACGGCGCCGAACAGAGCGCGGAATGACACCGCCGAGAGCCGCCGGGGGAACGCAGCGTCACGTCGGGGAGGATCGCGGCGCCGTCGCGCCGATCACACACGCGGAAGAGCGCGCCGCGGCGCTTATAAGCCGCGATCCCGCGCCGAGGGGCCCCGTCCCGCCCCCTCCTCCTCATCGACCTCACGACTCCTCCTGCGCTTCCTTCGCCCCGCCCCGCCGCGGCCTTTCTCCGCAGCCCTCGCCTCACCCCAGCCTCCATCCCCCAGCCTCCGGAGCCGCTGCTGCCGGCTCTCTCGGAAAAGCACACGAGCAAAAAAGCCTGATCACGAACTGTTTACAAAAAAGCCCGTGTAATTTGCATTGTATCCGAAGGCTTCACGACGATTCGAAACTTCATGATTTGGTGAAGCCGGCGGCAGGCGGCCGATGGTCAGCCGCGGCGGCGGCGCGCGGGGGCGGGGACGGAGGCGGGAGCGGAGGCGGAGGCGAGCGCCGTGCGGACGGCTTAGGAGCGCGCGCGCGGGCAGCCAGGGTATTGTGTCTTCCACGTATACCTTAATGATACGGCCCCCGACGGACCATAAGTTAGACATCGTAGCGGCGTAGAGCGTCGTGGAGCACCTTTCATCAGCCGACGAACGGGTCGCCCCTCCCCGCCACGCCCCACTCCCCCTCCCCGTTCACGCCCCGCGCCGCCGACGAGGTGTTCCCGTGAAGCGGCGATTTCGAGTAATTAAAAGGAGCAGGACGTCGACCCTCGCAGTGGTAACTTAGCCCGGTCGCGCCGCGCCGCCCCGCCTCTGGTCGGCAGCGCTTCTATTCTAGCATTCCGTTTCCAGCCAGTCACAAAGCGGCAAAAGGAAAAGAGGAGACGAGCGAATGGCGAGCACGGAAAGGAGCCGCAAAATGACGAAAATTTTTTTTTTCTTTCCTTCCAGTGGAGAAATGGTCTGAGAGAAGAAGTAAATGCGCGCATTAAGCCTCTGCCCACGCACACGACACGGAACGGCGTTGAAAACGCGATTAACGGTGGCGAATTGATATCGCAGCTGCGTAGCAGTGCAAATGCAGCAAACCTTCCGTGTTCTCAATACAAAGGTCGGAAATATTTCACAGCGAACTCAATAACAAGTGTTACAAACATCAGTCTCTCAGAGATTAACGGTAAATAAGCTGAAAAGATAATAAATAGAGCAAATTTTAAAATTAAAAAGTAGCAAGTATAGCTTACAAGTCATATTGACCTATGAAGTACATCGTGAAACCCATTTCCGGAGATGAATGTCGTTAAAAGGGAAGAAACGTTAGAAGAAAGTTGTAGGAGAAAAGAGAATATGAAAGCTAATAATGTTAAAAGTAGTTTGATTACATCGATGGGGAAGAGATAGGCAATAGTCAATTAAGGAAAGATATAAAACCAGTACAACGAAAATGATGCTAAAGCTGTAGCATGCGTGGGAATAAAATAAATAGCAAGTAACCTCAGGAAAGATAGACAAGGGAGAAGAAATGGATACACAAGTTCATAAAAGTCATGAAGCTACATTTAACGCCACAATAGTAACAAAAAATCCACAAGTCGGCAGGTTGAAACACCAAGTCATGTCTGTCTTCACGGATTATGACCATTGCAGCTTCGATGGCATGGGGCAGCGTTATGTCAGTTCCGGAAACGACCGTGCCTGTGTCATGACCGGGGGCACGCGGGCGTGGGGGAAGCTGGTCACAGTGTTGGTAGCCGGTGATATATTGCGATCGTCTATGTATCGTCTGCAAGGATAGTGGTAGTGGATGCAGGAGGATATTCCGTGCTCGATGCAATATTCAGGGGCGTGTGAGAGAAAAACAGCATAACGCGGCGTTGATGTATATGGGCGTTTGTCTTGGATGCTGGTAGCCCATCTGTAGAAGCAGCAACCGCAGTCAGAGCATGCCGTATTCACGAATCGCGTTAAAGCGCTTTGCCTCCTCTCGTTTCTTTTCTTCCTTCTACAATTCCAGAGGCAGCGGCCGCAAGGCGACCGTTCAAGAATTATCGCGGGTTGCAGAACGTGGGGGCTGTAGAAAGTATTGTGTTGTGTAGAAATAACATTAACTATTACAAAATGAACTGATTCCTTTTAAATTAATTCCCTGGCCAACACTGCAGCGATTCGATTGGTTAAGGTCTCATGTAACGTCCAAAAATTCTAAATTAAATAATAATGATATGAATACTCTCAGATATGTGATAAGTTTGCTGTCACCTTCCATGCCTGAATCACGGGATAAAAGCATCGACACCTTACACAGCGTGCTGGCGAATTAAGCATTAATACAAAGTGTGAATCTTGAAAATATTAGAAACAATATTGTTGGGATGATTCCTACAACGCATTATTAATAGTTAATATATCACAATATGTTCTTTAAATGAAAGTGATGTAAGAGAGCAATCCCGAAAAGAAACACATATCGTCGAGAGGAATGAGATTCTCCAAGACATATTTCTAAGGACAAACAAGCAATTAGTGTGCGACAGGAACGGATGAACAAATTTCAAGAAGCAATATGTATTAGCCACAACCTGACAGAAACAACTCACAGGAAACTGCAAAATCATCAGCAAAAAGTAATGGTCACAAGACTGGAGTCATCCCAACACTAGAAGCGCGCCGCATGTCAGATAGTATGTAGCCGCAAGAAACGAGTCGAGCTCGAGAGGACATGAAAATGGAAGTGTGCAGGCAGCAAATGCGCAGAGCGTGGCTAGCTGATGGCACGCCGAGAATGCAAAGCAAACGACAAAGGAGGCTCGGAGAGCTCAGGGTGAGAGGCGGTGGTAAGACGAGCTCCAGTCACGGAAGGCTAACGCGCCGCACAGGTGAAGATAGCAACCGATGTAATTCACACAGCATATCACAACGGATCCTAAACAGAAGGTTAAGAAGGTACGGTTGACAATCTTTGATTTGAAAGTATACGCACTCTGATAGCTCACATAATCTTATACAGTAATGTTATCTACATAGTCCACAAGTTATTTAGGCTTCCTTTATTCTGTCAACGTAAAGTGGCATAGAAGTATTAATTTGAAGAATGTGACAATTTTGAGGATACGACTATGAAAAGAAATATAAATCCAATTTACAACAGAAGTCTTTCATAGCGTCTCCCTATTTCAAAACTGGTTTGCATTACTTTCTGCAACACGCAATGTAGGTTACGTTATTACCTCAAAACTGCGTTAGTATGATATTACAAGCTCTGGGTGTTGTCACTGTCAGCAGTACAAGTGCATTTAATACATCGAGTTTTCGGAAACATTCGTTACAATATCACCCAACGGAATTGATATATATATTATCAGCAACACTAGTTCGAAATAGTTTTACTAGTTACTTCTATATTCCCGTCGATCTTATCGCCAAAATCCACAGGGCCACACAGATGTCTCGCTCGAATAGTCCCGGTGACGCACCTCGCCGACCACTGGCTCCGCGTGGCTGCGGCCGGCAGCGCGGCGCGAGAGGCGGCGCGAAGCGGAGCGGGCGCATGTGGCGGAAAGAAGCGGCGAATTCGCAGCGGTCGATGGACGCGTGATCGGCCGGGCGGGCGACCTCCGTCCACGTGCAACGCCCTGACCCAGGCGTCGAACCCGAGGGGGAGGGCTTCGCCTGCCGCCCCCACGACGTGAAGGAGGTGGCGGCGATGGAAGAGGACGAGGAGGCGCCCGCCGCCGGGGTCAAGCCGTAACGGAGCCCCGGGGGCGCGCCGGACCCGAACCGTGACGCGCCCAAGCAGCCGACTCCGCCGCCGCCTACGCCGGTCGGCCCGTTAAGTGGGCGTAGCAACGGGGGCGGGTTCGGAGGCCGCTCGAGGGCACAGAAGCGGGATGCAGCACGGACAACGGGCAACGGGCGAGCCGACCGGGGTGCAGACGAAGGTGCATGGGCCACGAAGATGGAAGAGGAGATGGGCGCGGGGGGTTAAGTACGGGTCTCGGGTATGGGGATTAAGGAGGAGGTTGAGGTGCCTGCGGAGCCAAAGGAATGAAGAAGGAAGAGAGATGGTGCGGAAAAAGGTAATAAAATTTCATCATCATCGATGTTTTACATTCACAGAAAGACACTTCGGACAGAGGGAGAATAATTAAAAGATGTTCATTACGATTGTCGCAGAGATAAGAGCAAGCTTTCAAAATTAAATATTTTAAAAAATCGTTCAAAATTATTTCTACCTAGGAGCACAGTCCATGCGTCAAATATTCAATTATAATGCATGGACCCAATTCCTAACTACATTCTAGAGTAAATAACGTTGAAAGAAAAATACGTATTCTAATCTAATCTATTTTAATACCACACGGGCATAAGTCTCATAGTAATTTACACTACATTACACTGTACACGTAACATTTTTGCGTTACCAGGAAAAACACTTTTAATGTCACCCAATTATCAAAAATGAAGCTCTTCACCAGTGATCGCCAAACGTATGAATCCTATAACCAACCGTATCGTTTTTAAACCCCACTGCGAGTATACAAAAAAAACTAGGAGAGCAGTGAGATCTTTTTTTCAAATTTTTCATTTGTTTACTGTCTTTAAATATACATCCCTTTCTTCCCAACTAATATACTTATATATCACTATTCACACATCTGCTCTTTACCTAGATAAACAAGTTATCGTTTTTCCATTTTGAATGAAATTGAATAGATATTTTTTTTAGCTAGAACTCGTCATTGTTAATACAAAACCTACTTTCGCATCAACGAGTAGATAAACTACCCACATGAGCAAAAGTGTGATAAACTCTCGAAAAACACAACCATAATATCAGGATCACACGATGAACTCAAAACTGTGGCAGTTGCGCGAGAATATGCAAGCAGCTGATTTCGTGTGTCATCTATCCGAGGAGTAACTAGGTTACCCAAGTTGAGCGTGGCAGGGCGATCTACCGAAAATTTCCCCGTGAGCTATTATTAGTTCGCAATCAACAAATTGGCGAAATCTGCTCTACACCGTTGAATAGTGAGCTTAACAAAAAATCTAAATGTTTTTCGAAGCCTTAATGGAAATGCCTCAGCAATTCGTTTTCTGTAAACCAGTTTTCATTTACTCTCACAACAGGACTGAAATTTCTTCGATTTTCCAGCTGTTTCGTCTCTCAATATCTTGTGCAACCAAGTGCAACGAGCAAACGGTACATTCACACAGCCGCCCTAGCAAAAGTCGTACATCAAATCCGCCCGTGCTCGCACTGTTTTGCGAGTTCGACCCACTTCTCCGTCTTCCTGGCCCGGCCGCTCGACGTCTCCCGCCGCTGGCAGGGGGAGGGGAGGGGAGGGGAGGGGCTGGCGGAGGCGGCCACGGGCCAACGCTCCGGCTTCCGGGGGCGGGGGCGGAGGGCGCACGAGGCGTTCCATGATTCACGGCGATGAGCAGACAGCCGCCGGTGGCGGGCGGAGGCGTCCGCAGGCGTTTTGACGGTACACCGTCACGCGCTCCGGACATTCGGGTCAACTGCCACGAAATGATGGGTGGCGACCGGCTAATTGGGGGAATTCGCAGTTACGAGAAGCCGATTCCTAAATCACTAGCATGAATTACCACATACCAACTGCAAGGCGCGTATACGCTGGTACGCGGATTAAAAGTTAGAAAAAATGCTAATTGCACATAATAATAATAACAATAATAATAATAAACACAATAATTTCCTCAACATGAACTTAAGCGAGTGAATTTCAATTAAGACAGACCAAACCTGATGTCTTTTATAAAATAAGAACAATCTGTAATATTTTCCACATATTAAGACAAAATAAGTTACTATATTATCACTTCCACACTATGATAAGAAAAATACATGTATATGAATTTTTGTCAAACAAACTAAACTTACATACATACATTAAATGGAAAGGTCGAGATTCTTCACATAATTGCGGGGAAATTATGGCAATTTCTCATTCCTATCATATTAAAATTTTCTTTGGGAAATAAAAAATTCAGCAGTAGTAAAGTGCCACTGACAATTTTTTTACATTGAAGACAACAAACAAAAACGAAACACGCAAATATAACAAACATCTCAACGAAAATTTACCAGTATACAACAAACTATACGTAATTTAACAATTGTAATATTTTTAACAAGTGATTGCAAATGTGTAACGCCAAATTCACGATGAACAGATTTTGTCTGTCCAGGTGACCAAACCAAATGCGACACACCGTCATGAAACGTTCCTAGCAAACATATAGGTTTATATAATATATAACTCCGGAAAAGTGAAAGAACACTGTGTGTGTGGAAGAGCGGAGGAGCACTTTGCCTGCAGGGCTGTCCACGGAAGCAAGCGGGCCGCAGGGGCGGAGAGGGGGCGCGGCGCGGCGCGGCGCGGCGCGGCGCCCGCGGTGCCCGCGGCGGCAGGGGCGTCTCTGGCTCCCGTTACGTTTCCCTGGCCTCGGGGGCAAAGCCAGCGCGCCCGCCCGCCGTTTTTGCGCCCAAATTCCCGCGCGCCGCCACCCCCCTCCCTCCCTCTCTTCCCCCTTCCTCTCAGCCATGGCGCGTTCCGCGAGCACGAGCGGTCGGCCGAAACGAACGCCTGCTCAGGACTCACGATAATTAATACTCTTTCGATACAAAGAATCATTTTGCTTTTCTTCAAAACACTTAATGCACCTGTTATTTACTGAAGTGAAACAGAAAATATTGAATGAAAAAAGAGTAATCATTTCTAGCAATAGTCTTTAGTACCTGTAGAAAAATAAAAGGATATAATATGTAAATGAAAACAAAAAAATGTAAGGATATAATCACAAGCCACAAATCCAAGAATTTGACAAAACGTGTATACACTGGACTGCCATAAACGATTATAGTGGCAAAGTTAAACGCTTACTAAACATCCCATTGTAGATGGAGGTGGGCTCGTGGAAATCATCATCTGCCTTTATTCACCCACTACTGATTAATGGTAACTTCCCAGTTGATACTTGCAGATTATGAGAGACGAAATTTAGAACGTGCACACTCACAGGGCTTCCCAATCGGGATTGGGGTGTTTGTGGAGAACGGAAGAAGGCCCTGACTATTTACCAGAAAGGGCGGCTTCGACCGATCAGGGAAACTACTGATCAGATCAGTTAGCTTGCGAATCCAATTGCAATACTCATGGCCCATGTGGAGGTACTTCCAAGAATATGATACTGTAAGCCATTACTCTTTGGTTGAAGAAATCTTTGAATTCCGTTGTTCTCTTTAAGCATTCATTAATAAGTACATGTGATAGAAGTATCTATATTATTAATTGCAAATGCGAACTTCAAAGAAATCGATGCATTTCCGGTTAGATACCAGGAAAGCGGATAAAAACCAAAAAACAATGAAAATTTTGATTTTGTCTGAAAAATGTAAATATTTGAGTGTGTTGTTAAGCCTATTCTCATAATGCGCGAACAAACTGAATTCTCGTATTCAGTGCGACACAGATGAGGTAATGGAACTGCATGGGTTCAAAAAAGAGACTGCGTGCAATAATTAATTGCTATTTATGTTTTACGTTATGGAATAACTTTCTTGACATTTGTGGTAAGTAAATAGCTGTTATTCGGTTTGTATACTCTATTATGTTACTCGTATTTCAGTATCCATAATGACTGCCTTTTTTATAATATTTAATTTACTGTGATGCTATACGATACTATTTTGTTAATTTCTTTGATCTGTTTTGGAAAACCATTTTGTGTTCCTTCCTCAATCACCATTTTTGCTACTGCAGACCAGTAATTATTATTATTATTATTATTATTATTATTATTATTATTATTATTATTATTATTGCTGGTTATAACCCTTTTCATCATTGCAATATATATTTAACTGAGCGCAATTGATAACGAGACCACCATTTGAATAATTAATTCACTCAAATATAATATATTGATATGATAGATGGGAAAAGATCAACTATTCCAACTCGAATTTACACACGAATTTGTTGATTATTTCATCAATGTGTTTAAAGAAGGATAATTACGAATCTTAATTTCCTAAGAAATTCCTACGAAGCTACCTAAATACAAAGGGTGTGGTATCCATTACTACGTTAGACGATCTCGCATCGAGTATCTTGTAGCAATTTTCTTATGTATTGTAAGATAAGTTGAGAATATGCATTCGTGTGGGAAGTCCATTATACAGCATATGCATGAGTGTTGAACTTGTTCACTAGACATTCTGACTCCACTAATTTATGTCTTCTCGACGATAACTCTCTTTCTTTTTTGGTGAATCAACTATGCACCTTGTAAGTACACCTCACTAATACGCTATCTTCTAGGATGATGTGACTGCTATTCTTACTGTTTCTCATGTTAACATGGTTTTTAGAACGAAACGCAAAACCGAAGAGATATATTTTTCCTTGTCCTTACTACGCAGTCAGAAACGACACCAAGAAGAATCTTAAATCAAGCGACGGTCGCTAATAGAAATGCAAACGCTGAAGAGGAACGAGCGCTAACGATTAATTGCACTCCGTAACTTTCCCAAGAAAGAGCAGTTACCATTCATCAAGCAATTCATCATCGAGAAATAATCACGCATGATTATTTGTGGGTATATATCTTCATTCTTTTTGTAAAGAATAAATCGTTAGCGAATGGACTTGCCACAAAATGATGGCTATGGTAATAAGTATTACAAAAACATTAACATTAAAAAATTGCAATTAGTTTAAACAAGAAATTTTGATAATTTTATGAATATTGTATCAAATTTATTTTCATAATTTTATCAATAATAATTTTATTTTGTATAAATTATTGTCTATTTCTTTTATTTGCTGAAAACAATAAGAAAACGTTTTCATTTATTATATTCACTATATGTGTTGGCATCAATTCAAAATAAGGTATCAATTCAATTCAAATTCAATTGAATATGTGTACCAACTAATGGGCAAGAACACATCTGCAGCCCGCTACCTTTTACTTAAAACTAAAATCACTAAATTTAGTTCCAGAGAAAGCTCAAATTTCCTCCTGAATAAAAATTCTTAGCGTTTTAAATACAAAGAAGACGTGACAGCAAATGATGCTTGATGTGTTCATCAGTCCATCAAAAAATACATATTCCTGGAGAAGTCGCAACCTCTGCATTAAGAGAGCTCGCCTCAAGACCTGAAGAAGCGAAGGCGTGAAGAGTAGAAGGCACAAATTTCTTCCGAAACAAAAATTCAGTGTGACTTAAATACAATGATAATATGACAACAAATGATGCTTGACGTGTTCGTGAGTCCGTCAAAAACCACGCATTCCACGGAATTTAATTCCTGGAGAAATGTCGCAAGACATCAGACCCGCTCTTCCGTCTGACCACGCAAATTTCGCTACCCTCCTATCACCAACTAGCGGAGAAAGGAGTTATTTCTTGCGCGACCAACAGGCGATTTGAATTTAACTCATTTAGGCTTGAGGATCTTTTACATGCAACTAAATCTACTAACAAGGGACAGCCAGCTTTACGTCCCCTCCGAAGGAAGGCGCGAAGAGTAGAAGACACAAATTTCTTTCGAAACGAAAATTCATAGTGTCTTAAAACAATGATATGTCAATAAATGATGCTTGACGTGTTCGTCAGTCTGTCAAAAACCACGCATTCCAGGGAATTTAATTCCTGGAGAAATGTCGCCACCTCCCGATTAACAAAGCCCTCAGCACGGCCTGAAGAAGCGAAGGCGTGAGTTGGCGGCGCGCGCGCATGGGCAGGGGCACGGGCGGGCTCGTGAGGAAGCGGCGGCGGCGCAGCGGGTCCCGTTGCGAACCCCAGCACGAGGGCGGCGCAAAAACCGCCGCAGGCGCCGCCGGCCAGCGCGGAGCCGAGCGCAGCTAAGCCGGCCGGTCGGCGCGCGGTGGGCGATCACGAGCGCAGACGCGGGCGACGGCGAGGGAGGCGTGGGCGGCGGCGGTAGCAGTGGCGGAGGCAGATGAGGGGCGGAAGGCGCTTCGCGGTCCAGCGAAACGAGAGCCCACGTTCGGAAGAACTTCAACTCTTGGGCGATCACGCCCGTGTAGACACGATCTCGGAAGGCGGGGGCGATCAGAGGCAAGCGCAGGACAACGAGGGCGACGCGGAAGAAGTCAGGAGCTATTGTTTGATGCAGTTTTGCATCTCCGATTCAAAAGGCGGAGTTCCGACTGAAAAAGCTCGTACTTGAAATGAACGATAATTCCAGGAATACAAAAATCATTATACGTAAAAACAATTCAGCCCGATATTTTTTTCTTTTTATATCACACAGCATTAATTTGAGAATTGCAAAGATCATGCAACGTGCAACGTTGCAATACCCTGACATTTCTCTCTTATTTTTTCTTTTTTTTTTCTTGGCAATATCTACTATTTCACTCTAGTTTAATGAGAGATAAGAAACGTTAGAGCACAGTGTGCATGTGAACGTACGCTGAGCCGTGGGGAGTATTTTTATACTTCAGCAAACTTTAGTTGATAGGAAGACATTAACTTTAACCTACCGAATCGCCACCCTACCGTATACAAGTCACATCAGATCGAAAAAAACCTTCACGAGATCACCAACGACGGACAGGAAATTAAGAAGCCATCATAATAACAGACTCGCAAGTGCAAACACGAAACACACAAACCAAAGTGACTTCAACGGAGCTGATAAAATTCCACCACAATGTATTGAAAAACCGCCCTGTACTGAAGAGTGGTCCAGCGAAAGAGGAAGCCGCTGAGAAACGCTGCACTGAAGGGTCGCGACGGAAGCGCTCCAGCCCGGGCGACATACGTGGGATCGCCGACGCTCCGAGCGCTTGAAAGGGGACGACACATCGACAGACGACCTCTGACGCGACGGGCACGCGGGCCGGCCGGCGGGCGGCGGGTCGCGCCGAGGGGCGCGCCGAGGGGCGCGCCGAGGAAAAGGGAATGGAATGGAATGGAATCAGTCGTCCCCAGGCACCTGCAGAGTCCACCAGGCTCGCAGCAGCCTGCGACGGGGACTCACGTTCTGGATGCACAGTGAGTCAAGAAAGCCCTGCACGGGCGATTCTCTAAGATTTCGATACAAGTAATCAGCAGAAGCGATCGAAAATGATTGCGAATCAAAAAAAGATAAAAATATTAGAAATGAACAAATAAAATTATTTTGATTGTTTATCAAAAAAACCGATCGCCTTTTGCCCAACTGTCACCAGCAGCAACATCTTTTCGCATACTGAATTAATTCCAAAATCTCAATTACCTTCACAACTACGCAAACCACTGTTAACGTAGATATCAATCCTTACACTGAAGACAACAGAACGGCATACAATCGGGATGTGTGTTTTGGGGGGTCAGTAAACAGCTTAGAAAAAAATGACTGCGTGATGCAGTCGGTATGCGCCTTTTCCCCCTCGAACATATCTTGGCAATGCCGTTCCAGCGAGCGTCCGATACTCACGGTCGCAGAAAACGTCAAAATCAATCCTTTCGCTAAGGAGGAAACCGCAACGGAGTGCAATCGGTCAATGCATTTTGGGAGAGTTAGGTGAACGGCTTATGAAAAATTGACCGCGTGGTGCAGTCAGTATACGTCTGTTTTGCCCTGGAGCGTATCTTGGCCAATCCCGAACCAGTGAGCGTCGAATACTCACGGTCGCGGCATGGCGCCGGCGGCCGAGACCACGGCGTGGCGCGGGCGCTGGAATGCCTGTCGCGGGGCGCGAGCAGCCTCACCTGGAACAAAGGAAGCAGCGCGTCACAAACACAGAGGCACCGTTAGAGCCGATCAAAGGCATCGGAGAGCATTCAGCGCTCCAAATGACACCGGTCGCAGCGGGATTTTATTGTCCGGCGCCGCGGAGGGGCAGGAACGCGTCTGTCCTTGAGGCCCTCGGCCAGCGGGAGAATGAGCTCCCCTTGCACACCACACATGGGTTAATCCACGAAACCCGTGACTCGACATCAGGAACCCTTCCTCTGGTAAATGAGCAAGATCAAATACAATTTTCAAACAAATCAAAATAGGCTTTAAAATTATACCACACTAATTGGAAATTAATTAACATTAGCTAAACACTACTTCTTGAAAAAAGTAGTACTACAAGAAATATTTAAATAATCACCATTTCGACCTTTTATTTTCAGATTGTTTATCACTTGAAAACATACGAATTGAAAAGCATATATAAATTATATATTTATTACAAATATCAAGACATTACAATCAATTCAAGACGTTTTCTTCAATTTCTAAACATCTTCTTTTTCCTAAATACTTTTAAAGCCGCATATACCCAACACACAATAGTTCCGAATCGATTACTTTTTATTGGTTGTTTCATGGCACTTTAGATTAGTAGTGAACTCTGCGCCGATTTGACCATTTAATAATTTTATTCTACACATTTGCAACCTATTATTATTATTATTATTATTATTATTATTATTATTATTATTAGTATTATTACATATTGCCAACTATATGTGAAATGATCTCAAGTACGCTTCAATACTCATCATGCACTGAGGAAACGAATAGCCCTGTTCAGACGTAATTAATAGTGGCAGGAAAAACAATATTAATTTATGACTGAGAAAGCAGTGCAGTCTTTAATTAATATATTAGAATTCGAAAATATGGAAATCTCATGTCGTCTTCCTTTAGGTAGAGAAAGTATTCTGGACTATTTGTGACTTAACAATTGCAACATCTATATATTTCAATAGTTATAGAGATTGTGTCAATGGGATTTAATATTGTAATATTGTTTGATATCAGACACGAAGTTATACACGCAATATTTCACTTTTACCGCGCATGAGCAGACTTACTGTATGACCACCAGCATTCTATTTGCATTTTTCATGTTCCGTTTCAATCTGTATGCTTTTATTTTCCTGGTACAAAAGGGTAGCTCATGTGTCCTTCTGTTCTGGGAGAGCGTCCACTGGGGCAAAAATGCCAAACGCAACATGCCGGATACGATGAACCATAATTTGTTAACAACGAGCCCCGGTCCTACATCAAAGCCAGCCAAGTCATTTCCGCTCCCGTTCTACAACGCACGTTACAAATTACACGGCACAGTAGATCTCAAGCGACGCGCCTCGTGTGCAGTCGCAACGGCAATAAGCGAGACCTCCGCCTCAACGACGCACGACTATAAACCGCTTTGTCCGGAGGTCGAGTTTAAACGAGCGGCAGGCGGCCGCCGGTCGCGGCCTCTTCCGTCTCGGATCGACGCAAGTGGAGTCGAGACGACGCGCCGCGCCGCGCCGCGCCGCGCCGCGCCGCGCCGCCCCGCAGCTGCGGCGGCGGTAGTGTTAGCGGTGTAAGGGTTCGTGTTTGTGTGTGTTTGGTATTGTAAAAGCCGAGACACTGGCGAGGTCGGCGAAGACGGGGACGAATACAAAGGCGGGGTACGACGTAGAGTCGAGGGAGGAGGTAGAGGACGGTGGCGAGGGCGGGGGCGGTGGTAGAGGTTGGGCCAAATGCAAAGACGGGATCGGAAGCAGAGGCGGGGTAGCAGAGGGTCAAGCGGCGGAAACAGCAGAAAAATGTTGAGGCGGGGAAGCGGGGGCGATGGCAAAGGCCGAGGCGGGGAAGGCGAAAGCGAAGGCAAAGGCAAAGGCAAAGGCGAAAGGGGAGGGGGGTGGGGCAGTGGAGGCGGCACCAGGCAGTCGCATAACGAAGTACTCGCGCGGGTGGTAAGGATAAGGTTACGCTGATATCCGTTGCAGATGACTTCGCGCGACTTCCTCCGTAAACCAATACGATAAGCAGTTAACCAGTATTGCACGCACTTCCTCATTCATGTTATTAAGTTCATTGCACGTACGTACTCAGTAAACATAAGTTTAGCTTTCTTTATTCAATGCAACATATCCCATTAACTTTTATGCCAACTAGCGGAACCGTACAAGAACTTTCGCTAGTTAAACTCCACCCTCTTTTCTATCCTTTCATTACCATATTAATAAGGAAGAAACGTGTTATTTGTTTAAAAAAACGCGATTGTGTGCTTAAAAATGAATCAGAGTAACTTTTAATTTACATACAGAATATCAAATAAAAACAAACAAAGCACTGCAGTTGATGTTGGAAATAAATTTCAATAAAGGTTTATTAGAGTTATTGTTGGTACAATTCACACTTCTTTAAAAACAACATTTCAAGTTATTATACAATCTTCCTTGTCAGTTAGTTTTTTTACTTTCCTTTAGCCACAAAAATATTAGAAACGTTTATTACTCTTGGGAAAGCTACGTAGTATTAAGTTGTACATGAGGAAATACAGAATTAGGTAAGTACAAACATTGTTCTTGCAATGCTATTTAACGTTATTACCGAACATTGAAGTACACCCGTGCAATTCAATCGTATTGAATATCAACTAATTAGTTTAATTTCTCATACAGTTGCACTTTCTGCACCCCTCTGAACCGGTGGGATAGTATCGAGGAGCGCCGGACCAGCAAAAAAGCACAAGTAGTGTTTCCTGTAATATTTTCTGGTCACAAATACAAGCAGGCGCGGCGATATCATGGCACAGACTCGAACCCAGAACCCTAGATTCCAGGCACCAGTGGTACCTCATCACAACAAGGCGTTCTTCACGAGCACACGCACGTGCGCGCCACCCCATCGCTCGCCGTCCACACATGTGCTTCCCACCAGCGGCCATCCGACGGGCCAACCTCCAACTGCGAGCGCTTCACTCTGCGCGTGTCATTTACGACGCGCCTTACGAGCGCCCGCCCGGCCCGAAAGGGCCACGCGGTACGACCAGATCCGCGACAATGCATACCACGCGCTGGGAAAGCGTTACGAGTGCCTTGTAAAAGGTAGCGCGCGTGTGTGTGTGTGAGAGAGAGAGAGAGAAGGAAGGGGTAGGGAGGAGCTAGCAAGGCGATCGCGGAACACTAGCGACTCGACGACGCGGGGACATATATCTTACTGTATTGTAACGAAATGTCACTTTTCTTATTCATTGCGGGCTGCACTAAAAGGCGCGCGAGACATTGTTACACGTGACCACACACGACCCATTCCGCGTAACTCTATATTTCATCCCGCTCTGTAAGTTGTTAACCGTACGGCAACATCCGTCATTCAATTACTCCGGAAAAATAAAGTTTACTGTTACAATTACATTTCTTGGAATTTTGGTTCTTTTATTGCTCTCATTGGATGTTGGACTTAAAGTTAATAACAAGAAGCATGATGTATGAAAAGCTACAATTTGTTAGATGCATGCATACGAAGACTTCATCTGTGAGAAAAGAATTGTCTCTAGCATTTAAACTATTTGAATACAGGCATCAGAAGAGAAACAGTAAAATATAAATTAAAAATACAAAGGTATCATACTACCATTTTATGTAAAGGAAGAAGGAAATTCTTAGTGTAGTATTTAAGGGCGAGAAATAAATACTAACTCATCGAATAATGCTTTACGAAGTTCCGGACAAAAAATGAACTCTATAACGAATTCTACGAAACAAAACCAACCACGAACCCAAAATACCAGCAAGGGGATTCCGCGGCTAGTGATTCAAAAGAAAGCAACTATGCGAAAACAAAACTGAAGAACGAAAATCCGAAAAGGCCCGAAGAAAGAGAGAGTGAACGTCGCAAACAAGGGGAAGAAGCCGACCGAAAAATTTCCGATTGCTGGATCCAGACGGCGGCGGCGGCGGCGGCGGCGGCGGGCAGGGCAGGGCACCGGGGCGGACAGACAGGCGCCGAAAAAGAGCGGCGAGCAGAGGCCAGGAGAAAACAAAAGTTAAACGCCGACTGGTATTCCGAACGACCTCCACCGCCCGCTGGCCGACGGGCCGGCCGGCCGACTCACACACGCGGAGTGCGTGGCGCAGCGCCTCAGGCCGCCCCCGCCCCCGTCTCCCGCCGCCCTCACCCTCGTCCTCGTCCTCCTAGCACCGGAGAGTCCGGACCTCCGCGTCTCGCCTCGGCTCGGCTCGCGGCCGCCGCGCCGCCAACAACCGACAGACATTCGAAGAATTAAACACGGCGACACGTGATAAATTTATAGCTGTCTCCTTAAAATTAACCAGAAAAAAATGTAGTTCATTTGAATCCCAGCGCGCATGACAAGCGGCTGCAGTCAAAGCCCCTGACAGAGATAATATGTCGGGCTTCAGCGGCGGCCCACAGAAACAGATTACGGCTGATACGCCAGCGGCGGCGGCGGTGGCGGAGGAGGTTGTGCAGTGGCGGTGCGGCGTTGGGCCAGGAGAGGGGGGAGGGGAGGGAGGAGACGGAGGCGGCGGTGTCGTGGGCTACCGCCGCCGATCCGTTTCGTCACACCCCCAGCGTCGCGGCCGCAAAGAGTTCACGGGGAATGCACCCCTCGGGGAAGGAGTCGATGGAACGCGGGCAGTAAATCATGGATTACAGCTGTAGGGCGCACTGTGACAACAGAGGGTGCCAAGGAGACGAAGTGCTTTAATCCAACGCGGCAGCGAAAGTCGCCATTGAAGTCGCTCCCTAACATTGGTCGGTTGAGTGCATTACTCTAATTAATTATTTATGTTAATCGAGGCTTAACGATCTTTGTGTACAGCAGACCTTTATGATGGCTTTCAATTTAAATATTAAAACAAAAACTATAAACATATTTCCAGGTACAAGAATTAATGAAAGTCAGCTATTGCTACACAAAAACCTCAATTAGATATTTTAGGTCCATATATAAGGATATAAATAAAGGTCGTTGAACCTGCATTGATATAGTACTTATATGATCGCAGACATGAACATGTGTAAACTTAAATATTAATTCATTATCTGAGGAACATCATATTACATCATTTCTTAAGGAAAATTATATAATTAATTTTTATTCTACTATCAATACTAATTTGTTTAAATAATGGGTGTCCGTAGATATCAATGCTGAACAACCATTGGGGATGGAAAATTTCTCCCTGAAACAAGTCAGTTGTTAATATTTTATACGTATTACTTCAACAAAATCTTAATTATATTGGAGTTACGATTACTTCAAGAAATCCATCTTTAGTACGAATATCCATAAAATCTTGGCTGAAACCTTTAACTAATTGATATTATATTACTCCATACGCATATTTTTTAATAATGAAGTTTCTTGCGAATATTGTGTAATCAATGATTTAGAATAGTAGTTATGAAGTAATACATTACATTACCAAAAAATTAGTGCAACGTACATAAATAAACAAAATTTATTTATCTGTATACACTAGGCCCAACTCTTTCATATTTAATATAAACCATCACCAAAAGACAATGAGAAATCTGCACCATTTAGGCCTATCAATCATAAATCAATTAAATGTATGCATTATATTTATAAGATTACCATTTATTTACAATTATGAACGTTCATTTACACATTGCCATAGGGTAAAGAAAAATCTCCCCAATTTCATAGCATTTCACTCCATTTTAAATGTAAAATGTCATTTCTTCGTCACTGTACGTGTTCCAGTCGAAAACTTACTTACATCAGTACGACAGTTATTACAATTCAGTTGAAAGGCAGCGTGAATTAAGTTATGATACATTATTATTAAGAGGACAACCACAGGGTCGCATTGATATACCAACTAAAAAACTTCATTGAAAAATTCATGTTTCGAGGACCGCTGTCTAGATACGCCGAAGAACACAGGGCGGCAGATGCACTTTTCACTGGGGATTTAAATCTTCCATTTAATCATCCGCTCTCCCGAATACGAATGCGCCGGCCCATGAAGCCTTCGGACCACTAATCCCCAGCGTCTATCTTAACAAGTTTTTCTGGAAGGAAATTCTGTAAGTCTTCACAGAAGGCCGAAAGCTCATAAGGAAATAATTTCATCAAAATTCAAATGCGATTTGGTCCTTTACAATTTCTAATGGGATTACAGGCACATTTCGCTTTTTACGCAGCGAACCTAATGTACAAGTCCTCTGGACGAGTTCTCAGCTTCTCCTCATCGCCGCACGCTCTCCGTACTTCCGGCTACAAACGCAAGACCCGCTCACGAGTGCGCAGTCCGCTCACTACTTTGGAGGATACAATCAATTACATAAAGTATTTCACACATTTGAGACAGGAATATCATTTTTTGATCATTATTATCCATCCGCTGCAGAAACGCTCACATTGAGGCAAGCAAAAACAGAGAACGTCATAATAAGAATTTCTTAAAATTTGTTGAACATTTTATCGAGATTTCATTGGTAATATCAACAAAATAAAATTGTTTGTTACTTACAAATATTGATAAAACGTTTGTAGATTTTCAATATGAATTCACGATTTTCATGACGAGCGGCAATAGCTAAAAAGATATCATTAATAAAAGAACTAAGAATGATTGAATCCTTCTCAGTAAAGTGAAGATATTACACTACTCGCAAAAACAATTCATTAAATATATAAATAGCAGAAAGACTCTTGTCAACTGCTAAAGAAAATCAGATAAAACTGCCGTGAAATAATGTGAAACGTTAGAAAAATAGAAGTCAATATCTTTATTATTTGACTTCTTTTAGATATGCAAATACAAAAACTAAACATAAAAGGGAAGAAAAATAAATGTTTATAAAATTATGGTAACATTTTTTCTGAGTAAATTAAAATAGATGGCTTGTGTTTACTTAAAAGTGACGGTGCAAAAGTTTTTCCAAAGCATGTTACCACAATATCGAAAAATCTCAATGCTTGTCAGCTCATAGCCATTGTTAATTTTTTATTCGTCACGATTATTTGTCCAGTAAAATGGAGAAAGAGCAAAACTTCACATAAAAATTGGACAGGTAAGAAAATTTAGAAAGTTCGTATCAGCGCGGCCGAGACTAAACAAAATGTTAGATCTACGTCTTCCGCATACGCCAATCTCGCAGGCTGTTTCTTGTCTGAAAGAACGTTTTCGTGGGCGACGACACAAAAAGACCGGTTTGTGAACGACGACCCTAAATTAACTACATTTCAATATAAGCTATTGGTAACGCATACGCTGATGCAATACGTCGAATATGAATTTTATGTTTAGGCTCAGCCAACATACGAAATGCTACAGAGTCAGTGCAAAATGTCCCATAAGCTTATCATTCAAATAAATAGAATTCTTATGTTTGAAGCTTGGTCCCGGATTTGATTCCCTGTCGAGGCAAAATAGACTAGTACCTTTCCATTAAGATCGTCCTAGTTTCTGTAGATCTGTGACAAAGTAAAGCTCGGGCAGGCAGATCTTGCTAGTTACAGTGATCGCCACATGTCTCTCTTACCCCGAAGCATGTGAATTTAACTAAGGCAAGACACGGGCACACCGTTATCTAGCGAAGTCCGGCAAAGTTGAACTATCGACCCAAATTGCAAGTACATACATGTTTGAAACCTTTGAAAATTATGTTTTTAGGTCGGTTGTACGGTCAGATATTAATATAATTTCAACTTCTGCTAAAAAATATTGTACTCACGCCCGCGTCCAACTTTAGAGCATGATCGATGCAACATAACATTCTTATATCGACATGTCCGCTTGCGAAAACTTCGAGGACGTGCGATCTCCATCGACCCCGGAAGCGGAAGCCGCTCTCGTGACACGCCAGAAAACAACGCGCACTGCAAGAGCGGCGCCCTGACACACGTGCATCGGCCTCTCATCGGCGCCCGCCGGGGAAACAGAGTCGCGAGGAGGCCGGGCGGCGACGCGCGGAAGGAGAGCGGAGGGAGAGAAAAATCGGCGGCGAACTTGTCAGCACTTTCACCGGGCGGCGGAGCGTGACCGGCAGGCCCAGTGGACACTGTTCCAGTTGCTCCACTTTCGCGGAGCGGGGAGCGGCACGGGGGTGGTGACGAGAGGAGAGGAGAGGGGCAGGGCGGGCGTTGCACAACGGCAGGGCGCGGTCGGGCGCCGCGCCGCCCGGCAGGTGCCCCGCCCGCCACCCCCGCAGTAGAGTGGGCGTCTTTGTCTCGCGGCTGTCGGCCCTCGACCGCTATCGACGCCGTTGCCTTCCAAGTCGGCGTCTGCGTGGCAGTCTGCGTGTCTCGTGAGCACACGGTCATCGTCTGTGCATTCGCTCTATCTAGGACTCTGAAAGGAAAAAAACCTGATACGGGCGAATGACTGGAATGTTCCAAAAGCGATAGTTTAGATTCGTGAAGTTTTAATTTCGAAACTAAATCGTACGTTCTCCGCACTAAAAAGCTATTCTCAAATGATGTGCGGGTTCAAACTCTACTGAAAAAAAATATATGAAAACTGATCACACAGAGGCACCGCAAGCAGACCTACGACTTGATCTGAAATAAGCGTCTGAGAAGTTATAATTATGCAAGCATGGTGCTCCACGCAACATTTTAACACTAGTTAAGAAAATGTCATGTCGCAATAGGAGTCATATTGTATTTTTTTACCATTGTATTAATTACGTTGGATAACATTTTTGCAAATTAACTAATCATTTCACGAACGCGCGGTTACGCTTGACCCATCTCTTTATCCAGTTGCTTCTCCGTGCATGCGAAATCGAAGGACGACAATCACATTCATTTTCGAAAAACAAATTCTGGAAATGTGACTCCATTTCTTAACTGATCATCTGCTAACTCATTGACTTATTTGCTTGCTCAATTAGCTAAGAATTCCACATTAGGTTATGCGGAAAAGCAGACAAAACTGGATGCCATAATAACACAATAAAGGCCACAAACTCTGAATGATTATGAACGTTTCAGTATTTACTTTAATTACCTCTATTTCATTACTCCTCAACGCGATCTTATTTTCGCGAACGCGCGGGACGAAACTTTTAAGAACGAGGCAGTAGTAGTGTTCACTCTCAAGTACAATCGTCGCGTCGAAACACAAACAGCATGTTCCGCTCCCGTCCTGTCCCTCAGCCTTGGCAGGGATATCCCCGAGTGAGTCAATTGAACCGCACGCGCTTACCTGCCAGAGATCAGCTGAACGTCTCACCGCTGAATGGTCACCTTGACGACTGACAGCCATTCAAAGAATGAATGAACAAGCAGCCTCTATTGCTCAAGCGCGTCCTCGCTCACTCGAAACAATCAGGTAGGGCTGTATACCATTAATAATGCGTTTGACTTCAATGTTCAGGAGAAGAAAAACGTAAACTATGCAAGTAACGGGTTTTTAGGATTCGGATATGTTGGGAATATTACCCTGAAACACGATTTTTAGGAAGTTGTAGCTTGGAAACTATGCAGAAACCAAGCACATAACACACAAAATATACTTGGTGTGACAAAATAGATTTTTGAAGTAATGTCCCAACAAAGATATGTTATCTTGAAAGACATGTCTTTAAATAAGGATATATAGTACAATTTTGTGAAAATATGGGGAGGTTTTGCGGAGATATATAGAACATTTTAAATATGTCAAAAACGTTTCTGTAATTTGTATCTTAAATAGTCCAAAATACGTTCATAAAAAATGTCATCGGTCTCATTTTCGATTACGGTTCTGTAGATTTGATTTTCGAAAATTATAAGCATGTGCATTAAATGGCACAACTACAATACTGATAAGAGACATTTTTCTCTTAACGAAATATGTTCTAAAAAAATACACATTTAAATGTCATCATCGTGTTTTTGAAAATATGAATAGTTCTCGCGTGTTTTTTCCTGCAAGTAGAGGCAATTTTTAAAAATTCTCAAAAGCGGCTCAACATTTATTCCTAATTTTTCTCAAATAGGGAAAAGTACGCCTATAGAAATGACACAGGGGTAATTTCTGTTGAACTCTCAGAGTTCTCGACAATTGCAAAAGTTACAAATAATGCGAAAAAATGTGTTAGTTGTAGCACCAGAAGTTCATATCTGCGAAGCATGTAATTGGAAAAACCACAGGAAACGCCACAGAACATCACAGGGAGAACGAGAAAGTACGAGAAAAGTACATTTTACACCTCCTATGATATTGTTTAATTGAAATAAAAAACGTTATTCAAATTGCTCTCTTACTTTCGCAAGCAACTGGATAGATATAAAGGAACAGCATGTATTGGCTAACAATAATTCAATCTTACGGTAATTATATTGCCCCATACAAGATATTTCCAAGCACCGAAGAGACGAGGAACATCCACACGCTGAAGCTGTCACAACTCCCGCAAAGATTGTACCATCGTTTGTATTTCGCTCTGCAAACTGCATGTGCACAAAACACTCGGAAGCCACGCAAGACTTTCGACACGGTGACTACGCAACAACGGTTGCAGCCGACGTAGCAGCCATAGAGGCGGGGGAGTCATTCGAACAGGAGCTGAATATGGTTGGGATGCAGATGTAGGTAGTGGCGGTGGTGATGGTAGTAGTTGACGTGATGGTGGTAGTAACGGTGGTGATGGTAGCGATGGTGGCGATGGTGGTGATGGTGGTGATGGTGGAATAGTTGGCGTTCGTAGTAATTGCAATGGCCATGACTGTCTTGGTGGTGATAGTGGTGGTCGTGGTCAAGGAATCAGAGATTGTGGTGGCGACTGTGTTGGTGGCAGTGACTGCGGCGGATGCGTCGGCATCGGTGGCAGCTGGGCGGCGGTCACGTCGGCGGCAGGCTCGGCTGCCCGCCCACTCGCAATCGCGCGCTGGCAAACGACCTCGCTCCTCCCGGTGCGGGGCAGGGTTCGACTCCCTGGGCGGGGTGCGAGGCGATAAAAGACGGCGGCGCCCCGCAAGAGACTGCTTGCAACGCGTTCGGCCGCCGCGACGGGCAACGTCGTTATTTCGAGAGAGCCACATGCTCATTGTCTTTCAATTCCCTCGAGAACTGCGTGACGGATTTGACAAACACGCGGCCACTTTATGCAATGCGATCACAGCAAGCAAGGGTGAATTACGTGTACATGTACTCTCCTTGGAAATGCGCAGTGAAAATGGCATGAAATTCAGCTCACAGCATTAACTTCTTTTAAAAAAATATGAGTACACACATTTCCAAAAAAAGCCTACTATTTGGATGTGGTAGTTATCTTGCCTTATTAATAGAGTTGCCAGCTTATTAATGATGAATTCATGGATGGTATCAAGCAAGAGAAAAAAAACAATTGCTTCTAAACTTACACTGAAAATATTATGAACAATCCTTCCATGATGAAGGACAATAAACACCAAAATACAAAATTATGGACGATTATACTTTACAAATGAGTAGCAGCCACAATGCTGATATCAGTGTAAATCCGTATTCCATACGATTAGAATTTTATAATATATCTCGATATCGTTTTTCCGTAAATATAATTGCATTTGAATGATTTGTAGTATCTGCTATTCGAAATATTTATCACACTTCCGAAGCTACAAAACACACATCATCCCACCCCGTTTGTTCTGTCTTGGAAAACTGAATCCTTCAGCACATCAAAGGGCATCAAACAAAAGCAACCAGTTGATCAGCTCTTTCAATCTCATTTCCCTCAGGCTCTCCACACAAGAGAACAACCACCACTCCGCCCACTTATTAACGGAACGGAAAACGAGAGCCCTCCACACCCGAGCCCGCCTCACGCGCACGCGGCGGGGAAAGTGTAAGACCGGTAGACTGGACGCACCCATTACTTACAGGACAACGAAGTGACCGGGAACAAAACATTACGTGCTAACTGCCCCGACCATAAAACAGGGCCCACCATTACGTCAGCCAGGGCGCAGCCCAGCCCGGCGCAACGCGCACAATACGCCAGCCCGCACGAATCTCAATTCTATGCAAAACAGCTCGCAGGGAAAGCGTGAGGCCGAAGCAACAGAGTCCTTATAGGAAATTATAAATTGAACAGGCAATAAATTAGCGTGTCGCGCGGGGGGAACGGCGCGGCGTGGCGCGGCGCGGCGTTGCGGGAGTACTCGACGCGAGCAACCGCCCGCAGCACCCGCCAACGGGGTGGGACCGGCTGGGCGGCTCGCCGCCGGACAGCGCGACTCGGGATGCAGCGCCACGCCGCAAGTGATGAAAATGAATTAAATCGCGGAATTGTCCGACCGTCGTCGTGTTATGCGCGGCTACATTGTCCGAGGGGAATTTAAATTCCCGCAACCAGTGATGCAGCTAAGAGATGGGAGAGAAGAATACGCCGACTCGGGCGCCTAAGAGAAGCAACAACAACAACAAAAATAATGACAACAATAGTAGTAATAAAAATAACAAGAAGAGGAAAAGGAAATCTAATCTAACCTAAACAAGCACTGATCTGACACTGGGCAAAATATCCATTCCATCTCCATTCACGTAAGGATATTCAAAATTTTGGCAACAATTAAGTGATCCCTGAATCACTTTGAGTTATCGCACGCCATACTACAGAACTATGAATGATTTCGAACGTATTTTATCCTGCATTTTTTCTGCTATTTCCTGCTTCAGCATTTAGGCAATTTACTTTCATCACTTGACCTTATTGCACTACCACTGCGGTTTCTCCATCACGGTACAACCACCCACTCGCCAGAAGACTGATTATCACAAACTTCGTTTCTTTCATTTTCACTTCATTTCCTAATACAAATAGCCGGACCCATACCAACATTGCCACTGTGAAAATAATAGTTTTACAAGTTAAAATAGCTGGTATCTGACTTCGAAAGGTCCTATTCTGTGTTCTACATTATAAAAACCTCATACTATGCTTGGGGATAGTATTCTAAGGGCATTTGATCTTCAGCTAAGCGTGTATTATCAAACAAAGACTTGCACCCCTAAGATAAAAATGTACTGAATATGACAGTTGGTTTAATTTTACGTATATTTCTAGCAAGTAAGGAACTTCGAGGTCTTCTGATGTCCTCTCTAGGCAAGGAGACAGGTTTTAATGGTCTTTGGTAAAGAGTTACGCGCGATAGATGTACTTAAATGGAATGGCATAACGTATGTTGCGGATTGCGTATATTATTGTTTGCACGTATTATATTTTACAGCACAATCAACAAAATTCTATATTTTGCATCTTAAATCTGGTTGAAACACCCCTGGGACATCTGGCAGTAGTACTTGCGTGCTCGGCATCAATTCCGCCTTATCAACCGTATAAAACAATAATATTTCCTCAGCGTATAATAGTCAGAGGCATACTGAATATTATTTATCCTTTATTTGGGGTGGTTCACGATCTTCACGGACCACTCAAGCACAAACCACGCCAGTATCCGCGAATTCCTGCTCGTTGTCTCGTTGGCTGAGATTCCTTCACGCATAAACATTTCGCTCGCACCTACAAAACCTTTCGAACCCGAACAACACGAAATGCCAACGTCGCACAAAAAACTCATCACTAAGGGCGTGGCGACAGGACATCGACGCTCGCCGCTAGATTTATGGGCGTTTTGAATAATGGAACGGCTGGCCTCTGCGTCGCGGCGCCGCGCCGCCCCGCGCCGCGCCGCCCCGCGCCGGTTCCCAATTTTACTCGTTCGCGGGCCGCAAAGGGCAGGTGGGGGTCTTTGAACAACACACACACACACACACACACATACATACATACACTCACACACGCCGGTGCGCAAACGGGTTGGGTCACAGTCGGACAATGGAATTACAACGCAATTACTGTGGTGCGAAATCATACTGTTTGTCACATATTATGGCGCTACTTTCAAATTAAAATAAAACGAGAAGAATGAGATATGAAGCTGTCGGGGGTCGAACACGAAAATGAATACACTCGAAATATTTTCTCTCGATCATCCTACTGCTGTCTTTCGTGCTGAAAATCCCTCCAAAACCAAGAAAAAAATGGCGAGATGTTTTACGTCTTAAGCATTCTCACAATCGAAGAAAGGAAATACTTTTAGAGCCCCGCAAGGCTGCAATATTAGGGACCATGCAATCGATTATTAGTCAAAGATGTAACATTGCATGTTTCGTTATAACATTAAAAGACTACGGTATCTAATTAGACGTGATTCGGTTAAGAGTCCCCAAAAATGCTGGGTAACCGAAAACTGAAACGCCATTAGATCCACGATATCCCACGTTGCTTGGGGGCAAAGATGGTTCATCCTCCCCCACATCAATACTCTTGACCCTATCTAAAGATTCTCCGCGAGATTGATGAGAAACCTTCTAATGCTAGAGTGATTTAAAAAAATTGAATACGTGTGTAACCATTACGCTAAAAAGAAAATCGCCCTCCAAAAATAACGGGAGCGGCCCTAGCGCCCCCCAAGGGCCGCGCCATATGAGGCGCGTTCGCAGAAACCGGAAATGCCCTCCGGAGGAGGCAGGCGCTGCGACGGCGGAGAGGAGAGGAGAGGAGAGGAGAGCGCGTTCTGCGGGAAAAACGAAAGCGACGGCTGCAGCGCGCCGAACCACACCTGCCGCGCAGGCGGCGTCGGCCGAGGGACGAGGCGAGGAGGGAGAGAGGGAGGGACGCGGCACGCACGAGGACGCGGCGGCCGCGCATCGTTCGGTCTTGTGATCGTGACCCGGCGACGACGGCAGCGCCGGCGGAGGCGGTAGAAGCAGCCCCTGCCGCGGCGGCAGTCCGGCCTCGAGGACGCGCCGCGGGCCCGTTGGATATATACCGCTCTTGGTAGGAGGTTCCTTCGTCGCCGGAGCACGAGGGTCTTCGGGGAATCCCGAAAGAGAGAGTAGATGATGGGGGAAAGTAACGAAATGAAGGAAGGACGATGTTAAGTGAAAACTTAAAAGGTTGTATCACTACGGTAAAAATTCGAATCCATTGTCACTTTACGTCTGGAATAATATGCAAATTGGTGAATGTTTTACGATACAGCCAATCAATGTTTCGTTTTCCTTTAATTACATTTTATTACATTTCGAATCTATCATTTTTTTAAATATGTAAGCTCATGCAATAAGCTATCGTTACGACTATTTCATTTCCAAGTGTGAGCCAGGGCAAACTCTAAACTCCAGACTGCTCTCTGGGTATACGTGGTATTGTAGTGCATGTCAGTGTAAGTGTATGTACGTAAGGGGTAAGGATAGGACAACGAAGAGGAAGGAAAAATCATGCGCGGCCCGTGGCCCGTTTGTCAGGGTACTGCTGCGTAATTCGTCAGGCGAGGATTGGAGAAACCACGGAAAATCACCTAAAAGAGCAGCCGGCCGCTAGAATTTTTCTCCTAACAGTACATGCATTCGACTTGGCTATGTAGCTAAATGATTTTTTCTACTATTCTTACATATTTCTTTCCACAATGACAATGATCATCATATTAAAACTACCACGAAGCAAATCAGTGACCAGCTGTCTGAATTGTCTGTGCCCAAATGTCATTTAGCAACTCCTTAGATACTTTATCGTATATTACTTCCACGATAAATCCAAAACTGCATCGGCGAACCCTGGGGGACACTAAGGGATTGCACGGAGGAGGAGCAACGGTGGCGGCGGCTGCCAAGTTACGGCAACGCGGAGCGTTGTGCGGGTTCGTGAGCGCCCGCGGGCGCATTTCCGCGCGTTTCCCAGTGTTTTATCGTCGAGGCCGCCTTCTCATGATACCCTGCGAACCCCCTCTCCCTCCACTACATCCTTGTTCCCCCGGGGGTCTGGCGCGCCCTGTCTTTTGTTTGCAAATAATCGCCGATATAAAGCCCGGTTTAAAACAAAACAGAATGGTAACAGCGGGCCATAATATGTATTCCGAATTAGCATCTCGCGTCTTTTTTATTTTTTCGCGTGATAGAAACCAGGCCGGGGCGAGGGACGAAAAAAGGGGGCGCGGAGCGCGTCTTTTAGAATACATTTCCATGGTGCGGCTGCTCGTCGGCGCAAAAAGGCGAAAGCGCGGACAGCGGCCCTCGCGCCCGCACCCTGGCCTTGACCCATCTCCACACGGCCTCCACACACTGCTGCTCCGGATCCCTTTCTTCGGCGGAACTCTTGCGCATTGAATAACTCGCACGCGGGCGACGCAAATAAGGGGAACAAAATGCGGCGGAGCCGGGGAAAAACCGGAGCGGAGGGACGAGCGTGTGGTGTCGAGAACGGATGGGGGAGGGAGAGAATTCGGGAGGCCCGGTTGTATTGCCTTACTGACACACTCCCATTCCTCGATGGTCTTTGTTTGAGGGCGACTGCGGGCTGCGGTTCGGTGCTTGCACACAGGGAGGTTTTATTCCCGATCGACCTGGCCGAAGGTTTTGTTTAAACCCCGCCTTTCCCATTCACTCAAATAATACAAACATTTACGTCACCACAAATAATTAATTAATATACTGATTGACCAATGTTTTTTTTATGTGTTATTGTCTTTGGACACTCTATGCCTTAAGGTCTATGAAGCGTCAATGTACAAAGAATTCTATAACATTTCTCTGCATCACAATCAGAGGTAGATCTGATGAAGAACACATTCGTAGAACTCGCGCAGGCACGCACGCGCACGCACGCACGCACACACACACTTAGAAGGAGAATCTGAAGCAATCACCTGTGTAATTTAAATAACCCGATAAATTTTGTGCCAATAACAAAGAAAAGAAAACATGATAATGCCTGGAGGCGGTGAAGCAACTGAGGCTGTTTCAAAAACATAAAGTGATATTCTCTTTTATACAGAAAACATTATTATCTTTTAAAATATTTTCAAGTATTCTACAACTGAGGTGTATTGTTTTCTCTTGTACCTCACAAAACACGCCTAAGCAGAAGATAACGTAGTCAAACGAAAAAGATTCGCCAGTGGCTGAGCCCCAAGCAAATAATGTATAATAGTAGAATACTAGTTTCTACTGCACAGTACCGCACAGCCATCAGCGACAATCTTGCTCTGGCGAAACGAGTGCTCCGCACCTTCCAAGCCAGCACGCGGCTGGTCCATTAATTTCCACTCCCCCGCCCCTCCCACCTCCATCGCGTCCCGCGCCAGAACCGGTAGTGCCCCGAATTCGTTTGTTACGACACCTCGGTCGCGCGCGGCCGGGGCGCTAGCCGCTAACGAAGAAACGAAACAGCGGGCCCTATTAAGCGCAGCGCGCCGCCCACCGCTCCCTGGGGTTCCGTAACCGCCCGACACGCGGCGCGGCCCGCAGGGGGGCGGCGCCCGGGGTGCGCCGCGGCGCTTTGAAATACGTAGCACCCGGCGGCGGCACTCGCACCGAGGTCAAGGCTGCAAGAAATATACTGTTTCCTCTCGGGCTATTCGAGACGCGTTTGCGCGATCGAGAATAAAGCACAATTCTACTCTTAAATCCAGTAACATTCGCAGCCAACTCACTGAGCAGTCGCAACACTAAATTAGCTTTCTGGAAGGTCAGGTTTGCCAATTTGAGGTCTGTAATAAAGTTTGTTCAAATTATTTGAATTTGTCTTTAATGAGAAAACATTGTTTCAACAGTATTTGTAAGTAAACATAATTGGTGCAATCGGTCCATAAACAGAACAAAGCTTGAATAAGTCCTTGAAACACATTTCAAATATTGAAACGAAAATGAAATGAGATGAAAATGAAAGTTAACAGAATGGAACTATAAAACTTATCGTGTCGTAAGGAACAACAGAAATGTACGAAAGTGTTAACCGCACCATCCGGTACTACACAGTGTAATCTTCCAACTGACCAACAGCATGGAACCCACAAAACTGCTGAGCATTACGCAGGAAACAAGATCTTGGCATTAAAGGGCTTGCCTTTTACACTCTTCTACATCAAATCCAAGAACGGAAATAATGCAACCTCGCGCTTTCAAAGTTCTACTTCAAACCTGGCCCATTCATAAATTAAGCCACCGCCGGCAAAAGAAAAGAGAAAACTACATCAACGAAATCAACGCGAAAAGCATCCCTGAGGCGTACAATCGTTCCGCTTGTGAGACGCCCCTGGTGGCGAGGTGGATGGGCACAAAAACGGAAGCGAGCGAAACATGTCAAGGCTTCCGGCGGCTGGCGCGGGGCGAAGCGGGACGGAGCGGGCAGAGCGTGGCGGGGTCGGGCGAGACGGGGCGGGGTGGGCGGAGCTGAGAGGGGCAGGG
>BOPP01000037.1:7338919-7398923 GCA_017312745.1 Gryllus bimaculatus
CGGGATAGGGCGGGGTGGAGCGGACCGGTCCGATCCGGGGTGGAGCGAGCGGTGCGAGGAGGATGCTGGACAGTGCGACAGCGTGTTCTCTCGCGGCCTGCGGAAGAGTCTGCAACCGGGAAGACGCAGGCAGCGGCAGCAGCGCTGGAGGCGGAGGCGATGGCGGAGGTGTCTGCTCCACTCGCGACCGCAGCGGCAGCGGACTTTTTCAATTCCGCCGAAGCCTTCTCTTCCTTCCCGCCCCTCCCACCACGCCTTGTCTCGCCCCCCGCCTCCTCCCGGCCGTCCACAATCAATTGGACAAGGCGCCCAAAGCCCGCGGCGCCGAACGGGGCAGAGCAGGGCCGGGACGCGCCGCTCCGCGCTGGAGGAAGGCAGCGACCGGCCACCGCCCCCTCAAGCCGCCTCGGAATCCGCATCCGCTCAATAGACTTGCGCCCGTCGCACGCGCGGTGCTGCACTCCTCGCGACGTCGCTACTGCTTCGTCGCCCAGAAAAAAATCAATAGCGACATTAGAAATAACACCTACAAGGCCGAAAAGTCTTCAGATCAAAATTTGCCCATATGCGACGTAGAAACTACCAAACTGATATCGGAATAGCCCAACAATGCAAGTTAAAGAGTCCCGAAATGTATATCAGCGTTACACCAATATAAATATTTGCATCATGATGGACAAGAAAAGTATGCTCATTCATCACAATCTCAAATCCTCAAAATCAGATTGTTAATTAATGCAGACCTTCTTCATCCTACTTTCACAATCATTAGCAAACCCCTAACCGTCTACTCCGATCTGCAACATTTGTATAAATACGAAATATTCAACTTCTGGCGCTCATCTAAAACGGTATCTTCACTCCCAAGTCACCGCCACCACCTGTGCTTTGGCTGCTGCCCTGCTTCGGCTGCCCAGCGCCAGCCGGTAAGTCATCGATGGGATGTGAGTGAGCTGTCTCGTATTTCGTCGGAAAACAACAGAAATTGATTACACGTTGGCCGCCGCAGCGCTTGGTGGCACCGAACGCCCCGTTGAAAACAATGTGCCCGCCCGCCCGCCGCGGACTGTGGGCTTTGCCGGCACGAAACACTTAGGCGGCGCCGTGCACTACCGCCGTCCTTCGCCGCCGCCTCTGCCGCTGGACAGGCGGAGCGCACAGACCGCCTCTACTGCTGCTGCCGCTGCCCCGTCGCGCCGCCGGCCGCGGCCAGACCGCAGCCGAACCAATTTTCCTGTCCAATAAAGCAGAGAACGCGAGGCGGTGGCGGTGGCGGTGGCGGTGGCGGTGGCGGTGGCGCTGGCAGTGGCGGCGACGATGGCGGCGGGTGGGGCGGTTGCGGCGGTGGCGGCGATGGCGGCAGCGGCAGTGGTGGTGATGGTGGTGGTGATGGTGATGGTGGTGGCGGCGGCGACGGCGTCGGCGGAGAATCGGCGAGGAAACAAGAGGGAGCCTGGGTCGTCTGATGGCGATTCTGCAGTCACCACCCGTGGCCGCGGGCGCAAGCGGTGGAAGAAAGTGCACAGGGAGGAGATGCATTGGACTTCAAGAGGACGCTCAACATCAAAGATAGAACGTTAAGCATACGGTACTGAAGACGCCTCGCCCATACCGAAAGATTCGACACAACGAAATGCTGTGTTGATAAAGAGCAGAGCACGGCTTCTGTCTAGGGTAGTTTTGGCGTCAGGTATTTATGATCTAGGGAAAAAGAAAGAAAATCTCGACAGGGCTTTAAAGAAGAAGGCATGTAATCTGTATTTAAAAATAACGACTATTTTTAAGACAATAGTGAGTTAACTCGTTTATATGACAACCCTTTTACAACCGTGATTGTCTGCAGATGCAGTGGATTTTACGAAGCCATAAGATGTGCACTCCACTCAGAAGAGATAGTGCACAAAGAACGTACACAGGAAAGTGAGAAAAGCATCTACGTTTTACTGCCGGCATCCACTTGAAATTTGGCTCATGCTTGCGGAATTTATCGACATCATCGATATTTTAGAAGATGACTCAAAGAAAAATATTTGCGGAAGAGATAAATAAATACATTAGTGTGTACTCTGTTCTCATATTTACAAGATTTGGAACGCGAAGATTCATGTATATATCGACATATGTCGCCAGGATTTAATAAATATCACGGTTGTGCAATAAGACGGATCATATTTCTTGCCTTACATTAAGCAATAATATAGTGTAAGTCTACAATAAAACTCACAAGCGAGGTCAAACTATTATAAAAATTAAGAATGGAAGGTAAAAGTAGTACAATCCTTTTCTTAAGAATAGCACATTGTATCTAAGTAATTTTTCGCTCCATAACGTCACATTTTTCATGTGCAAACCACTCTTAAACGCTAACAACATGCATTTCCCAAAGTATACACCAACCGTAAGCAACAAACAAAAACTTCTATTACATGAAATTTGACTTCCTCGGAGAACATACAATGCGTATTCTCCGCGCGCCGTCCACAACGCAACCTTTGTAGCAAAGAATGGAGCAACAGCACAAACAAGGCAGCCACAAAGCGAGCCGAGCGCGCTGGGGGCTTGCGGAAGACAGAGCCGCAGGCGCTTCCGTATCGCCGGGGCGAAACCAGCTCACAGTGGACACTTGTCGCTCCCACGAGGCGCAAAGTCAGATATTTATAAAAGATTAGTCCACACGTGAAATTGAAACCCATAGTGTTTAACTATACACAAAAAAATTCCTAATCAGAGCGGTGCATTTCAAAAAATTTATTATTTTTTCCATCCGATTTTATTACCGCCTATCCCTATTGACCAATTATGAACTGCGACTCATCTATCATAGGAAGACGGTACTCGTATGTAACGATCGCTGTGTTGATGTGCAATAAACCACTAAGGAACTTTAACATAACCAATTTCATTTTTACATACTTTCAGTTTTTTTTCTTTCAATATTCGGTGCAGTTTGGAACTCTGTTGGACGTAATTTCATTCGTGGAATCATGATGGTAATGATGATGATGATGATGATGATGATGTAAACCCATTGACTCCCTAAAAGGCCAGGGATCTCCTAACATATCACAGGGGTGGTTCTGCTTACCTATTTAGATAATTTGAGTCCTTAGGAGATCCATCGACGAATAGTCCTATTAAATACTGAAATACTATATAATTTGTGGCATAGTCCTAATACATACCACTCGTGCTTTGCAAATTCTCAGATAAATCACCAACCCGCGAAGCAAGTCAGGGATTTATCTACAATTTCCAAAGCACTCGAGGCATTACCTATGATAAAACCCATGTCCATCGACTATTATATCTAGCATATATCTCCAATATGCGCCATCATGCAAACCACGGGATATTTACATTCTGTCGGACTGTATTTGGCCCTTAAAGACAGAAAATTATTATAAAATATCTGTGATATATCAATATATTACATGTGATACATAATAATAACAACAATGTTAGGGAAAATAACTATTTCCATCTTTTCATTTATATTCTCTGAAATTAGTATAGTCATACCTAGAATGTTGGTGTTCAATGATTACATACAATAATAAAGTCAACTAACGCAGGTAACGATTAAATATTATTTGCTGTCATTATTTCCCCGCAAATTTATTTATATCACAGTACAGGAATACAAATGTAAAATCTTATCTGCACTTGAAAAACAAAAAGGCGAAAAATTCTTTGTATAAAATTGAGTTCGAAAGAATAAATTTAAAAAGAGAAAAGTTTCGAAATGCGAACCTCGAATTTAAGATATCCAGGATTCGAGGGTCTAATTTTTGGTGATAATTTCCCCGTAGATGCATTTCTCTGAATGTGGAATAGCACATTCGACAACCCGGGCATATATTTCCGTGCTGCTAGTCGGAGTTCTGTATTTCTGATTAGTATCCACGAAAATGAGAATATCAAGGAAGAGCCAACACACATATATTTTATATCATTACAATCATCACACATTATATCATTACAAACATCATTAATCATACGATTCTCATTACATTTATTTGAAAAATTTATACATCATTGATATCCACTTCAGAAGTTGCATAACTCATTTTAAAAACTAGGATATTTATAATTACAAAAGAGTTAATGTTAAAAACCGATATAGATTGAATTTGGCGTTAAACCCATTCATTCAAATCTCTGATGCAACGAGTAACAAACGTGACAAAAACGGTATGCATGTGAAAATTGAATCTCAAACAATGAGATATGAAGAACAATGGATTCTTTTTACGCATTTTCTGCACGACGGCTTCGGCGATAGCGCCCAACGTGATTTACCAGAAGTGACGTACTAACGCACTGCTTTGTCTTGGTAGCACATCTGTCTGTTGAGAGTCGAGAGTGTGTGCCAACACATTACCTTCGTCTTGGTGCAAACGTTTTCCCACGACAACCCTCTTTCGCATGGTACACTGTCATTATTCGGTATGTGAATTCACTGTCGCTTATCCTCTTCAGACAATACACACTTTTCGCAAACAAGATTGGGTAACATAAAATCTTTGTAAATCACCTTCATATAATTGTAATATGATACAGAATAAGAACAGATTCATCTCATCATACAGATACTGGTCATTTCGCAACGGAGGATCGACAAATTCGGTTACGACAGGTATTCCCAAAGAGATCGAAACAGCTTCCCCTTGAGCGCGCTGCAACGATTCGGGGGAGGTGCGATGTTTAGACCTCTTTACACCTTTTGCGAGGGTACTGATAAACAAATATACAATTGCGCTGAAAGCATAAAACCAAGCAAGATTTCAAAAAACATTTCATGTTATCGTACTCGTAGTTTCCACCGAAGTATTGCGTAACCTATTTTTTAGTTGCATAATGACAATATCTCCTATAACCTGGGTTGAATAATTACAATCATGTGTATGTTGAGATGAATCTGTCATACTCAGTATAATATTACAATTAATATGAAGGTGAGTATAAAAATATTGAATGTTACCCGACCATTAAATCAATCCATAAACGTGCGTCTATTTTATTGGTACGGCAATACTATAAAGAGATATAAACAAATTTAAGGATTATAAACAAAATACTGTTACATCTTCTTTCCGTTTGTAGGTATCTTAAAGAATTTTCATTGTTCCGTATTCTTTTACAGAGAGGTAAGCACATTGCAAGATAGAAAAGAGAAGAAACCTAGCACGCACAGCACAGCATTTGAAAACAGCGAGGACATTCCCAATGGAGGCCTCAAATAATTCAAATGAAATATTTAAGGGGAATTGCCAGTTTTGGGAAATAGTTTTATTTTAATTTAGAAGATCTTTCGTTGAGCTAAGTATGGAAATCCAGATGACTGAATGCCGCGGGAGGGAGGACGGCGTGGCGACGGTACCCGTCGCAACGCCACCGCCACCGCAGAGGGCGCGCTCGCGCGGGGCGGCCCGCACGGTCACTCACCTCCTCCGCGCGAGGACGCCCGCGGCGGCGGCTCAGGCGGAGGCAGCGCGTGGTGGCGACGCCGCCGTCGCCCCATCGCCACCGAGAGGGAAGAGGTTTGCTTAACGCCCCGTCGCATGTCTGCGTGGCAGCGCCCTAGCGGAACGCGATCACGCGCACGCCGCGCCACGCACCGCCGCAGCGTTCCCATGCAGCCGCTGCAGCCGACTGCTGCTGCGCTTACCAGCGTGTGCCCTCCTCGTGACTCTCTATGGAGTATCTACGAAAGCTACCACGGAAGAATTTATTTCACATGACGTAGAAACTGTTCTATTGGGTGGCAATGGTACCGAAGTCGAAAGAACAGTCGGAAAATGCCCTACATTTCTAATGCCCAGCATTGACAGTGAATTGAGCAAAAAATACTAAAAACTAAACGAAGGAAATCAATACCAAGCACCTAATCAGAAACTAAACAGCAAAGTCAATTAATGCATCACTAAACAGTAATGTGAAGAATTCCGTGAAGGAACGTTATCATAGTCGATTCACTCATGAAAATAATAATGCCCCTAACATCCTACGTAAACTCTTCATTTGAGGGACAATTTCCAGAGATTTAACGAACGTGGGCTTGCCAAAGAAGGTATCTTGAACCGCAGAAGCGTCAAAGCGCAAGCGCCCAGTCGCTGAAACTCCGGAATCGCTCCAGGAAAAGAAGCGCGTAAATCAGGTGTTACATTCTTGAATGCACTGCGTGGATGTTAAGAAATGCTGTTTTAATTAGGCTTCCTTCAATTCAATTTTTTTAAATTCCTTTTTGTATATTTTAAAATTTGATGAATCTAGGAGCATACCATATATTCTTTTAATTGAGTTTCCACTGGTGACATGAAATGAACATATGTAATGTGACGTACGACTCGAGGAATTAATACGACGTAATGAATACAAAAATATCAACAGAGTAATCTCAGGGCGTATTTAACTCCTAAGTCGAGGTCTGCCTCCAGAAGCGTGGACCAGGAAGAGCATACGCGCATTTTCCTCGACGCATCCTTCGCCAGCATCCATTATTGTTGAACATGTGCCGCAAACGATGGCCTGTACAACACCCTGCGCGCCGCGTGCCATCCTTCATTCGTCTCGCGCCAATGGAGACCGCCGCCTGCCGAGCCGACCGCCCGCGCGCCTGCCGGCAGTCCGTCTTGGGCGGCGGACACTGACGCTAGCGCCGAGAGCATAGATCAGGGGGCGCCAAACAACGGCCCGCGGTCGCGCGACGCACGCTGTGCCTTCGAGTACGTAACACGTAATTCATTAATAGCATTCAATCGAAATTGAAAGCACCTTTGCAACATTGTCCGTAAAGTTTAACAAAATGGTATCATGAAAACATACATAGAACTAAACAATCGTTACAAGTAATTGTAAAACAAACAAAAAATTTTACCGTCTTTGTTTTCCATGAAACAAAATCGAACAAAAACCAATGTTCATAACGAAGAGGTGCGACTCACTTAGGACTAATGTGTAATGCTGTTAGTTCCACCGAAGATATCCCATATCGAACTACATCGTTGAATACTTAATTCAAACTCAAATTGGAGAAGACCAGAATTGAGAATTTGTATTGTTGATTAGTACGTAGTTCAAATAAATATATCAATCGACATCAAATCAAGTAACATACTTTTCGTCAACTAATTGACTATTACGATATCTAACATTTAAAGGAATGTTATCTACCAGAATTTTCAAAAAAATCTTCGTCTTATTTATACCATTAAAGCACACTAACATGAGTCATCAAATTGTAAGAACAAGTCAGGTTATGTGAGACTTCACTTGAGCAATAAAAGCAATGACGTACTGATTTTACCATACATATGAAACTTAATCCAAGTGCCTTTATTACGTGCTTAATTCACAGCACATCACATATCCTCATCAATTTCACGCACTTATTTATTTTCAAACTAGTCGTAAACGTTCCACGATATTTATCCACTTTATGCAATCTTCAGACAAAGCAATCATTTTTTCATTCGCAGGTCATTTACAAACTTTTAATCGCAATATGACAGAGGAGTTTCAAGTAAACGTCTGAGCGCGGCCGTCAGCGTCGAGCCGCTTGGCAACCCCTGGGCTAAGCGACGCCGAGTTAAGCCCCGCCGACGGGAACACGCGCATAGGCTGGTTAACCGCTGCAAGGCTTCTCGCCGCGGGAGGGACGCCGCGGCGCGGCGCGTCGTGATAAATCTGCGAACGCGAAACAAAATACGCCGCGTTTCTCCTGTCGATGCCTGCGCCGCCGCCGCCGCCGGGGCCGTCCACGACGACCACGACGTTGTCGCACAGTGGGTCAACACGCGACCACAAAACAGCGCTGGACATACTAATTTCAGTTATTTCGAAAGTACGCATTTCAATTGGCCCCGAGTCACGCATAAATAACGTAAAACTAAGTTCCATTTTCCTTTCAATTCTTTTCAAGGCTCCACTTTGTTTTCACCGTGAGAGCAGAACGAATGTCACAAGAAACAATATTACCTACTCTCACGTACAACAATGTACGTTTACTTGAAATATGGTTTCTTATTCATTTTTACTTTGCGAGTTGTAATAGAATATGGTGTAACGGAGAAACGTGAATTATCTTTCATGAATTCACATCTGTTATTATATCACTGTTCCAAAATATAAAATCGCTGCAATTCAGAAGTACTGAACTTGTACATTGTAGTGCTTCTCGAAAACAATTTCATTATTATTCTCCGATTTAAAGACAGTGGCATTTCAAGGTCACGACCTCCATGGAGAGTAAGACACTATCATCCAATCGAGATCTTCGTTACGACTTACATTTTTTGTTCTGGAGTTTCCGATTGCATGACAATGTCCCCGGGTCTTTCCAGCTCGTGACCTTGAAGTGCCATTGAGTCGGAGTATAAAATTTCACTAGCAGCTTCGTACTTTAAGCATTTTTATACAAAAGGGTAATTAATTATTGGAATGTTAACTTTCTGCTCCATTTCGGACCAGTGTGCGCGTTCGCGCGATGGGTAGCTGGGGGACAGCGATCGGTGGCCGCGGTCGGTGGTCGGCTCCGAGAGAAGACGAGGAGTGTGGGAGGAGGAGAAGGAGGAGGAGGATGAGTTGTGGAGCGTGTATCGCCTTCAGGCGCGAATATGAATGTCACAATCGTCCACTGAACACCTGTACCGCGTCAATACTCCGACCATACATTAAAACGCACTGTCTTTGAATGTGCGAGTAAATGAATCGTGTCCGCACCTGGCTTCAGTAGGGCTCTTTACGTTCTCGCGATGAAATACGTGAAATAAGGAAACAGACGAAAAGAAAATCTATGCGGTTCGCCTTCCAGGGGCAATTATGCCTAGTTTATTTGCCTTTGGAGAGTGGAGAAAATTACATTTTTACGTTTTCAATTATTTCGTAACTTATAGACTACGTGCGTGATTACAAAATATTTTCTTTTAATTACGTGTCATCCATTTGCAACTCCATTATTGCAATAAAATTACTGCTGTGAAGGTCAGTAGAATAATTATGATACCCTCTCGAACTACTGAACGAAATAGTACTACAAACTGTTAGCCAAAATCACAGTAAAAAATAATCACAATTGAGAAACAGACATTAGTATTATCATAATGTTTCCAACTCCATTTCTATCACAGAATTCTTTAATATTTAGTTTAATTTCATTCTTCTTGAAACGAGAGCAACTATTTATTTCAGAAAAGGCAACGTCTTTTGATATACAAATAATGACCGTTCATAATTCGCATTAAGGCGACAATGGATTCCAGAAAACCAAATAAGATCGACAATTATCATTTTGCTGCATAAAATACTCTCTTGAAAATATCTTGAGTATAGAAAAAATTAATAAAGAATGTGTAAATACTTTTAAGTCTTTATTTTTCTGTTAAAACTCGAACACCTGAAATTGTATATATTAGATACTGAAAATTGAATATTTTTTGAATTAATGTCTTATTTTACACGACGAGACTCAGCCCATCAGAAATGTTTTCCGTCTGACCACGCAAAATTTCGCTACGCTCTTTTCACCAACTAGCGGAGAAATTAGGTATTTCTTAGGCAACGAAACAGGCGATTTGAATTTAACTCAGAGGCATGATTTAGGCTTGAGAATCTTTCACATGCAAATAAATCTACTAACATGGGACAGCCGGCTTTACTTCCCCTCCGAAGGAAGGCGTACAAAGGATTTTTTCGCCCTTAAAAATCCACGGCGTCGATGGGCTTAAAAATCCACGGGTTTGAACCAGCCATCATGGGTACAATAGTTCGATGCGCTAACAATTACACCATCTCCGCCGCTGTTGGTTGCATCAATTGGTTTGATTGCATCAATGGTAAGAAATAAAAGCAGAATTTTTTCTTTTGAGTATAAGTACAGGACCGTCCAAAATCGAAGGTTAGGAGTCGGCGGCGAGCAGACGACCTTGCAGTGGCCGGCCGCGCTTTACAGCGTCTTGCGGTGGATTGCACACCTTCACCGCCGCCCGCCCCGCCCGCCCTCCCTCCGCCACCTCTCCACCCCCACCTCCCCCTGGCTACCTCCACACTCCGCCTCCTCCGCCATCGCCGCCGCTAACAAGCTACACGGCGCTGCGGGCCGCCGGTCGTGCATCATGTATGTATGCACTGGCCACGGGGCGATCATCCACTTAGGAGCGGCGGCGGCGCGGCGTGGTGCGGGGCTAGTCCGGCTCACTGGACGGCTGGACAGACGAACGCACGGCGCCTCCAGCGCTTACACCGGCCCACCCTCTGGAGCACGACACAACCAGGAGCACGGGGACGAGCAGGTATCAAATCATATGGATGCATTGGTGACGAGAATATTCCGCAAGCTTCCAAAAAATATAATACTTTTTGCCAGTAAAGCCAGGGTTATAACCTTACGTTTTATAAAACACATTTCGATGCGTTGAGCGGTCGACCTTGTAAAATTGGCAAAGTGGATAAACCAGAAGGACATGTAAAAAAACGTAACATACACAAGGCTTTTAAGATGCAGCTTCGTTTTAGAGAAGGGTACAACGACTGAGTTAACATATCTCAAATTAATGTCCTTCAAGAAGTAATCACATTTAAGACAAACAATTCTAATGCACACACTACCAGCTAAACAGAGCAGTTACAGTTTTAAGCACCAAAAAAGTACGATTAAATAATACGCCCCTACCTTCCGTACTCGAGCCGTAAGCAACAAATCACATAATGTCGTGACAACAAACATTTGGTTCTATGCGATGGAAATATCCATCGCTCAAGAGGGAGGTTGCAAGGGGACTCGCCGAAATCGAAGCAAAAGCGACGAGAAGTCGCGAGCGTCAAGTCACGCAGAGGACGCCAACTAAATCCGGTCGAGGAAAAAAAAATCCTTCTGTATCTTTATGAACCATAAAACCGTAAAACGAATTTATACAACGATATTTGGGGCACGAACACGTCCCCTACTTGCAGCGTGTTCTTTGTCGCTGTTGTCAAATAGCAGAACGCGTGCAGAATGAATCACTCCACTCGTTCATACGAAGGGAAAGAGCGGCACACGCGTCACAAAAAATGGATAACTTTGAATGAGATTACAATAATAAAAGTGATGGTGAAACTACAGACAAAAGAAAACTACGTAAAAGTGTCCTTCATTTTAGATAACATCAAATCATTAAATTTCGCAGGGAAATTAACTTATTACGAGCTAGTTCAAAACAAATATATACATAATTCTCCAATTGCAAATATTATAATACAATTAGAACATTCGAAATAAAAATTCATTACTGATATATTTTTCTCAAAGCCAAATAAAAAGTTTGCTTACTTTGGCATAGATAATGTTATAGATTGTATAAAACTGTACAACAATAATTGATGAGACACAGCACCGACATTGAAAACTGGGTAGTCTCACTTAGTATTTCAGAAAATAAGGATTGTTTTCTTGCAATAACTTTCAATTTGGTTGCATTTGCTTCTTGCTTTAAACATGAATATTTCAGCGGTTGTCTTGGCATCGTACATGAACTTGAGTAACTATTCCACGCAGCTCTTCAGATAAGTTCTTACAATGAGATATAACTACAGCAGTTATAGAGCTAAGAACAATATAACTAGAGAATGCTGAAAAACTGTGCATGCGAAATATATAGCGCCCATTGCTATCGTCTACAATAAATAGATAAAAAAACACGGAACAACCTACGTAACATGGAGGGAAAATTGATAATCCACTAGACGCTTGCATCCCTCAGGAGAATGTTTAACTTGGCATGCGACCCGAGGCTACTAAACTCAAAGGCGCATAAATCTGCATCATGAGCGAGGGATACAAGTGTAATGAAGTAGGTGTATCCCCCACAACAACCTCGAGACCCATTACGATCTGTAAAATGACCTTCAAAAAGGGCATCATAAACGAAGGAAAAAAATTCCCAAGCACCAGCGTTAGTAAACTGAGTCTGACCTTCGCTTCCAATACAAGATATTCCTATAAAAGAGACAGTTTAATGATTCTGCGAGTATCGTAATTTCCGGTACAAAAAAATGTTTCTCCTAGTATGTGTACATGAAACACCCGCTGTAAACGTCCCTGTAAATGACCCAAACGCCTCTCAGTAAATCTCGAGCTATTACGGCTTCGTAATTCACGGTGGGTTTGAGAAACAACTAACTTGATGATAAGAACGCTTTAGGATATTATTATAAGGTAGACAATGTATAGGTTGGAAGAAATAAACAAATTGAACTATTTTGGGTGTGACGAGCTAGAACAATGGTAAAGATTTCGAAACCAAACTTCGAGGATACGAGTATCAAAAACGTTTGTGGTACTAAACGGTGAACGCTTTCTAGGAAGCTAAGTAGGAAGATGAAACTGAAAATATATAAAGTGATGCAAATACCAGTTTTGTTATAGAAAGCGTTGTAGAGACGAGGTAATGGTGAAGAAGTGCAAAAATATAGAAACGTCTGAAATGATATCTTCAAGAGCAGTTAAAGGTTACAGCATCCCAGATCAGTTCAGAAATAAATCAATCAGAAAATAACTAAATATCTTCTCCGACTTATAAGAAGAGCAGAGCGTGATCACAACACCTACTTGGAATGGAAGATGATAAGCTTCCAAAAGTGGCCTACAATTATGGATTGATTAAAAAAAGAGATCATGGACGACCAAGGCAAAGATGGCGTGACAACGGAACATGTTTTCTCCCAAAAAGCATGAAAGGAAGGAAAATAATATAATGCACACCTTCAGGAATAAGAATCCATAAAGATGAATGAGCATTAACAGAAAGAAATAAGTATGACGTGTCAACTTCTTCTCTATTCTAACAAAGATAATTGATTGTTTCCTGTACATCAAATAATGTAATAATGTTAACTTGTAATACATGTAATTACAATACTTGTATTTTATAACCAACAAAACTTTATAATTGTACTTTGTTAATTAATTTCTTATTTTCAAATCATATTCTCCTATTCTTCTGAGATGTCATTTCAGGACACAAAAGATAATATGAACCCAATAAGTGGAAATTCAAATCCTAAAAAAATTGTAGCGGTTTGTCTTTAAAATGACTATAATATAAATAAAACACAAACGATAAAAACAACTGTCATTAACAAAAATAGTTACAGTGTTAGGAAAAAGTGCATTAATTTTCTCTCTTATGATCGTAGGTGAAAACTGCTTCCTTGTAGGATGTGTGGAGACGGAGCGTCCCACTGTGCTCGCATCGCCACCGCCAGCACCACGCGCCACGCGAACTTCTAACAGGTTCGGCCCATCTGTGTAATGGACGGGGCCGGGCAGGTCGACTACGCACCTTCCGGCGTAGCCGCAGGGTGGGCGATGCTTCGCGCAGAACGCAGTGGTCGGTGTTGGGTAAACACGCATTCTTTCTTTTCACACGAATAGCGTTCTCGTCGTCCGTCGTCAGTCCGTCCGTCATGAGAGGAGGGGGATGTATTACATTGTTCCGAAAGCACACATCTGACACGAAAACAATTCTCCCACAATGTAAACTGCCGCCGTAACGTCACTGTAAATGTCCCTCGGTAAATCCGTATTATAATTTAACTAAGCAGCAGGTACAGCAGCAACAACGCTGATGAAAACAAACTCACAAAATGGTTTACTACGAAGTAGTATATACACTGCTCAAGAATAAGAAAATACTCTCTCTTAATACTACATATTTTAACAAAAACAGTCTTGACGAACATTGCAAATTACATACTATACAATACACGGATTCACAATACACTCAGCTCTTTATATATCAAGAATATCAGAAAAGTTACTGTTCCAAAACTCAATACGTAAATAACAAATATTTAATGGGAGGTGCCCTCAACCTCGGAGCGGAGCGGAACGGGAGGCGGCCTCATCCTTCTTGTGACACATCTAAGGTCTTGCTAAAGCAAGACGCTCAGATTATGATAATTCAGTCCGTACGCGCGGCATGACAATAAGCAGAATAACGCAATACAATAACTGCATTTTTCAGTCAAACTCGAAACCGTTTCAATGTATTTGGATTTTCCGCGACTTCTGAGGAGGTAACGTAACCAATAGACACATCTGAAACGCCCGGAGGCTGCACAGTTTTCTTTCGATATCAGCGCGCTTTGGAAATTAATAATATTAATTCTTCGCAGATCTGAGAAGCAACTAGAATTTATTTTAGTGATGTAGACAGCACGACACTCAATGATCAGTTTTCTAGACTCATGTAAAGGAATGTTCTCCATCTCGCCTTTATCTTGAAATTTCACGGGATCATTGTTCCATATTTCTTCTGTTCCTTTTCTTTCCACAAAGTAACAAAGTCTCATTTGCCACTTAACACCTGATTTTTTTCTCTTCCTTACCAAATATTCATTAAATCACACATATTTACCAATTAACTAATACCTATTTTTGTCAACCTCAAAATATTGTCTGCAAAGTAACTTATTTATTACAGAAGTCTTTTATTTCTTCCTGATGCGAGATATCACAGCAAAAGGGAAGGTCAATTAATAACAGCTGATGTCATTTACAACTCCAAACCCTAAATTCAGTTCAGTGAGTGATTGTAATTCAGTGAGTGTAAAATGGAGACATTCCAGGCACAATACAATTAATTAAATATATTAATGAAATGGTATTAAAATTTTTTCATATCATATTCTGATATCCAGTTAAATGAAAGTATACTTGAATATTCGTAAAATAGAGCAGCAGATCTTTGAGAGTCCTTATTGTATCCTCAAAATAATGAAGAATCAATTCAGAAAATATTAATATAATTTATATCACTTTATCAAATAAAACATTAATATTTTCTAAAAATTGTTCTTCATAATAGACAAACTGTAGGAGATAGACCATCACATATAACCAGAACGCGCACAAAAAAATTGAGACCTCCCGCTCGTAATCTCTCACCAAAGAATTTCACTTCGGGAGCACTGTGCGGCTGCGGCGCGGGGACGCATTGGCGCCCATTAGCGCTGTCTTCGGCGGGGGGCGGCGTCGGGGGACGAGGGTGCGAGGGGGGCCGGGGCGGGGCCCGGGTCCGTCGCTCCAATTTCCGCAACGCGACCACCGCGCCCGCCCACCGCCCAGCGTTCGCCCTCCCGCCCGCTGGAGAAAAACCCGCGAGTCTTCTTGTCCGCTCGAAGATGATTGCTCCGCAGCGACGCAGCCGCGCACTTCTGCCACGGCGGCAGCGGCAACGCCGGTGATTCGAACAGAACTGGGGGTCAGGAGCGGCGCTGCCACCATCGGCTAATTCAAGAGTTCATCTCGTCGACGTTAAGCAAACGTAAATGTAAGCCTTATTTCGCGATTAGTGAATTTAATTTTTAGTATTTATTTTACTATTACTATATTAATCAATAAAATCAGGATATATTAGGTTATTGACAAAGGTGTTGAATGCACGCTGGTGTACAAGGCATAGTGGTATTATTAAATGAACATGGTCAAAATTATAATAGTACCACATTACATGCATAGATTTCTCACTAATATTCCCAACAGCATTTGGTGCGAAGAAAATTCAACGAGGTACATAAAACATTAAATCAATACTCTCGCGCAGCACAACAATGGTGATGCAACAAAGATTCATAAAGAATGCATTTTGAATAATGGAGAAATACTCGTAAGATTGGGGGGTGCACGCCAGTTAGAAAAATTAGTTTCAACAAAGATGAAAGAAGATGAAGTAGATGAAGGAAGACAAGAGAGGTATCCCCAAAACAATGTTCTTGGCAAACATCTAAAGAAATAATACAAAGTGAACAAGTAATGGAATTCAGATACCTCGTAGAATGGTAGTTACTTAGAAGGCTGAATTTTATGGAAAACGACAGTAGTAGAGTTTTGATGTGCCTCGTAACGTCATACGTAACGGGATATATTCCATTGATAAACAATGTATCCATATAATTTATAATGAACATTGGATACCCGTAGTTCTCTATTTCTTCAGCAATTCCGTTCTCTCGAGTACATAAGTTAACATCGCAAATGTGCACATGTACCCTAGGAAACCGACAACACCAAAAATATTGCTTTCTACCAGTGAGTACGATCACGTGTACGTTCTCCCCGAAGCCATGACAGAACAACTAGACCAATACCCACACCGAGGCACATCGAGGAGAAGAGGCATGAGGGGGAAATGCAGGCAGAGAGGGCACTGGCCACGCGAGCACAGAGGCAGAGGGCGCGGGGCTGCGGGGGGCGGGGAAGGGGCGGGCAGTCGGAACGCAAAAACCCACGGACCCATTACGGAGAGGGACCGGCCGTGGCCGCAACTGACGTGAGTCGGCAGCGCTCACGTAGACATGTGTGAGTGCGCGCCCGTGTATGTGTACGTATGTGTGTGTTTTAAGGAGGAAGGCGACGACTGAAAGGGGCGGGCGTCGTCGTACGTGTCATTCCGCCGAGGAGGGGCAGCAAAAGGGGGAGGGGAGGGGGCGGAGGAGTCGGTCGCTCTGAGAAGAACGAGGTCGTTACTCCCGCGGAGGGCCGCCACAGGTAACTGCAGCTGAAGATGACAGGGCGTTTGGTTTGTACGCGCGCGGAACAGGTGGAATATTATCGGCGTCCTTCAGATGGGTGCTAGTCAAGAAAATAGCAAGAGACCTCGTCATGAGGGCTGGGAAAGATATGCATACCTAATATGAAGGTGCGAATATGCATTTGTAATATATGTGTACATCCACGTGCGTTTGTGTGCACATATGCCTTGTCAAGAGTATGTGTACATACAGAAATACTAGCTAACACACATCCACGAAACCACGATTTTTAGACATAGAAAGAGCGTTAACAGCTCACTTTTCTTTCACATTTGAAATGAATCCTTCGCTCATCACGCGCTTAACCATTTCCGAGAATCATTACTTCACATATCGCAACGGAAAACGCAATGCAAGACTTAACAAAAATAATTCATTCAATGCGTAATGGTTTGTGCAATATCTTCACACAAAAGAGCTCTAGCAACATTATCTAAATCAAACGACGATGCTTTTTTAAATAAAATTTAAATATATGTAATAAATTTAGGAACACTATTTTAAAAAAAAAAACATGCTACACCTTTTCTCCGACAGTCCACACCAAAAACCGATAAATTAAACACGTATTCGCGACCGACACCAACATACCGACACCGCCTATTCAGGCGTGGACTGTAACAGACGGATGGGTAGTCGTCACTCATAAGAAAAGGCGTCTTATTACCAGGAAACAAAGAAGGCGGGGCGTGAGAGCCCTATCGGACGCGCAGCTCTACACGATCTCTCGTTCGTCCGGCAGGCGCGCCGCGGACGCACACGTGGTCTCCGCTCGGCCCGGGCCCCCGTGTGCGCTCTCTGCACCGTCGCGCGTATAAACAGTCCGCCTAATGGGACAGGACGGCTCCATTTTCATTCGACATACGGGGCGAACACTATTCGTTGGCCCAATTTATTATCTAGACTGCTTTGACGCTCTTTAGATAGCGCAGACATGTTTATTTCCGCTGTTAGCGACGGTAATGAGCCGGTAGCAGGAACGCGTCCGGTTACGAAGAGATTTGGCAATATAAAATGATAGAAAAAGTAGGTAATCCGGAGAACGTTCATTCGGGATGCCACTCGTGATTAGTTTCTACCAAATGTTCATTTTATCAATAAAAGACAGAATGTGGTACGAACAGGTGCTATAGTGACTTGTTTGTGAATGAAATAACTTGGACAGGTAGTTAAGAAAGATGCGTGAATGCTATGGTTACCGGTGAAATATTTATGAAAATTAATCAAGAAGACAACGGATAAATTTCTACAAACATTATTTTAAAAGAACTAAAAATCAGCTCGCCATACACATTTTGAAAACTAATGTTTACCACTGAGCTAAACAGGCCATCAAACAAAATTTCAAATTCCCAAGCCGGTCCATCAAGTGAGTCCGGAAGGTTGGCGATAAGTGTACACAATCCGCCTCTAGGCGTCAGTCGACTACGCACGCAGCAGCCAGGAAGTACTTGGACCCCAGCAGGTGGCTGGCTGGGCGCACGCTGCCATTCATGGCCGTGAGCGCGGTGGGGCGTGAGAACGCGAACAGCGACGCGTTTGCGACGGGCCACACAGCCTCGTGTACCACGTACATTCCCTCACCACGTCATCCCACATCTTCTCCATCAATTCATTTACTCTTTTCCAACTGCTATGGTCACTAGTCTCATAACTGTAGCGCGTGTTTTTAACACGGGAGGCAGCGGTGATCTTTCCTCGCTGGTTGGTGAGATCCGGCACCGAACTATTCGTTGGCTTGCGAGGTTTTGTCCAGAAAGGTATCCGTCACCAGCGGGACTCCACCTCTTTCGAGACAAGCTGTAAGCTCCCGACATGTGTGGTAGTGTAGTGCGTGTAAGCGGTGAGGATAGGACAAGGAAGAGGAAGGGAAGATCGCACGCGGTCCGTGGCCCGTTTGTTAGGGTTCTGCTCTGGCATTCGCCTAGTTTGATCGGAGAATCCACGGAAAGCTATACCGATCTGAGCAGCCGCCCGCTGCAATTCTTCAGGCAACTGCTGAATTCGAACTAGCTATCTAGCTAGTGTCGAAAAACCTGCCATCGTCTGGACTCGAACGCGGTCAGAGACATTGCAGTGACATCTGTTGACATCCTGAGCCACACTGTCAAAAAATTCCGCATTACTTTAATGTAAATTATATTAAAGTAATTGCCATGAACGCGCATTAAATTTAATGTACACATGACTATTAGGATGCAAGAGTCAAAGCTTTATGGTCATATCTGAAATGAATGAATTAAAGATCTTGAAGATTGGTGATTATGAATGATAGAGGCAGGGGAAAATAGGAGAACCTCTACATTAGATCTACACAGATTTTAACTTTTGCATTAAATTGAATGTGCAAATATATTAATCTCCTTTAATGTACAAGAAGGAATTGATTTTTGGCGGAACGCGACCAAACGACGTTCGGGTACCTCAGAAATAATCATTAAATTATATTATAAATATAAAACAATTTATATTAAATTCATAATCATTTGGGGCGCGTTCCGGGCCCTAAAATATCATAAACCAAGCACTGTGTACAATACATTAATCTACATTAGATTTAATGACATTTCTGATAGTGCCGCTAAGCCCGATCACCTCTCCCTCTCTCACCATTTCAATTGGGGCTCTGCGGCGGCTTCGCGCATTCTTCTCGGCTGCTGGGCTGTTGCGAGTGAGTTTCCGCGCGCTCGGAGTAAAATTTAACGACGCGAGCGTGCTTCAGCTGCCGGCCACGTGAAAAAAGTGACCATCTCTTCTTTACAGGACACCGCGAAGTTCGCGCGGCGGAAACTATTTCCTGCTTTCTTTCGAAATACGTGATCTTTGGGCTGGAGAAAACGTGGCGTTTAATGTTGCAAACTATTTTCTCTCGTGTTATAGCTGAACGAAATATGCGAGCTATTTGAGTTTCTCTTGTTTCGGTATGCGCCTAGTTTCAATACATACGGTTTGAATAAAAAAAGGCCCTGAGATATTGCACATATAGTTGGAAAATGCATCTATACCCAGAAATACTGACTTTTTCTGCATCATCAATACAATATACTTGACTTGAAATTCACATTTATATTAGTTTTAATGCGATTATTGGAATAATTCTTGAAATAATGATAATCGAATACTACAGAAACTACAAAACACCGTTTAAATTGCAAACAGGTATATAAACGACGTATAGAGGCAACATGATAGTAAAAGAAATGAAAATCGCAATTAGCATTTAACGTCGAAAATCGAATATAAATGTATATAAGGCACAGAGGTTGACGGGCCGTAAAGATCGAACATGTCAAGACGCTCGTTCTCACGTCGTTTGTTCAGGAACGGGTTAACCTTCGACCGCCATTCAGAGATGTTCAGTGCATCGCCGCGAACCAACACAAGGTTCGCGACCTGAGACCGAAGCCTTTTACGAACGACAACGCATAACATAACCCTTTTCAAAGGCGTCATGAAGCGCGGGACGTTTATAGGCCGCGCACGGGTCGCACGGAGCGGTCGGATCGCGGCGAAGGAGGGGCCGGAGCGGGGAGGAGCGGACCGGGGCGCAGCGGGACGGTGGAGGGTGGAGCGGGGCGGAGCGGGGCGGAGTGAGGTGGAGCGGGGCCGGAGGTGGTTGGAGCGGGGCGGGGCAGGGCAGAGCGGGACGGGGCAGAGCGGAGTGGGGCGGGGCGGAGCGGGAAGGAGCGGGGTGGGTCGGGGCGGGACGGAGCCGGGCAGGGGTCGGGTGGCAGACGGGAGCGGCGGCTTGGGCAGAGTACCTGGTTGCGTGGAGCGGCTTTCTTGGTTCCCTTCGTACTGTCGTCCCAGCTTTCGCTTTGATCCGTTTCGACTCTCTACTCAACCGATGGATCCACCTAGGTGCGACATACTATCCCTCGCCCGGCTTGTTGAATTTGCACTTCTTTTCGGTCGATATTCCACATTCCACAGCATTTCTATCGTCAGTTCACAAGAAAAGTTAGAGTTCCTTAAAATAATAATTCTGCGGTGAAAGTGTTTTAACTTCAGGCGTTATTTCGCGGCGAAGACAAAGTGTTTTATTTTGTATACCGGCTATGCTATGAATAATATTTTCGAAAGGTTCAAAGGTAGAAATTGTCCATTTCCTAAACATAGTTCTTCTCTTACAACCTAAGGATTTTGAGATCTGTAGCTTCTCTAGGGCATTGATGATATTTGCTCTTATGAATTCACATAGTTTATATTTGCCTCTAGAATGGAGAGTCCAGACCCCATCAAAGAAGAAATATGTTTGTCCTTGCAATTAACAACAACAATAAAAGTAATAATGTAACATCCAATCTGCAATTTTTTTATATGTAATAAACTTTTTTTAAAGTAAACCAGTAAATGAATAGTTATAGTTAGATAGCATCTTAATGAGGCTTCTTTAGAGAAACATTTTCAAATCGAAATTAAAAAAATAGTTACATAAAAATGTCCATTAAAAAGTGAATGCACAGCTCCTAGTTTTTTGTTGGTTTTTTTTACCGACGACACCGCCTACTTACTTCTGGCACCTATATGCATTGGGAATGCATTTTTGAGTTTGGCGTGTAGTCACTACAGCCAACGCTTTTTTCCAATTGTCTCTTGCATGTCATATTGTAAATCCTGGATGGACAGTGAAATCTCTCTTAATAACTCACTGAGTGATGTCCTATCCCAACCCCCACAAAGAATAAAGCTACTTGCACATGAATTATCCCACGGGCCTTTCGTCTGCCACAGAGTGCGTCATTCTTCGGCTCGCCCCCACCGCCAGGTATCTCTGCCACCGGTAAGCATCGCTACATCCACATGAACGTCCGCCTCCACAGCGCGGTCCACACAAAAGGCGACGAGGGCCACGCACAAAGGAGTAATTGTGTGTTAAAACCAAACAAAAAACACTTATCGGCCGCCTGCGCCGCCGCCTCTCCCGCTCCTGCTGCTTCCCGACCGCTCCCAACGCGCAGGAGCCGGCCCAGGCAACGGCTCACGTGGAGATGCGGTGTCGGCGAGAGGGCGGGGCCACGTAGTCGCGGAGAGATGTGAAATGGAAGCGGAGGGCGATAAAAATAATTTAGACGTGGCGGCTAACGATAGCATGTGGACGGAGGGGAGATCAAAGAAGTGAAGAAGAGTACAGTGTAGTGGCTGTGTAAGTCGGTCGCAAAAACAATGGACGGAGAAAAAACAGGAGACACTTGGCATTTCGGAGATGGAAGAGACTTTGTGTGCAGAATGAAGGGAGACGGGAGCTGGAAGACGAAACCCGGCGATAGGGAAAGGGGAGTTAGGAGTCGAAAGACAGAAGACGAAACTTGGAAGATGGATGACGGGACATAAGAGGCATAAGAGCAGGAACATAGAAATTAAGGTCGGAGAGCCCAGAATGAGGATTCGGCAGTAGGCAGTCACCATCCGAGCACCACGGGAAAAGAGAAGGGAGTTGGAATGCAGAAAGTCCTACAAGCCGAAAGATAGAAATCGGGTAAGACACTAAAGAACTGGGTAGACCATACGACAATGGTGGGGACGTAAAAAAATAAAAGTAGCAGGCCGAATGCAGTATGTGAAACGTGAGTGGAGCGAGCGGCTAGGTGGCAAAGAAAACAAAAATAAATAAAAGTAACGCGAACGCCGAAACAGCAAAGAAGTCTATCGAGGTCCTTAGTTGGACGCCACCTCTCAAAGGGGCACATAAACGCCGCGAAAACACCCGTCGCCTCCCGCAACACACATAACGCGGCGAACTCCAGAGAGACAAAGGGCCTCGAGCGACGCGCTCGCCGCCTCTGTCCCCGGTCCGCGCCCCGCCCCCGCCGCTGCTATCGATTCATTTTTCAGCGGATTGTGCCGACTCACCCGATTCTCCGGCGCGGACAATGGGCGCTCGGCGACGGAGCGGCGCGTTGGGGGCGGTGCGGGCGGCGCGGGCGGCGGGGAGGGGCGCTTTCTTGCCGCCGTTTCGGAGGACGCGCGACGACGTTCGTCGCACGCTGCGGAGGACCACAGAAGATTCGGGGTAGGTAGCGTCGGACGGCGAGGAGATGAGAACGGAAGTCGAGGGAACTGAGGCGGAAAGCAAAGAGTAGGTACAGTGCTTCGCTTGGGATTTTTTTTATAGGTGATGAGGGGAATATTCAACGGTCTGGTAGTTCATTGCTAGCACGGTCGTTTAGGAGGAGCGCAGTCAATTTGCTGCTGCGACGGGAGCGGATCGACTTTCGGGAGTGGTCTATCATCTACATCAACGATTTTAATTTAATGAAAGAGACATTCAATTCTACTCAGGTGTAGTATTTGCGTTGCGTGAAACAAATGAAGGACTAATTCTTTAACATTAACGAATAAAAGTGAACCTCCGAGGATGGCAGTCGTTTTAGCAAATGACGTTTGCTGTCAAAGCATATGGAAAGAAAAAATCTTGCTCACATGCAATTTGATGTTAATGGCTAATAATTCTGACAAACTTTTAGGAGGGAATAAGTTGAATTTGAAGTGTAACCTTACTTTGATAGCAAATTCTTCAAATGTTTAAGACTCGAAATGCTGCGAAGGAGGAACTTGATAAAAACCTCGAATAACTCATGTTAAAGCTCTCTGCTAACTGCAAGTAACATTATCGAAGCCTCAGACTGACAACTGTAACTGATAAGTTATTATCAGACAACCTCATAGAAAGTTATTAAAAAGCAAGCACCGAGTGACTATCCTACAGGAAAGTTTCAAATAGCATGCCCGGACCAGGAAATTTCAAGCTATTTACTTTACTTGAAAGAGCAATAGGGAAAGTCGAACAAAATCAATAATTGAGAATGCCACCAGTTATTTTCTTTCAAGTGCGCCATAATGAGATCTTATCAATATCATATATGCATTTCTAATTGGTCTGATTCGGTAGAGAAATAAGCGTGTCAGGACCCAGACAGCACTTCTCGCAATACATCAACATCACACATTGTTTGCCTGGCCGACAGATACAAGGGTAACAAAGGAAGGGATATCCATTATTTCGCTTAGCGCTCGCGAAATTAAACTGCTTTTTGAGATTGGAACGAAACTGCAATAGGAATTCTTCGCTCTAACGGTCGACGACGTGAGAAGACAAACGCGCAATAAAATCGAGCACAATGGCTCCAAGAAGGCGGAAGAGCATTCACACACGAACTAAACGCCTGCGAGGAAGGCCACAGCAAAATAATGGAGCCGGCGACGTTTAATATACACGATTACAAGACCATGCACGACAGTACAAGAGAAGGTACGGAAACATTGTTTTCGGGAACAGTTCGCGAGCGTTCAGAGTGGAATGAGAAGAATTGTGAGAACATTCATGCCAAAAACAAAAGGGATATTTATCAGTAATTACTGGATTGGACAACGCGTGGCTATCGCAGCACCAGTAATCTTTATCTCCAATTTTTCTTTTAGAATGTGATAAATCTGTAGAAAGTTTTCCAAGATAAGCTGATGCAAAAATACGCTTGACAACTACACACCTATGGTTTCTAATAGCGAATTTCATTCTAAAACCATGACTCAATTAAGAAGTATTACATGTCTTTTGAATTGTGGAATTCAATCCGTCTGCCATTCACATAGGGTCAGATAAAGAATAATAAAGTGCCTTTGCCACGAGAAAGCACGTAATACGTAGGAAGTAAATCTCATTTTAACGTCGCATTATGCATGTTTTCACTGCGAGATTTTACGAAAAAAATGTCGGTAGCGTTACATACGTGGGTATCATTTGACACATCATTCACAAACAGTCAAAAACTAGCGCTGGCGGGTACAAGATGGAGCAGCAAAGGAATATTCGGAGTAAATGTACCGACGATGAATGAGTGGAGTCTTTCTCCCCTTCATGCCGCCAGGAACTGTCTATGCAGCAATCACAAAGCGAGAGCGGCTTCCAAAGTGCCCCGAGAGCTGAACGCGCAACGGACGTCTGGGAGATTTACTTCCAGCACCCGGCCCCGAGGTCAAAACACGCGCGGGGTCAGCTATACACGGCAGGGAGGTAAGGTGGAACGGAAATGTGGTGGGGGAGGGCGAAGGTAATAGTCACCGTGGTAACAACAGAGGCGGGAGTAGAGTTAATGTAAAGCGAATGATGTAGAGGTGGCAGCGGGGTAGTGATCTAGCACGACATGACACCGATGACAACGACGTGAAGAGGCAAAGGAGAAATAATCACTGTAGTGCCCGAAGATCAAAAGACTTTGAACAATTATTTTGCAAAGGATGGCGGTACGACGGGATGTAAATGTCCCGTTCGCTTGATGCAAAATCTCAACCACCTTCATGAAGTATATATATTTATTTTTGAAAACATATTAAATAAAATTTACATTGTATTGAAAACCATAAATACTCAAGAGAAAAAATTCAAATAACAATAATTTTGAAAAATCGCTTATCAAAAACAAATATGTTACCTAGAATGTTGGTTCCCGATATTTACTAATTATTTATAACTAATCACATAGTAATCAATTTGGTAGACCTAATGAAAGTCTAAAGGTATGTAATAAACAAGTGCAAATATTGCACTAAGAATGCCCCACTTCATTACCTGAGAAAGTACTTATTTTCGTGAGGGAGAGAGACGGAGAAAGAGAGAGGGAGAGGGAGAGAGAGAGGGAGAGAGAGAGGGAGAGAGAGAGGGAGAGAGAGAGGGAGAGAGAGGGGGAGAGAGAGGGGGAGAGAGAGAGGGAGAGAGGTTCGTGTACACACATTTATAAAATATCAGAAAACGTTATGTGATTCCGCAAACTTTACACCCTGTGAAATTAATTCGGGCATAATCAATCAGGCTTGGATCCAATCGTGGCGCTAAAAGCATCCGAGTTTGTTCACCACTGAGGTAATGGCAATCTGTACCCCCTAATGCAGCACAGGCCATATGAAACGCAAATCAACCCTAATGGGTAGGTGACCGAAGTAGCTGCCGGAGACGGCAGCGCCGGCGGCGATGGCCGCGGGGGAGGGAAAGCCTTTGTACTCGGGGGCAAACCCGCACCTCGCCACCCGCGCGCGCTTACCCTGGGAAACCACGCTTCGAGTATCGGCGCGAGCCGAAGCCGCACTACGTGTCTCCTTTACTAATTCGTCCGCATTAAACGGTACTCGACTCGAGTACGCACCGAGAAGTGTGAAGGTGGCTGTGAAAGGACTCCCATCTCTAACAAAGAGGTTACCTTTTGTGAACCCATCTAACTAATCTACGTATGAACCACTCTTCCTTCCTTTTCATTCTTTCTCTTTTTTTATTCCTTTCTTTCTCCAGCCTTTCCACGACGCGCTCCACAAAAATAAGAAATTAACCTTTTTAAAATATCGATCAATTTAACATTGTATGGAGCTAAACGCGGTGGAGAGGGCGAGCGAGAAAAAATAGAAGAACACGATGACGCAGCACTTAGCGCCCGCTGTCTACGCACGAAAGGAGAGACCCGTGCGCCGTGCCGCGCCCCGCCGTCGCCGCCCGCCGCGGCGCGCCGGTCTCCCGCGGCGGCTCGGCTACCGCACCCGCACCACGGCTACCGCTCCCGTGCCTTCTCTTGCCCTCACTCGCGCTCCCGCGTCTCCTCTCATTCCCACTCCCATCCCCGCTCACGGCCCTTCTCACACTCTCGATCTCGCTCCCGCTTCCCCTCTTGTTCACACTCCCGCCTCAGCTCCTTCTACTCTTGCTCGCAGTCTCGCCCCTGCTTCCTCTCTCGTTCACTCCCGCTCCTTCTCATATTCTCATTCTCGCTCTCGTTCTCACTCCCTTCCCGATCTGAGATCCCGTTCCTTTACCTTCTCGCGCTCTCGCTTCCCCTCTCGTTTCCACTCTATTCCCGATCCCGTTCCTTCACCTTCTCGTTTCCACTCGCATTCCCACTCTCGCTCCCGCAACCGGCCCGACACTCGTCTTTCCCCCCTGCCACTGTGAGTCGGGCACCAACCGGGCATGCGGGCCAGTTTCACTCTGTCATCCAGCCGTCCCGGTGACGATATGCGATCGCTCTAGTGGAAGGCGGTCGGACATTCCACCACGTACGACGTTTTTCGTTCGTACGGAACCAGGAAAAGAGAGTGTTGGTCACTTTACGAGAGGCAGTGGCACAAAGACAGTATCAAACATGAATATGTGAGGAGGGCGCCGAAACAAAAAGGTAATTCTGATTAAACAACAACAAAAATTATTAACGTCCGTAACTCTTTGAAACTGTCCCCACAGGTCCTGGTCTTTGCGACTATGTTTTACAAGATCCTTCATTTCTGCAAACTTTACATTCAGTGAAATTCAAAGAAACAAATGAAAATATCTCAGCTGCTTTGATCTAAATGCCATTATTTTACTTTAGAACTTTACATTATCCTCTTTACAGGGAGGTAACACAGGTGAACTTCTTGATCTGAGTCACGCCTTGGTTTTAAGAGCCAAAACGGCATTGTTTCCCAGTTATGCACCATTCACATAGTGTTGCAGTGTACCTTGTATTAAGGTTTGCATGAGCTTCTGGCTTCCGCATACCATAACCTGACAACTTCTGTCGCTTTTTTTCCCGTCTCTTTTGGGTGCAGGACTGACAGGCAATTTCCCATTCACCAATAGAACATTTCCAGAATTTCCTTTAAATAGTTGATATTTCCTTTAAATAGTTCAAAACCGTTTTAACTTCTCACCAAAAAAATAATTACTCAACAGGATTAGACGTGTTTTTCTATTTGTTCAGTTCCGTTAGAATGAATGGTGAGCTGAAAATATTCGACATCTGACGAGTCTTAGCCATGGGTTGTACTGCGTAACTCGAGCGACAGCGGAGAAAACGAAAACTCTCCGAAGATAACTCTATTCATAATTAAAGAAGACTCAGTCGCACACCAACCAGACAATCGATTATCAAAAGACCACGTTACTTTCAGACCCGTTGCAAAACACGGATCACAACGACAAGTAGCCCACGGCACCCCTTGCACGCGCTGTCTCATTACCGTGCATTTGTCTCTGAGGGAAAGGCCCGGCCAGCGCAGCGTCTTTGGCTGGCGGCGCGACGAATGCGCGCGCGCCCGCCGACGCACGCGCGTCCCGGAGCCCCGAGCCAGGGCGGGCAATAACTCTCCCGGACATCAAAGGGCGTCTCTCTCGGTGGCACCTGAGCGAGCGGCGACGGTGAGCGATGGTGGTGGACGACGGTGAAGCGAAGGTGAGCCAAGGCCGCGTCGCGGCATGTCGTCGCATGCTCCGAAGCGACGTCACGACGCGAAGGTTACTCGGGCAAGGAGGCAGTGTTTCATCTCACAAGATGTCTCCGCTAGATAACTTTGCCCGTCAACGGATTTCACGACAAAGACGTCATGACTCATTTCATGTAACTCATGTATAAACTGCTTTATTAAATGTGCTTGCTCGAAAATATATTTTGAATCAATTATTTTCATTATTAACACTATTTCATATTATATTCATTAAATGTCAAATTTGTTAATCTCCACCTTCTGATGGACATGTGCTGCCAGTTGCAAATGACTGTTTAAATATAAGAATAGACCAAACAAATTAAGACAAACTAAAGTTATGGAAATGAGTGTTACATAGGAAGTCCAAAGTAAATAACTGAAATTCAGGAACAAAAAGTTCTGAAAGTATTTGAAGGTGTGATAATATTATTTGCCAGCTATTACGTTTTTGCATATACCTTGTCTGCAAAATTAGAAACAACCCTCGGATGCATACGAAGGTAAGTTGGAGTTGTATTACTATTACGCCGTAAATTAAAAATAATGTTTCATAAAATAAATTATTACTATCGATGGAACAGTTGAGAAAAAAGTAGTTACATTACATCCTTGAAAATTTTTAAAAACTTGGCAATTGGTCTCAATTTTAAGTAACAGTAAAATTGCATTAAAGATAACATTGTCAAAATGGATATTATTAAATAGAGAATACACTGTATCCAAATAGTTTTTCTGATTTAGTAATTTCTAGAATGGCCAAAGAAGAAATTAAACATTATATAATTATAATAATACCATCTACTAATAGCATCACCAATAGTTTTGTTTCACATAAAATCTATTTTCTTTCTTATTTTGTTCAATTATTGTGTGAGTATCTTTCTCCCTTTTGAACTCAGTTCCTATGAACAAGCAAATCTATTGTCTCTCTCAGTTATTTTTATTGTTATTTGCTTAACTGAGTAAAATGGTAATGTTGAATGTATATTATTTATTAACAATAATAGTATTACATTCAAGAAAATTCCAAAACTAAATCCAACAGAAGAAGACAAAGGGCCAGAAAAAGTATGTGGAAAAAATTTGATTCTGCAATCATTAAATTGGCCAAAAAGATAGACAAAATACAATGAAGTGTACATTGTAATAAGTTGCAAATTTTCTATTTCTCAAGTGCTGATAGTTTTGTACTTTATGTTTATATTATGTAAAAGTATACATTTTTGTTTACTAACAAAAGTAAAATATTTATACATTCTTCGATATTCAATAAATAAATAATATTAATATTTTTTGTATAAATTCAATAATATTTGATACACAAGTTAGTGGAATAATAAGAGAACATGTGGAATGATTCAATTGTTTTCATAATTCTCTGAAAATAAATGCCTGAAAGTTAATGTACACGCGTTCATTACAATTAATGCAAACGTGTTCTTTGAAATTAATGTACGCTCGAGTGAAAATTAATAGAAATAAGTATATTGAAATAAACGTACATGCGAGTTAAAATTAAAGTAATAAGTGCACTGAAATGAATGTACATCTATACATTAAATTTAATTGTACACGTACACTAAATTTAATGTGCGTTCATGATAATTACTTTCATGTAGTCTTACATTAAAAGTAAAGCAGACATTTCTGTGTAGGAAACGGACGTTTCATGAACATGGAGGTGACAATGTCAGGACGATGTCACTCGATGTTAAAACGGAACAATGTCAATCACCAACTTGAATTACACAATGCATACACATAAGTAGAATATGCTGGTTTCGACAGCATTCACCAAGCAAAAATATTTCAGATGTCCCCTGTATTTCTCTCTTACTCTCATGGCAGCACCTACTACTTTAATTAAAAACGACATGTTGTCTGAAGAGTGCCTGTCAAAGATATTTACAAAAGTGTGACGACTTCATCAAGAAAATCGTGCAAGAAACTGAGTTGTTCTATCTCACCAGCGCATCTAGTTGGTTCTGCCTTGTTAGAGACACAGACGCTCCTTCAAGCCGCCCATTTCCTCTGCGAAACACCTCTGCGTGCCACGTTCCCTTCCCCAGGAGCATTACTAAACCAGTAACTGCAGTTCGCGCTCGTCAAGCGTTCTTCTGGACCCGGCTTCGTCTCCTTCTCCCTGACATCAAAGCTCAGAGTTAATGAAAAAAAGTCTTTAAATGTTCCATACTGCCGTGGACAGATCCTTCTCCCGCAATTTGCTTAGGTGTCTTCTTATTTAACCTTGGCGACACTGTGACAGCATTGCTTTCACAATCCCATACCGCAATATTTTTCCACCAGAGAAGATAAAATTTTGATCTTGATATTGAATACATGAAATATTGTTACGAATTTTGATAAATAAAATACGGGGAAACCCCTCCAAGGGCCATTTGGGGTATCTTAGAAAAGTGTACAATTAACAGCATGATTGGGCGTACTACAAGACCGCAATGCGTTCCTGGTAATCCGCAATCCGTTCTTGGTAATGGAAGGGCGAATCAAGAGCATAGCGGTCCAACCACTCTCTTGAAAATTTACAGGATTAAAAATTATTGTAAACATTTAAAACGCTTTGAAATGCTATACTAACAGTGACTTTAGTATAATAATATTGACAATTAATTTATTTTTAAAATTCAACATTTCACTTTATTTAAAGATTAAAGACAGCCCCTTAACGGTTCAAAATATGTTGTTTAAGCACCTCTATAGTGCCTACGGGTGATTCTTAATGCGGGTATTGCTTAAGAGTCTCCTAAAAAAATATTCTTATAGGTGCTGTGGGCAGTGGCTGACAAAAATATTTAATCTGAAGTAACTTACAACTACATTTAAAATTTTATATTCTACTGAAGCAAACGAAATAAAACAAAATAAAGTTTATACTTGATATAGATTCATTACTCCGGTTCTTACGAGCGACGAAGGAAATGTTTATAAATTAAATTACACAAATAGGAAGTAATATACAAATTAAATAGTTATTATTATAAATAAATTCAATTAAAAAAGTTTCCTCTAAGAACGCACGCACACACACACACACACACACACACACACACACACACACACACACACACACACCAATATTTCCAGAAACTGGTTTTTCGTAAGGACCGAGGCAATCATTACAATAGAGTAAATGCGGCTACACTCACAACGGCACATGCTAAGACATTAACAACATTAACGTTGATTACAACGCACGGAAGACCATCCAAAACCAACAGGGAATACTGAAGTGCACCTCCCCGTGAACATCCAATGCAGAAGCGCGCGCGTTCACTAGGGCCGCCCGAGGCAAGGCGGCCGACCTTGCCGCAGCCGCTGCCCGCGCGAGCGCGCACTGAGTCCACAAGCCTCGGGCTGACGGCGTCGGACGGCCGACACAATGAGCGTCACCTCGCGCGAGTTAATGTTCCATGAGGCGAGTGCGTCTTCCCCGCCCACCGCCGCGCCGCCTCGACCTTCCTCCTCCTGCCCCCTACTCCGCTCCGCCCCCGCTCCCTCTAGCGCGTCCGGCCTCTGCCCGTCCTGCGGCTCTTACGTCCGCTGGCTCGGACGTCGTTGCGTCCGACCGCTGAGCATGAATGCCTTCGACGGTAACACTAGTGGTGGTGGAGGTCGCTAAACGTATAATAAATGAGAAGCATGTGACAACGTGCGAACTGGTAATGAAGGAGAGTAGGAGAGCAGAAGAGTGCAGTTTTCATACTGGAAGCGGGTTGTAGGAGAAGGAAACCCGGCCAAAGGAGGAAAACAAATACACAAAAACCTCAAGAACTTGAGATGATGATAACGTCGATTTAAATAAGGACAACAGAAATAAAACAGTCCAGGGCAGCGAGTATAACCATCTGGAAGGCATTCTGGAATATGCAGAAGCAGAAAATGTTGAGAAGTCCTAAGAAAAGACAACGAAAATCGGAGAGCACTAAAGATGTAGCAAGGACTATGGCAACTACCGCCAGTAGGCATCATGGTAGGTTCAGAAGCAGAGCAGGATGGGAAGTCCCGAGAGGCAATGGAAACGGCTCCTCGGGCAGGGGCGGGAACGTCGGAACTAGAAGCGGCGAAGAGGACGCGGACGCGGCAGGGGCGGCGGCGGCGGAGAGGCGGCACACGTGGCTCCCAGGCACCGGCGCCGCACAATGGGGAACGGTCCCTGAGCAAAAAGCGTGTGTCGGCGGCGGAGGCGGCGGAGAGACGCTCGCGGCGTATGATTATGACGGCGACGACGATGACATTATAAACCGACGCTGTCAGCCCGCTGTTCTCCGCGCGCCGCTCGCCTGCGCGTCGCCCCGCCTCCTTGCGCCCCGCTCCGCTTCACTCCGCTCCAAGACATCCGTGGTTCACCGAGGTGAACTAACAGAAGAGCAACTTGCCCTGCCATTTTGATCGCTCTGGGAGCTTTCTTGAACCGCTTCCACAATTTCATATCTCATTCAACACACTTCCCTCCGTAGCAATTCTGAGCTTTGAAAATGTGCATCCTCTGTCTCAATCGACGACCAAGAAATTTTCGCATCCCCCAGCGGATTTCTCTTTTTCATCTTGACGTCTTGCCAACAACCGTTGGAACAAAATCTTCGGCTTCATCTACTCTCAGAGCGTCTCCGCCGCATTTTGGCTCCTTTCGCCACGCGCCATTCAACCGGTATTACTTTCAATTCCATATAAAGCTCACTGCCTTCATTTCCTGTGCTGTTGTTCCTTCATCTCATCTCGTCCTCTCATCTGTCTTATTTACCAACGTCGCGTCTGGCACTGAATCTTCCGCTGCTTTCCACATCTCAGTCACACACAGAATCACCACCGTTCCAGGTGGACCTTCATCACCGCCTCGGCCGCCCCTCTCCGCCGTCTCCGCCTCCGCTCGCAGGTAATCAACGCGAGCCGCTCGGCGCTGGCTCGCCGGCGGCGGGGGCCGCGGCTTCTGTTTTGCTTTATAACGCCCTTGAATGGGGGCGAACGCCTTTGACTGCCCCGCATTCCGGGAGCGAGCCCGCCTCCACCACCAACCCCCTCCTCCTCATCTTCCTCCCGCGCCTCCGCCTTCACCTCCGCCGCCTGGCGTGCTACCTCCGGCGCCTTGGCGTAGCCGTCGCCGCGCCTCGCGAGGGGGAGGGGGGGGCAAGTTCCGGTGCGGCCGAGGGGGCGCACGCCGCGCTCCCGCAGCTGGCCCGGCAGGGATGGAGGGGGGCAAGGCCCGGTGACACGCCGGCGGCGGCAGACGTAATAACAAGGCGGCCGCCACCCTCTTTCCGGGCGACAGCGACTGCGGGAACAAGCGGCACGACGCCACCCGACCCGACCTGTCGCGACCCGCGCCGCTCCCAATTCAGCGCCACCCCCCTCCTTCGCGCTGCGGGAGTCGCGAGTACCAGAGGCCCCGAGACCAATTTCCCCGCGAAATAGATATGATTGCCTCGCTCTTTTGTGTTACGAGGCTTTACACGCGTAATGGGGTGAATGGGTTGAAGAAGGTTCGAACCACTTTGTCATCACGCACAACGAACGATGAAAAGTGGCAGTTGTTGATTCTTGTTCTGATGACAGCGTCGGACTGTGACAAAAGTGGCACAGATGTCACGGGTTACGAGTAATTCTTGAAGCACAGGAGACCTAACCCTTCCGATTGTGAAAGTATCAGCAAAGTTCATGACTCAGAAAGTGGTAATGGAAGAACCTATTAATTATTCATAAGGCATAGAAGAGCAACCCTACTGAGAAAGGCGTCATTCAGCTAACACTAAAGTAAAATGGGATCCGACAAGAGGGGTGAAAGAAGGCGGGGTGATTTTAAGTGGAAAATTAATAACTGAAGTCGGGAGACTTAATACAGCCAATCATTAACATGTCGCACTACTACTATAATTTATAACAGAAATATTTGCAAGCTATTATTCGAAGAAGGCACATCTGAACATTTTGCGTGCAATAGGGGCGCAATTTTCTTTTATGTACAAATTATTTAAAACGAATAATTATGTTGGGTAAATATACCATGCTGTATGTCACAATGGTATATGAGCCATCCAGATGTCTGCTGTTCAGAAAGTAGTACGCGTTTACGTATACAACTCCTAAAGTGTGCTTTATTCGAAGAAAAAAAGCACAATATATTCCAGATTCTTTTTACTTTCAACGGCAAGTCCAATATTTGAAGTGTTTGAATGTTCGAGCGAAGTTTTCGAAAGAATTCTATCAATTTGGATCGAAAAGGTATTTTGTTCACGGGCGCTTATTTGCAATTTGCGTGGCAATTCACACCCTCACGTTTTCACTACGACAACATGTATCATGCACTAAGGCCTGCGGCAGGAGACATTCGTCTTATAGTTCTCGACATTTAAGTGCGTTTGTTTGAAGAGACCTGCCCGGAGGAGGGACGCCGGTGGAGGCCCCGCGCTCGAGCCTCGACGCGGGCAGTCTCCGCACGCGCGCGCACGATATGTTTACCCTGGCCGATAATGTGTTAACACGCGCGGCCGGACGTGTAAACGCGCGTTGCATAATGTATGCGGAGGCCGCTCGCGCAGGCGCCTGCGCCGCATACGCGATAGCGTATGCATAAACGCCGCGGGGGCCGGAGACGCGCGCGCGAGCCACGATAAGCGGGGCAAGAAGAGGGAGGCAAGTGCGCAAGGGGTCGACGGCAGGATGCGTGCACAGTGACCCGTGCGCCCCCCTATTGCAAATTTGGAGAAGCGTCGATCGGCTCGATATTCTTGGACGCGTGGGTGGTAGATGCGTCTTCACTGCCGACGCTGTGTACACGATGCATCCGGCGAGCCACCATGGCAGCGGTGGATGATCCGAGGTGTATATTGCAATTCACCGTGAACGTGCAGATCAGGTGCATACATAAGATGTATTATCTACGAGGAATTTCATCAACAGGGTTCCATCAATGCTATCACCATCTGAGCGCATTGAATTTTAACATTTATAATCTTTTTAAATACACACAATATGTCTTTATATCAATTATGAGAAATGTGAGGACTTCCATTAATTACTGAACTCCTCGTTTATCTCTCACCGGTTAATAATTAATTTAAACGAAGTCATTAAAAAACAAATATAATAAAAACTGTTAAAAGTTATAATTCACGCACCTTCTTGTTAAGAATTTTCATCGCGCAATGAGCTTTTGTTTCTAAAATAGCATCCATAATGCAAACACATACAGTACAATGATCAAATAGTGTTTAGAATAATACGATGTCAATTCTAGATGTTTAGAAAACGTGAATAAAAAAATGTTTAAACACATGAATAATCATGATATTGTGCAAAGAGACCTAGCGTACAAGTATATGTTATGTGTGCAATTTCTCCAACATGCAAGTATTCTTCGTAGGCGTTCCTTACTTCTCTCTGAAGTACAGACAAGTTGGCGATACACGACAGATCTCTTATTGAATACAATTAAGCCAAGACCGTCAGTTACCATCGATGGAACGCCATAAATATAAGCACGAGGCATTAACAATTCCCAAACGAATACACACTACAGAAGCTGCGGTATGCAGTTTGGTACGCCGCCAATACGGTTCCCAAGTGAGCATCGCACAGGGTTGAACATCGCCATGGCCGCTCGGCTTCTACAACGAAGCCATCTTCTCACAAAGCTCCATTTTACTAGTCAGCAAGTTTCTCCGGACGACACACGCACAGGCTGCTCGCCGTGGTTCGAGTTAACCGCTAACCCGGTCAGCTTCGCTAATGGGTTTCCTCGCCCACTCATCTGCATTAGAATATCTACAGAGAACTCTCAATAAGGAAAAACGAACCCCAAGTTGACACCAAGGCGAACGTAGCTCTAAAGATCAAATCGGAACCATCAGGAGCCTAATGCACTTCAGCATTCAACCAGGTCGAACGTGTGGTATCAACATTTAACTCGGAGAAAATGTATTATTATTATTATTATTATTATTATTATTATATTACTATATTACTATTATTAAAAAATAAACTGATATTTTTGCTGACTTTCCTACACAAATACGAATGCTAAAATATATTTGGAATTATAATAGTTTTATTTATATTTCAGAATGTAAGCCGTCCACGCGTACGTGTATTGTTCACAATTACCAACAGCAGCAACTCCTCAAATCCTGACCTCTCGACTCCGACACCCTTCCTATGTCATCTTGCATTATAGCCGTAAAATTCATAGTCCTGTCTGGACCGTCGTAGTTACTTTTACTGTTCCCGAACTCACTTCTTGCTCTGGCAAATTATTGAAGTTAATGATCTTCTTTGACCACCTTCACAAGCACCTCAAGCTTCCACCCTTCAAATTCTTCTAGGTTCACAATCAGTTTGCAGAAAATCTTCCCGCCTTGTTCTCTTATGAGCCACGTAATTATCGAGAGGTATTTCTTGTAGCAAAAGCATGTTTATCAACGATTAGCATTCGATCGACAGTCAGCAACCTTGAACTAAAGGACTGTACATATTTTCATATACATTTTCACACACCGTTATATACAGATTTTCCACTTTAAGAACCAAAGAACTGATGTATGTTACGAAAAAAAAGACAAAAACTATAAACCAAGACGAATAGTCGATTATCTGGCCAATAAAATTATATATAACATTTCCCCCCAAATATTCTTAACTAAGGGTGAATTTTGATCAGGCATTAACTAGGAACCTCCGGGTCCGTCGTACCCATTCACGTCGGCCACGAAGACCTCACACGCACACCGCCTGACCCACCTCTACGAACTCGCGTCGCCCGTCACTCTTTAGGCGCGGCCCAACACACGTCCACGCTTCAGCGCCGAAACACAACGCCCCGCACTGAAAACCGCGTCCGCTCGCCCTTTCGCCCGCGTGTACGCCCCGTCCAGTCCTGTCCTGTCCACCCACCCACTATTCGCCCATCTTTCAAGACATGCGCTTGCTTGCTCATCCTTCGCCTGGCCAAAGCACGCCCAACCCATGCTCTCCCACGGGCAGATCGCCCACCCTCCCGCTCATCCACCTGCTCACTCCCCCATCCACCACCCAACTTCATGAGTCAATTTGTTTTCCCTCAGCTTCATCTCGCTCACTTCGCAGGAAAGTTCATACGCACTGACAACACTTGCCCATCTGCTGTCGCCATACTAATTTCGATCAGCTATTTACCATTCGCAATCCCAGCACCTCGCTCATCCGCCTTTTAGATTCTTAATTGCCGGCCGCGGCATACTCGGCTCTTATTTCATCCGCATTTAATGTCTTGGCTATTCAGTATCTATCTTCTCATTTACCTCTGAACATATTTTATCCCAAATTTACCAAATTTCGTACAGCTACTTCACCAATGTTTCCTAACTTCATAACTTGTTTATCTCCCGTATGTATCTCTCATTCAACATCCGCGAGCGCGCTAATTCTCTTGGCAAACTGCGCTTGCATGTTGCATCGACCTCCGTCCGTCCCATCTGCCACGCTACTCACCAGTTTCCCGTAGGAACGAGACGAAATAATACACTAGCGACGCGGACGGACCCCAACGTGGCGGTAAGTAGCTTTAAATTGCTACCAGTATTTCGGGAGTGAAGAGATGCAGCCCAGATAAAATTAAGCGTGACGTCTTAAGAAACAGCCCACAAAGCGCATTACACCTGTCACATTATTGAAGCCCCCAGGGAGATTTCAACGCTCGCACATAAGCGGTTGGGACTCTGTGAGCTCTGCGGTTATGGTACATTATTCGTTTGAGGTTTTTTTTTACTTCGTGTAACTTCTTGTTTACCGCAGCGAAAAAGACGACCTCTGCATACTCAGAGAAGTGCTGAATGCCAGAGAAGTTCATAAAGACAAGAGACAGCTGCCGGCCGGCTGTTCTATACGTTCTCCTTGGAAATTAAGAAAATCATCGAATCCTAACGACAAATGGCCAAGATATAAAAAGGAACTATTGATCCAGAAAAATTGCAGAAAATTCGAAAAGAAGTAATTCAAATACGCACGATGCAGAAATCAATTAGAACATCAACAGCAGGTAGAAATAGAGGCTGATTAGAGACGGTACAAGAAAAAAATGGAAGAAAGGAGCAACGTATGTACAGTAGTGGGAAGAAGAAAAAGTTAGCCAACAAAGTAAAACCAGCAAAGACGAACCTTGTTTAGAACTGCTGATGAAAGGAGGGGAAGACAATGAAGACTAGGGACCAACGGCTGCCGACACCTTCACTTCTTCACGGAAATGTAAAGTATTTACGGGCAGAGAAAAAGGCAAGAGGTCAGCACGTACGAGAAGCATTTCCACGAGAAGAGAAGAGGCAGGAAAACGGCGAAAACGGCAAAGACGGCGAGGGCCGCGGCGGCGCGGCGTTCGCGGAGCAATTAACGACGTTTCGGCCTGCGGTGCTGGCGAGACTGCAACGACGGTGTGATGGCGAGATAGCTGTATACGGCTCGCGCCCCCGCGTCCGCCCCTGCGGCTGCCTCTAATACGTGGAGTGTCCTCCGCCGCCGCCGGGAAAGGCGCGTGGGGCGGCTGGTGGACTTGCGCCGGAGGCACGGAGGTACGCTCGTAGCAGCAAGTGCTGGCGACCGCGGCCCAAAGACAGCATTCTCGTAGATACCACAAATAGTATATGAAAGCGAAGCCAATAACTCTCTCATTTGAGAAGAAAATGAGGAACAACTGGTCCGAACTCCCTAAGATTTCTTTAAAAATATATTTTTACTCAAAAAACACTTGTCTAAAGAAGAGAGAAGGCAAGAAGTGCTTCTATTTCGACAAAGGAAAAGAAATGATTAAGGAAACTGCGGGTCAAGAAAATAATACGAGTTAACAGGAAACCGAACATGTACGACGTGTATGCAACGACAGTAACATCGAACAGTACGCAAGAAGTAGGGGAGACAAGACTGACAGAAATATCATAAATTGTAAAGAAAATATATAATTGGACTAAATATTGCAGGAACGATTTCTGCAAATACGTGTTGTGAAATCTTTAATATAACTTAAATAATGAAAAACGTCGGCACGTACCCAGGAAAAGAGGAGAAATAAACTGCTTATAAGTTCAAAATTTGATTCGTAAAAATTTAATGCAATTTAACATTAAATCTTGCACGCACATATCTTTGAAGGAAGAAGTCAGCAAACATGTAACATAACACACAAGAATACGCGAAACCGATCACAAGAATACATCTCAATACTTAGTAATCTTCGTAAAGAGTAATCGTGTAAACATTGTGCAAGACTGAGAAATAATGACGACAGGAATCAGAACAAAGTGACAGACTTTCCTTAGAATCTACAATTTATATTATTTATTTGGGCCTATGTTGACGAACGGTTAATACACACTAGCGAGCATGTATTCCCATGCATCCAACACAAACAAATAAACCGACAATATCGTAAGGAGTAAAAGAAAATATTGAATGGCGCATTAAAATATCTACAGAAAAGTGGCAACTAACAATTTTCTTTGTTTACTCAGAATAAATGCATAAATCATAGTTGAACTAAATTAAAGAGAAAACACAAAAAACACACTAGGACTCTTCAGAAGTTCAATTAGGTAGTGACAAAATACAAAAAATTAAAGGCCACTGGGCCACAGACACGAAACACAAAATCACCTCTGCTTCAAGTGATGTCGAGGAAACGGGCCTGTTCGATGTATTCACTACACATGCACTTCAATACGTTGCACCACTTTATAAGCAAGACACTAAACTGTATTTTATTACCAACGTTTCCTATAATTCTCGTAATCATATTTTTCGTATGATACTCATATGGCTATGAATATAAAGGAATTCGAAGTAGCTGCCTTTAAGACGCCTTCAATAAATCTTACTTCCTGACTTTTTTCCGCAGTTCTCTTCAATTGTTCTCTCTCCTTCGCTTTCCTCTTCAGTAGTCGTAAAAACTATTATTTTACAAAACATTATATTAGAATAGTTTCACATTCATTTCACTACTCTGACAACAGTTCCATCTTATTAGAGATTTCATCATTAAGAGCATTGCCAAAAAGGATTTACCAATGTCTCAATGCAATTTAGTATATTTCTCGGAAGGGAATACCTAAAACGTTAAAATCGACCGACTCATTTCAATAGTACGTTGTAATAAAATATCTAAAACATAAATAACTCACTAAAGTTATATTCCTCTGTTTGAAGGAGCTCGTAACTCACATTAAGTGCCTCATATATTATTCTAGTTATCTTCGATCGAAAATTACTCGGAATTTCCGGGAATCTTATTTCCTGAACTCGCACATTCCACAGGACATAACATTTCAAAAAATTTGTCATCAATTTTTTTTGTTAGGCAGTAAAGGATCTGCTTTGACGCCGGCCAGGTTTGCATGTCGCGTGATTAACTGTACTCCTTGGCGTTAACAAACACTACGAAACTCTTACTCCACAAGGTTTACTGCGTCTTGTGCCAGCAAACAATTTTCACATAAACATTCAACAAAAACGAACACGATTCACATCTACATGCGCAGACGTTCAGGATATAGTCGAATAAAAACTCACAACTTGAAAAAGTAAGTAGGATGGGCTTGTTCATGAGTTTCACAATGAGTTCACAGATGCTCGTGTTTATCCCGAGCAGCAAAACGGCAAAGGATATTCTGTCACGTATCTCGAAGGCGTATGAGCCCGTTACAGCAACAAGCGCTGAGCGTTGAGGCAGCGAGCTCCGCCAACAGCAAGATTCTCAAGGTGGGGGCCTGGAATCGATTCAGGGGCCTCCTGAAACCGCATTCAGCACACGCGACTGTACGCTGCGACCTCCCCGTTCCCGTCCCCGTCCCCGCCTTTCCGGAGCGCGGCTAATGATATCCCTCGCCTCGCGCGCGCCCGCCGCGGGATTTCGTGTGCCGTATGCTCTAATTTGTTTCTGCAAATAGTCGGCGAGGAGAGGCGAGGCGAGTCAAGCGATCGCGAGCGCGCGCGGCTAATTGCCTCTTTAATTTCCGTCTCTGCGCCACCACCCCCACCCCCGCCCCCGCGCTCGGGCGCCGAGCCGGCGCTTCGCACCTGCTCTGCACACCCTGCCGCAGCCTGACCGCTCACTCGCGCGCTCTGGGTCTCCAGAGGCGCTATCAAGCCCCCTGGGACGGGTATCGAACCTCGGAACCTCGAAAAAAATACATTGGTACCTCGATATATAACGAATCTGAAAGAGAGGAAACAATGTTCAAATATTCAAATACTTGGACTTACCGGACTATATATGAAAAAAAAAATGGGGAAAAACTCTTATCTATAAAACAAATATTTCATTAAAGGACTTCCTATTAGTGATGTTCCATCCAATTATTAATAGGTACTACCTTTACACTGAAACTGTTAGCTCCATTATCTATATGATTAGTGCCCAAAAACATTTTGTCGTGTATAAATGTTCGAATATATTTCCTTTGTGACAAATAACCTGTGTTACTTAGAACAGCAATTATATTTGAAGCATTTAATGAAACGTATACCTGTCAGTCTCGAAATTTCAAAAATTGTTTATTACGTTGAATTTCTTTACACAAATTTTCCCAGACAGCTAACCTACGCTCGCTCACGGTCGCACATGTACGTACATTTATCAATAGTTATAATTATACAGCTGAACTCTTCATTAATAACTGTGTTACTATATAGACTAAAAAGGCCTGTTTTCGTTTACCAATACTGCAACATCTCAGAATAGAAAAAGTTCCTACACGTTCAAAAGGATGCAACATCTTTATGGCGATCTGTATCATGGTCGTTGGCGCATCTAGGAAGTAATATAGTTGTATTGCTCAGTAGGCTGACTCAGGCCAACTTACGTTGCACGTTTGCTGACTCTTTACACGATCTCCCACCAGGTGGAACGAAAAAAAAAATATGACACAGGACGATATGTATGTAATAATTATGTACCCCGAGATAATTTTTCCCTTACTATACTTTCCAAAGCATAATACCGTACCACTTCTCTTCGGCGACTGACAAAGCGAGTGAAGAATTTTCCTGAAGAACATTCGAGGATCACATATTTTCTCGCAGATAATAAAAAACACGATACATATTTCAAAAGAGCACAATATTAGCACAATATTGTAGACACACAGATTTGTATCAAAGAAATCTTGGTGTGCGATAAGCTGCAAAGGGAGACTTCAATGCTGGCAACTTCATGTATACAAATACTTTTGGGAAAAACAGATCATCAAATTTTTCTACTAAATAAGAATATACTCATACCTGCGGGGTCTAAAATTCACTTTGAATTCTGTCACATTTTCAAGATAAATAAACAGCATTGACGAAATAAACGTTTAACTTGGGTAATCTCATGGTCTTCGGAGACGCCTCAATCAGTGGGCCAAAATGACACAAAAGTTGCAATTTAATAATTACCAGATTTCAAAGAACGTTCCTCCAAAATGCTTTCAGAAGTTACCATTAACGGATACAACAAGAAACAAGTTACGAATTTTTTTTCATTTTCTCTACTTTTTTGCTAATTTGAAGTTCTGTGAAGAAGCATTTTTCTCTCAAAGCTGTAATGTTTCGTACCTTTTCGCGATGTATTCTGCGGCCATGAAAAAATGCAATACACCTTTTAAGAATTTATCGTCCATTTTTGTATCCTATTTGCATATTATCGAATATAATACCGTAAGTGTTTAAGGGTTTAATAAATTTACCCAGCAATTTTCATAACACGATTAATATAGATTAAAACCAATACGAAGTGAAAATAGTACTTCATTCGTAATCAATCTAGAATCAATATTAAATAATAATTCAAAGAACACGCTAGTGCACATTTTGGCGAAGATGCGATATTCTTGCGATAAAAACCGGATATTCATTATAGATGGCCGACATGATCAATTTCCTAAATCACATTTTTCGAGTAATATGGTCGCTGTTAAATTGTATAATTATTTACAATTCATCACTTTAACGAAACACCTCTTCCGACCATCATCCTCACGAAACACCTCTTTCCCACCCATCACCCTCACGCGTTTTGAAAAGAACGGTCTTCCACTCCTTTAGTTTGTTTAGGAAAACGAAATAAACGACACCCAACACCCAACGATTGTTTTCTTTTTTCTTCCATTTATCTTCTTTTTCTTCTCTCTCTCTCTCGCAGCGCGCTGTTCGTCGCATTTCGGCCCAGTGTGCGCGGCCCATAACTCGCGCGCGCATTAGGACGCAGATTTCCCAGCGCACTCGCCTTCCCAACGCCCCGGCGCCGCGTGTTCCCGTGCCCTGCTCTCCGCCCTCGCGCACTCCTCAGGTTCGGCAGCGCGGGACCCAGGAAGGGAACCCCCTCAGAAACGTTATTTTTTTTTCCTTTCTCTCTGCTTCGCTTCCTTCAAACAGGGAAGACACACACTCGTTGCGAGGCGAGATTTGCATATAAACGTTTAACAGGACTTGATGAGCGCGTGACGGACACGGTGCATCCGAAAATACCGCACGAGGAGAACGCCTTTGGGAAAGTACTATTTTTTCGACAGAAAAGGTACTTTCTTAAAGAAGCTTCTAAAATGGAAAATACGTGAATGAATGTTGAAGTAAAAGTACGATTTATACAAGTGATACCTCGACATGCGATACAACGATAAAAATAACTTTTAGAAAAGAAAGAGAAAAACACCTGCAGGGTTAAAGTGATGTAATTATTTTATGTGTATAACCCATCTTGGATTCGTTAACCATTTATTAAAGTACCCTGAACGTAAAATTGAAATTGCTTGTATACATTTATTCAATACGATATCAACAAGCCTTTTCTAAAAATTGTTTTTTACCACAATGGGTTTGGTTTAGGCTCCCGGACTAAATAGCGAATGATGGTACGCTTTTGTTCCCTAGAAACTGAAAGCAACACAACAACGCTCGACAGAGCGGTCAGACCTCTGCTTGCCCGCTTTTCCGGTGCCACACATCCACAGTCGGATTAAAAGCAAATACATGAAGATAAACGTAAATTTTACCATGAGTATCGTTCTTTATATCGCTAGTTTTTGAAACGGTAAGATTAACGTACAAATTTTGAACTAAAAAAAAAGAATATACATGAAGAAAATTATTAAAGTATTTCTACACATGTGTTACATCAATTTTACCACCCATCTTTGTCTCATGGGACATGTCGATTGTGCGATCATAAAATAAAATAAGGTAGATTATATTAGTCTTCGTAACAAACTTCGAATCAATTGTCCCATGAGGTTCCTTTCATTTCAATTATATTTTTTATACGAGAATCACACTATTGATTAAAAGCGTTCCAGTATCAAAAATGAATGAGAAAACAAAATACTGAATAGCAGTCATTGTTTTTTAATTTCGTCAAGACATAGTTTTCTGCTTCTCTGTAAACTAGTCCTAAGATCCTCGATACCTAACGCAACTTCAATCTGCGAAACTGCCGTTCCTTTCGTTCGAAAGCCCTTGGAAACCTTCCAGAATAAAGTACTAAGTAAAAATAACCAATGTCCCTTGGTATTCTGCCATCAGAAAACTCCCTACCGAACAACGCATTGAACTAATTATTACTTCCATTTCCTTCCTGTCGCCAAATTCTTTACTAACGTCGAAAATGTCTCTTGCACAAGTTACTTTACCCCGATAAAACCAGCGTTGCTCCCGTTAAAATCAATAACTATTAAAACACTACTAATTTACTGGCTAATGAGGATTGCGAAAGAACGGCGGACGATGTACTGAGTAAGAAAACACTAAACCGCACTGCAGAAGTAGTTCTAGCAAAAGACAGATACTGTAACTAACTTTCGAATCTTCTAAGAAAATAACTCTAAACGTAAAAGCATATGAACACCATGCATACAGATAACACGCTCACGCGCACCGGCCTTTACAGCTACAGGAAGCGGCGTGCGCGGCCGCGGGCAGCGAGCGCAGGCAGGACGGGGGAACACTTCCGCGTGCTCGGCGCAAGAAAATGATTTTCCACCGAAATACGGCGAGGCCGGTACCAGTTGAAGAGGGGGGCAGACGGGGAGGGCGGGGTGGACCGTAACAGGCCGTGTGTACTCGCAAACCGGCCCTCGTTTGAGGGAATCTCGGCGCTGCATCGGCGTTGCCGACGTTCCGAGACGACGCCCTCGCCGGCACCCAGCCCTCGCCCTTTCCGGGAGGGCTCGCGCCGGGCCCCGGCCGACGTGCTCAAGCAGAACGACACCGCCTCCCCCGCCGGCTCCGGGCTTAATAGGCCTCCTCGCCGAGAAGTACTTACTCCCGTCATTGCGCTCGGCTTCTCCTTCCCAGCGCTCGGAAAAATGGCTACAACTTCCAGCTACTCACTGTTACTCACTATGAGTGGAAAAGGAATCCCAAGATCCAGTTGAGGAAAAGTTATGTCTGTCCACGATTAAATTCTATGATGTTCAAAAAAAAGGGAAGACTTAGAGCCATGAATATAAAGCCTAGCAATAAACATTTAAATAAGGCCTACATCATTAAATTTAAGCATTAATAAAGCGTACGAGGGTACAATAAAACTTAAACGCGTTATTTTGCCCGTCCATGTTTTTGAGAAACATCCCAGGTGATACTCGCTTCATATTTTTCTTACTCGTTTGAATGAACCGAAATCAGTGTCCATGCAAATACACGAAATGAGCCTGCACCAACAGTAAAATATTATTTGCAAATGTAATTATCCGAGAGTTAATTGTACTTAATTTGGTTATAATTTAAAATTCAAAACTCCTCTATTCTGTTATGTATTACATCGATACCCCACATTCAATACCATTTCGTCGTGCACCTCCTATCCCGAGCTCTTACTCTGAGTATCCACAACAACTTTTAACTTCGACATACACCTCTCCAATATATCTTCCTCACATTCACAAGCGGAGGGCGACGGGGCCTGAACGAGACGAGACCACCGTTAGGCGCGCCCCGCCGCCGCCGCCGCCGCCGCCGCCCGCGCAGACCTTCATTAGCATCGGGATCGCGTGCAGGCACCGCACTCACCGCATAAAACAATTAGACGCACTAAAGACGACACATTTATGAACGAAATAAGGATGCGAGCTCCACTTTCGGTCCCCACAACGAGCGCTCGGAGAGGCCCGGCCGCTGCGGACGGGAATACGGCGGCGGCAGCGGAAGCGAAGTTTGGGAATACAGCCCGAAAGAGACAAAGGTACGAGCGAGGAAAGAGCAAGGATGAAGCTCTGAAGAGGAAAAACAAACGCAGAAGGCGCACGGGTAGAACAACAATAGTAAATGCTGAAACAAGTGGAGACACTCAAAGAGCAAAAAAAAATCAACGGAACAACGATAAGAAAGAAGACAAGGCTACCTCACGCTTACTAAATACATTCATTTAAGGTTTCACAAGAAAGACGTGTAAGAGTCAAGTAAAACAAAAAATGTATTTAGTAAGATTTATAATTACTAATACAAAAATAACTCAAATAGATGCAATCATACAAATATTTACAAAGTTCTAAAAACGTACTCAAAACTCTAGATCAAATGACTTTTAAGGTCCTTCTTTTTGGAAGAAAGTAAATGACAGCAATGTATGTCACAAGAAAATGCATTGAAAATTTCGTGAGGGATGTTTTCGAAATTTTGAGTTATTATTCTGTCTTAAATTAAAGACCACGACGAACTAGCGAAAATAATCCGTTTCTGTCACAAACCTTCCTTCGAGTTCATTAAATTATAAACTTGTTCTCTATTTGGAAAGGTATCGCTTATTCAACTTTTTTTTAAAACAATTTAAAAAGAAATTGTATGATAAAAGAAAAGTTGACAGGCGAAACATTGTTTGTAAATCAAATGCCAAATTGTTCAGACATCTCTGAATAGCATTTAACTTCAAAATAATATTTCTATGCGTACGAGTATTACAAACGTAGGATGAAAAGCATGTCTAATTACGTAGAAAAATTACATAACTTTACAACCCTCACAATGTTACAGTCGCTAACCCACATTAATTTATGTTATGCGTAACATTCTGACACGGAAGAACAATAAATATAGGAGTAACAAAGAAAGAGAAGGATAATGGAGCATCATAAATCTTTCCAACCCATATCCACAAACAATTCGAGTATGTGAACATTCCAGCCCCTACAGCTGCCATAAGCAGAATGAGCATAAATGTCTCGATGAACTCTGAAATATAATCGCGCTTCACCAAGCAAAATAGAGATCCGTCAAACAAATTGTGATAACTAACTTCTGGAAATCAAAGTCATATTCAAGGAATGCCAAAGCTAACGGAACAAAACAAACAAAAAATTAACAGCAGACATAAACAAAAACGTGAAGAGAAAAGTGGAGGAGCTCCAGTAGAATTGTTCTTGTAGGATTGGGTTTTGTCGCAGTATAATGTTTCAGATAGGGTAAACTGTCCTACAATGACATATTGAGGTAAAAACAGCCACATAATATTTCTTCCGACTGTTTCCAGAAACACCACTTTACAAGTGCAAGATAGGTTTCAGGATTGTTAACAGTGATACACAGGAATACATTCACTGGTGCGAAATTTTCTCGGTAATTTTTGTTGAACCTCTTCTTTTCTTAACTGAGATTGGTGAAGGAAGTATGTTAGATTTGCATCGTTCATATGATTGCAAATGTTCAAAAAAGAGATCTTAAGCTGTTCCTCATTATATTATTAACCAATCAGTATATACTGATCTATGACTTGGCCACAAAATATAATTTTGGAAAAGTATTTGTAATTTACAGTCCACGTTGCTTTATACTTCCTTCAATCCAAGGATTCTATATCGAACGCAGGTAAAACATGTGTAACAATAGACCACATGTTCAAGGCGCTGAATTGTTGCCAGTCAAAAAAGTATCCAACTCGATACGACAAATATTACTAAATTCACTTGCGCATTTCCAAATCAACGGCGCGGCTTCGGGCTGCAGGCTTCGGCCTCCAAGATGACAAAACAACACTTGTGTTCGTTCAATCAATACACAATTTTCACATCACTTTACGCTAAAATACATTTACGACTTTATTCGTAAACCACGGGAAATTACTACTACAGTCCTTATACGTAATTAAACACGTACATCCCACACATGCTACATTTCGCATACTTAACTGTTTGTCAAATAATAATAATAATAATAATAATAATAATAATAATAATAATAATAAAATAAAGTACTTCGCGTACCGCGTACTACCGTTTTCGGTCCCGTCGGGTGATCTCCCTGCCACCAGCAGGGCGCCCGCTCGCCCGCATTACCCGTCAATCAAGAAACAGCCCCTACGACGCGCTAACTCGCGAAAGGCCGCGCGGACGCCGCGCACACAATCTCCACTTAACAGCCTCTCTTCCCCGCCTCCTCGTCTCTCCCGTCCCGCGCGCCTCCGCCGCCGCCGCCTCCGCCGCCGCCACGTTCACGTTCACGGCGGCGGAATCGCCGCTGCAGCGACGATCTGCCCCACCCCCGCCGCCGCCGCCAAATCGAAGCGGCGCAAAACGAGAGCAAAACGCGCTCGCCCGCCCGCACGCGCTCTCTCCCTCTCGCGTTGGGGGTGGCCGGCTCGCGCGTCGCGACGGAGAGCGCAGAGGATAGGCACGCCGCCGCCGCCGCCGCCGCCGCCGTGAGGAGCAATCAGTGTCGGCAACCCCGCAAAGAGAATTTTAAACTCGGGCCGAGTCGGGACGCGGACCACCTGCTCGGCCCGGTGCCGAGGCATGGTAATCACCTCCGCAATCCCCTCCCCCGCCCCCGCGCCCGCTCCGGCCACCGCCCTCGCAGAAAACGCCCCGCATACCCGGGCGCAGCGGCGGTCGGCGCGCAGTTAAGCGCCCGCGCGGGAGGAACCACTCCGTCCGCACAATGGAGAAAATTACACGTCGCTCTAGCGATGTTTAGCTCCGTAAAACAAATACGCGCTCGGAGATCTAATTATTTATAACCCCCGTGCCTTTAATTAGGGCTCGTAATTCGGTCTGCGCGCCGTCATCTATCGTTAAGCTGAAGCACTGGGCGCGGGGCGCGGAGCGAGGCGGGGTGGGGGCGTCCGCTCGCCCGCCTGCACCGCTCCCTCGCTCGCTCCGTGGGTCCCCCGCGGCTCTAAATGAGATGTACTCTCTTCGTTCCAGGGCATCGCGCAACAAGAGGCCACCATCGCTTCTTATCGCGCCGTAATAACACGGTCGGTCGTAAGCGGCGCTCGTACGTCTGCGACGGCGAGTGGGCCGCGGCCCCGACGCGCTCCACCCGCTTACGGTCGCCCCTTCGGAGAAAAGGACCGGCCGGGCCGATGACAGGACACGATGGCCCATCTAACTGCATCGACTCCCAGAAATATACGAGGGAAAGGTGACCGGTTATAGTTCTTGACAGAGCTCCAATTTGCCGCGATAGTGAATTTGCGACTTCCCGCCCCAAATTACCTGGGCCATGTGTTATTTTCTATCAAGTGCACAAACATTTTACATGTAATTTGATGACACACGTTGAAAAATATCTTTGCAGCAACCCTGAATCTCTGACAATTACTTTTCTTGTGACATAAATAGCATTTAGAAGCTGACGAGCATATTCTATTATTAATGACATTAAATATGATTAAAAAATCGTATTTTCCAATTTCATGAAATAAACTAGAACACTATACTGAAAAACAAGATATAATGCACATAATTAATTTTAAACTTTTGCATACGGACTAATCTTTTTTACAACTTCCTAGCTTTATGAATGCAGTAACATCATCTTCACAAAACTCCAGATGAGAGAAGTTAAATGAATCTAAATACTTACTACATAAAGGACACGCAATGCTCACAAGAAGTTTTTGTTTTTCAATCAAGTAATTTCAATACGACATTCGTGCAAACGAAAGTCTTGAAGCTAAACAACTCTTTCCATTTAAAACAACTAATTACGACGACGCAATGTATTACGAAACCCTGAAGAAAATTTCCCAAAAGCCTTAAACTTCCACCTCGAAAATGGACGAACTGACTTTGTGCGTTATGAATGTTAATGCGCGTCATTATAGCTGGTGCACACGCCTACCATCAATGCGCCCGGACGCTTTGCCTGATCAATGTAAATGGCGGACCAATCCAATTTATAGTGGGGTGAGCACGCTCTCGGGAATGTTTCTGGGGATTCTTCCGTTCCTTTGAATATCATTACATAATATATCACTCACCCCATCATCGTCATAATCGCTAACATATCATCACTCATGACGGCAGTACTCTGAAGGGCTTCTAAACTCGAATAATAAAATAAATGAACGTTAGTTCCAACGTTCATCTGGCTACTGCACTACCTGATTAAGAAGGTGCAAAAACCACTGGTCTACATTCAATAAGGGCATTTTTATAAGATTGTAAAAATATAATCCAAATCAACTTCTTGGCCTTACTTGTAGAATGTACTGATGGTTAGGTTCACGAAAGAGCGAGGGACTATTGTAAACGATGATGGCGGAATGCTTGAATGAGAGACAGGGTTATCCGGGGAAAATGTGCCGCGAATCCAGTCCAACAGAAAATCGTTCATCGCGTGCTCACGAATGCCACGAAGGAGAGCGTCTGGACGACAGTGGTCGGGCAGGAGGTCGCCGTGGGCCGCGTCGTGTCACGCGGGCACGGGCGGACACTGGGCGTCGCGGGCGAAGGGCGTCGCCCAGCGCCCAGTGTTGGACGCCCCGTCCGCTTCCTGCGTGGCGTCCGCGTGTTTTCGTCTCTTCTTTCCTCCCTTTCCCTCTCCCCTCATCTTCCTTCACCTCGCCCACCGCACCGCTTATCGCGGGCCCCGCCGCCGCTGCCACCGCCGCCGCCTCGCCGCACCGCGTTTCTCTTGTCGAGGAGCCGCACCAGCGTCGCGACGCGTCGTGGAGACAATGAAAATAGAGAAAATGTCCCGCTGCGTTCTTTTCTGAAGGCGAATAATTGGATGTTGTGTTGGCGCGCACACGCGCGCGCTTGCATAATTTTCTTGCAAATCTCCTCCATGAGGATAGGTAATTCCCCGAGAAATTATACGTATAAGTGAATTACGAGAGACGAAACTCTTGCTACCCCGCTCTGCACTTTTTCGGCCGTCTTCGTGTATTCGGTTGCTCGCCGAAGAGAAGAGCATAGAATACTTGTAAACAACCAGGTGGTAGGAATTTTACTCCTCCTCTGGAGTTTCCCCGTCTCTCGAAAAGAATACTCCGCACGGACGAGTCGTGTGTATATGTTTTATTTCTTCGCGTCGCGGCCCAGCCCGCTTGCGTGTCGCAAGCTTTTAAAGCAGTGTGTATGGAGTGGGTGGGTAAGAGAATCGACGTCAACCTCCAAACTCCAAATAACAAATGACGTCGCGACCATCCCTTTTGTCCCGAGCCGAGGAAAAGCGTGAAATTCTGTGTGGGGCCCGTGCGAATCCACGCTGCTGGGTGTGGGAGGGGATGGACCTCTTATTCAGCGCCAGATGCGGAGTCACAGCGCTCTTCATCGTCGTGGTGCTTTTTTTCTTCTTTTTCCGCCACCTTCTCCGCGCAGAGAATCGCGAAAAATGCCCGTCGTCAGAGGGACTACTGCAGAAGACCGGCTGAGGTCGCGCCGAGGGTCAGGGACTTCTGTTTCGTCTGTCCGCTTCGGCTCCGAGGTGGATTAATCCCGTCCGCATCCCGGGGTCACAACAGATGAGGACAGGTAAGCTTATCTACGAAGAATCGTTTCTCGTCATCGAATTCGCTGTGTTGGGTTATTTGATTAAATTTAACACATAGCAGTTTATTTGAATAAATTTAACACATAACGCATAGCAGCAGGTATTCATCACAATTTATATGTAACATGTATGTCCACATTCTCTTCAATATCCTTGAAAAACATTACATTCTGCATTTTAATATGTAATTATCAATTCGTGCAGAATTTGAAAGAAAACTTCACAGCTACCGAGCTCAGGTGTCTATGGTTTACTTAGATATCCAGGAGGATGCATTGTGGAACTTCCACTTTGTTCTTGGTGTGTAAAGAACTGTTGTAGTATGTATTAGTATGAATATATACTATATTATGTTATTGCAGAATTCGTGAAGATAGTTTTTGTTAAACTATTTACTTCTGTGGTACTAAACGAGATTATTATTATTTGTTTTTCTTGAACAGCATGCGTTCTACTTTTTGGAAAATGTTTTTGAAGGACCATTTTTGCTTATTCAGGTCGCTAGTTTCATTCCAATATTCCTGGATCGAGGATATTAAACACATGAATATTTAGAATTTTTTTCGTTTGTAACTAAAGAGTAGCCACAGATCGTGAAACTCTGCAGGTCAATGCAAGAAGAGGCTCATATATATGCGCACTCACCTCCATCTAGAAAGCAGTATTTGGAGAATGAACACAAACTCACCTGAAAAAGCAAAAGAGAAACAAAATTATTGCTAGGTTAAAACTGAGTAAAAGACAATGACAATTAGTATTTACAATAACAAGAATCACTAACATCATTGTCGTAACTAATAAAATCTCCGTATTTACACTAAGTGACGTTGCCAATTGAGGAGTGTTCAAGTTTAATATTTTTTTATGAAAATAAATCCTTCAATAATTAGTGAATTTTTCATATCAGCGGAGCTATTTCACACTGACCCGTGACTCCGTATAAGAAGTTTAGAAGGACAAAAATGACAAAAGAGAAGAGAAAAATAGTTTTCCAGAGAGATACGAAGATGCTTCTGTCTTTCTCTGTTCTTTATGTTTTGAGTGATTCTTGAAAATATTTTGCTGATAGAGATAATTTAATGTCATGATTTCGCTGACTGCGAAACGAAACAAAGAAACGTAAGAACGAAATTCTTCTCATGTAATTAAAAGTGACGTCACCCTTCGAAAATACACAGTATTCGTTTCTATTGTCAAAAGAGGCAGAATGGTTCACTGAGTTCAGAAAATCTCATCTTGGATTGTTGTTGCCTTAACTGTCAGACAGATGTAACACAAACTTAGTACGACATGTAATCACCTTCTTGACGTGTAGAATATTTATGGAACGTTACAGGAAAGTCATCTGAATTTACGGCTAGGCAATCCTTACTTCCATTTGCACAATACTAGTATTTCTTCTTTCTCTCTTTTTTTAAATACTTTTTACAGTATGTCACAAGAATTGTGGCACTGTAGAAATCCTTATTTTCAATTGCACTTTACTAGAATTTGTTTAATACCTTTGACGGCTTGTCACTAGTGGCACTGCACTTGAAACTTCAACCATTGCTTTAAGTTGGTCATTTTTTTACTCTGTTTCATCATAGCTGTATTGTGCATTGTCTGAAGCAGTCACTCCAATATTTTCATTCCTCGATATTTTTTATTATTTTTTTTTAATTTCAAAACTACAGAAAGTATCCTGAAAATCCTAAGTGATCAACATGCAATGTTTCACTACGCTTTAATTTTCACCACAGTTGAACATTTGAAAAACAAAATTAAAAATATACTGCGTTGTAAAATTGATAAAAGTTTATTCTATGGACCCTTACTAAGAAAGTAATTTAAATTCACCCTTCCCAGTGATGCCATCAGAGGGGAAAAACGGAGACCTAATGAAATCTAATAACACTTGCCGAAATCTGTTTCGAATCAATCTTCTAATTAAACAAATGCCAAGGAGTAGACGCAAGGAAAACACAAGTGCATTAAGTAGTTCTGTAAATAACGATAAGACGGGGCAAAGCAGAGAAGTGTCGGCCACGGCGGGGCGCGGCGAACGCATACGTGACAGCCACACGGGGAGGGCCGGTGGCGCGGCCGCTGTTTGCGCGCCGATTTACGTCGCCTCCATTATCGCGGACAGGCCCCGGGCGCTGCATGCAACGAGGCGGACGCCGCGCCGCGCCGCGCCGCCGACGCTTACCCGCCCACGCCCTGCTCCGCCCACGCGGCGGCTCGCGTACGTCAACATCGGCGGCGCCTCGCCCAGGCGGCGCGACAGGGCGGGGCGGGGCGGGGACGGCCGCCGTCCCCGCCCCGGCCCCGGCTCTCCCCGACGCACCGTGAGGACGAGAGGGCGCGGCGCCCAACGCCAGCCAGCTTGCTCGCCCGCGTCCTCCGCGCGCCACGAGGACTCGCCGGAGAGGGCTTGTTCGGGCGGAGCGCTGACTCAGGGTCGCTCAGGCGATCTGATCGGTTCCGGTCGTTGACTTCGCCCCCTTATCAGTTTAGGAACGTGAGAAAGCCAAAGTGAACAACAACAGCCGGACGAAATACACGCGGCGTCGGGACGCGCGCTCAGCCGTCGTGGGCCGAGCTATAAGCTTGTAGCTGCCCGAACAGTAAGATCAGTCAAGACAGAAGCACATATAAAGGCGCAATAACTCCGTTGAGCTGTCAGATGCTAACCATTACAAAGGCAAAATGTTCTCAATGAACAAGTAGTATCGACAGCTTGTATCAAAAACATGTTTGCATCACAGACTTTCTCTTCTAGTCGCAGAAGGTCAAGTTGAAAGACACGCTATATAATTACTACCTCGCCCTCCTACTTTACTCCGTGGCTCAATCGAATAGTTCAAGCTATGTAATACGCAGTTTTTCTTTCCGCTTTTTGCAGTTTCGTAGTAAACATAAATACAAATTTTACGTTGTATTTCCAGTATTATTGCAACAATTACATTTAAAAAAAACGCAATTTGTTCCAAGAGTGAGTTTGAAAATTGTCCAGCACTCAACTGCAAGACGACAAATGCTCATTCCGAGATTCCAATGCGCTTGAAAGCGAGTAACTCACGACTGCCTGCCTGAGTGGAGAAGAACACCTTACTAACAAAGATGAGGCCCGCGTGGGTGACGTGGACGAATGGAAGGGCGAAGGGTGAATGCACAGGTGAAGTTGGGCGTGAGGGAGGGCCAAGCGAGAAAAGGGCGAGGACGGCGAGAGTAAAGTGGGGGCGGGCTGCCTCGTGGCGCGACAGCTCGGCACCGGCGCCTGGCGCGGGCGGCGACAGAGCGTGGGCGCAGGCGTTGGGCGGCGCGACGCGCGTCGCGGGCGGGGCGGGGCGACGGCCGGCGCGTGCTTTACGAGGCGGCGCGGAGCGGCGCGCGCGCGGCCCTAACTAGCGCGCGGGCGGCGTAGGGGTCACGGCCCGCGAAGGTCCCGGCGTTCGAGATCGCAACTCACGCGGCGGGGCGCCGCCGGCACGCGGCGGGACGATGACGCGCGGCTTCGCGCCGGCAGCCAGCGGCGGGCCCCCCTGTCGCTCAAAAGCGAAATTGAACGACGGCCGTTCTGCAAATAGAAGCCGGGCCGGCCGCGGCGTTAGCTTTTCACCTCTGGGCACCTGGAGATTTCAGACACTCCTTGAGGAATGCGCGGAAAGCACAGAAGATGTGTGGCTGGTTGCCTTCCAATTATCTAGATTACCCTACCCCTTGGACTATCTGTGATCCATTACCGTCATTCTTGACATAAAAATAATACACACACTAAAATCGTTGCGAATGGTTGCGCGTACGGTAATAATATTATTTGTTATGATATTGCTGACGTTGCGAATGGTTAGTTTTATTTAAAACTAAGGGAAACAATCAGTAACGTCTCTAAAATAGACGGACTTGTTCAACGAACATCTGCATTCTGTATACCGAAAAAAACAACGAATTACTCATTAAGCATATAATTAGAATCCATCACTTTGCTAAGGTCATCGCGGAGTTCAAGTTGTGAAACCAAGAAAGCGAAGAAGATGAACGTTATTAATGTGCAAAAATGAAAAAAAAAACTTCTAATTCCGGAGTAGAAGGAGACGAGAGAAAAGGATTTCCAGATTACAAGATGAATCACAAGAGTAAAATGAGAGTTAAAGATGGGAAGGAGAATAATTTTAAATTGCAGCATTCAGACGGTTCGTGGATGATTTCGATATGGGAGCATTTGGTAACGAATACTGTGGGAAGATTCAACTTTTGTCCAACAGTTGTAGATTCCCGCTCAACGTCATGAGTCAGCCAAAGCAGACATTTTTTATGTAAGGAGACATACACTGAAGATCATCATAAGAAAGCCACATACAGAACTTTTAGAATGAAAGTTAAAGCAAAAACGTTCGTCAGCAGTGAAGTCGTGAATTATATCATGCATCTTGACAGGTTAGAGTTTTTACCTTCTACCAGGGACGCACATTACCTTTACACATATTCAGGTTCCAACAAATCCGCTCGTAACGAAACAATGACGCGAGCAATTCTACACATCCCCTGAGACGACGTCAGGCCTCTAATGGTTCTTTCACATGTGCAGTAATAACCTTCCGTTCCTTCTAATGGGGAAAAAAAGAGGCTATGGACGACCGACCAAAATCGCTCAGCACGTCGTATTATTTTAAATCACGAGGTGCCAGACATTAACAAGAAAAGTTCTCATCCCCGCTGCGGCGACCCACGGTCGAAGCCCGTCGAAAGCAGCTGCGATCTGGCGACGGCCACTGACTGCACCGTGTTGCACGCGCAAAAACGCTAACTCGCCCTGGGCCCCCGCGAGCGAACGAGTTCCCGGAAAGACAACGAGGCGTTCGCCCCGCGCTCCGCGGCGCCCAGGACGCCAGGGCGGAGGCAAGGGCCAAATGCGGAGGCCCACCCGAGTGTGAGAACGCGCGAGTGGCGCCCGGCGCCCGGACCGGAAAAGGTCTGGCTTCAAAAACGCTGTTCCCTCTCGACTTTTCCGCTATAAGAGCATATATCATGGACTATTAGTATTTAACACTTTTTTAAGGTCGCATTAACTGTCAGGGTCATTAGCGACCACTATTGATTACCGCTACAGATATCTACATACTGACAGAAATGATATGGTGATAATGAGAAGTGAAAGGACGAACACAAATACAACCCCGTCGGAGGTGGGACTCGAACCCGTGATCTCTTGGCTCGAGATCGCTACGACACTACTGTCTTAAAGATCCCGCGCACTCGTCTCCGAGTTCTAGATTAAACGTATCCCAATTCAAATGGAAATTCGAGACACATGAATTACAAACAATACATTATTTGATTAAATATCGAATTCAATACTCAAAAAAAATACACGCACTTTAATGTAGTGACGTTACTCTTAATTTTACAAATGACAACAGGAGCTCTGAAAAGGCCAAAGCTTGATAGCATTTAACGGTTTCTACTCCAAGTCAATGATCCTTATTTACATATTGAGCAAAAAAAATCTTCCATAAAGATTACCCACTTTGACAAGAAAAAAAATGGAAAGTGCCAGGTCGGTGAGCTTCAAATGGAATGTTCCATTTAAATGTTCTTCCGATCCATTGACAACCGGACCTATTAAAAGCACTCCCACGATGTAACAGGTTACGTGCCAATGAAGTAAATGACAGGATGTGGCAAAAATAGTGATTGTGGGATTAGAGAAGGAAGAAACGTTGACTTATGGACCGGGAAGAAGTAGTATTTGAAGAAAAGTGTATAGCAGCAAAAAGAAAGAACGCAGAGACAAGACATGAAAGTAAAGGGAAAATGCGGTTTTTTGTATTACATTTTTGTTCACATTTCTAAAACAAAGTATAGACTGGATATACTTGAAGTATATGAAAGATAAATGAAACCAGAAAAAAATCGTAGGAAGATGGAAGAAGACATGTGAAAATACGAACATAAAAACATCTAAATAGTACAGAAACTCCATCAAGAGTAGACTTCAGAAAAAGTAACACAAAATAACAGAAACCAAGCGAGTTTGAACTGAAAAGAAGCGAAAGCCATAGGTAAACGAAAACAAATGCATGAACTGGCAGAATGGAGAAAGTGTTCATTGTATAAGAACATGAACTATTGAAATGAGACTAAAAAGGAGCGAATACTGCAGACAAGAAAGCGAAATGTCACACGTAAAAAAAAAAAAAAAAAAAGAAACATTTTCATGATTTAAAAAAATATACATGAAAGCCATGATCGGAACGTAAGTCACTCCTCACACGCCACCCAGTCCACAAAGAAAAATCCCGGCGATTGTGACCGCAACGTAAAGAAAGATAATAAAAACCAACACAAGAGCGGGGGCTGCGAGCAGCAAGAAAAACGCGAGCGCAAAGCAGGTGGGCGCGGCAGGGCCGGCGGCGCTCGTCATTGAGAACCGTCAGCGGGTCCGACGCGCGCGCTCCCCGCCCACCGCCCACCCCCTCTGCCCCTCGGCCGGCGCCGCAGGACGCGTCCATCCACCGGCCGGCCGGCGCCGCAGCCCCGCTCCAGCGCAAACGAAACGGCGGGTCGGCGCGTTGCTCGGCCACGCGCTGCCGCTCGCGCCGCCTCGGCCGCACGGGAGCTCCGCGTCATTAGCAGCGGCGGCTGCGGCGGTGCCGCTCCTTCGCCACCTGCCGGTCTCCGCCGCCGCCCCCGCCCCCGCTTTCCGGGCCGCGAATGTATCATTCGCGCATGGGGGGGGGGGGGACGATCGTCGGGGTTTGCGGCCGTGCACAGCCCCACTCACAGGCTAAAGAATAGACACGCGTTTCTTACCGAATCTTGTTCGCTTTCCTTACGCACTAAACTTACTAATCGTATATTTTGGAATGAAATCACTAAAAGTCACTTTATGAACTCGAACAAACAGAAATGTGCTGAAATGGCTACCTCCATTACGCGGTAGTGGCAACTAAAGACCATTTTGTCGTGGACCGATTGACTTTTTCACAGGACATTGGTTTGCTAATTAGTGCTTCCCTTCTTGGGACACTCTGTTAAGGACTCGTGGAGTGTGCTGCGTGCACGAATTAGATCTTAACGTCAATCGCTAGCTCCTTCGGCCCTCAGACGGCTCTGTTGTAAAGTTTCTTCAGGATAAGAGTAGCAAAATCAAGTGCAGTTTCCGTGATTGATTCGCCGAGGACAGAAAGTCTCGATTAAGAGAATGAGGGTCACGTGCGTGTTTTGATATTAGCCGAGAGGAAATCCAAATACCTCATTTAAATTGTATTTTGTTACTTATGGTAATCAACAAGATTAAAGAGAACATTAACAAGATTAACGAGAACTTTATTTCATAGCAATTAGCACAATTAGATTTCATTTACGCTTCTCTTATCCTCATAATCTTTATTAAACGGCCACATCTATTATCGGACTTTTGACAGAACCATTGGTGGCAGCTAAGTCAGGATTCACTGAACTTTTAAACAACATATGCGAATTTTCAATAGGCTATGAGACTTCATTAAAAAAGTGAAATTATCTTATGTAATGACCTGAAATATTCTCTAAGATTCTGAACATTTTGAACGCTGCCAACAGCCAAAACGCAAAAGAAAATTTGAATCGAAGTAGAAGCAGGGGCTCCAACTTTACCACAAAGGTGGGCAATTCGTGCTTATCAAGATTTGCTATGTTATTATAATTTACGCTTTTCCTTTCAGAATTAATTCTGAATTCAGTTCATTTACATATAGACAAAATATTTAAAAAATTACAGTAATCTTAACTGCCACTTTTACGAAGTAATGGACGAAAAATCATATATAGAAAAAAGAATGTTACCGGCAAAACCGTTAAGATCCTGTACAAAATGGATATGCACCGTTAACTCCCCCCCCAAAAAGGAAGCCTTTTCCGGAATGTAGTATATTCACTGCAAAGTCTCCGCATGACAGGATGACATTTCCTTTCGTGACTGGACGTCTAAGAGTCAAAATCTCAACTGTGCATTTGTAGACATGGGCATAGTACAGAGTCACGCAGAACAAGTCTTTTCCACACACAGTAAAAAAATGCAAATGAATAAATTATGTGGAAGATATGCTCGTTTCCTACATTTTACACATTCACGCCGTAATTTACACAACATGAAATGTAAAGAGTGGATTAAAACATGTTTTTTCTTGTTCTGCGGCAGTTCACAACAAGAATGACAACTCCCTCACGTACGATGTTCTCTAGATTCTCTTACTAAGCATGTTTTGCATTTGTTAACTTCGTGTTAAAACATTCACATGGGTATGTTCTTTGTTGTTCTGGTAGATAATAGAATTAGACGGAAATGCATCCAAAGTTAGAGTTAATGCAAGTCACCAGGGAGGCAAAAAGCTGCACAAAAAATGAAAAAACACTAAAATGAAAAATGAATATGACTTAGTGTTCGAAAAAACTAAATGTTTTACTACTTTTCAACATACTTGGCTTCTACTGACACTCTGGAGAGAATTATATATATATA